>PHFE01000093.1:1777748-1937492 GCA_002796755.1 Paracorniculantispora psalliotae
GGGCACTGACAGGAACAGCAGAGAGCAGTTTGGGGCGTGCAGAGTAGAGTGTCATTTCACAATAAAATGTATATAAAACAGAACAAAAAAGTCAACAAAACACGCTGTAGCATGTCAATATCAAAACTCCCCAAACACCATTATTTTGTGCCATACTCAAACCATTATTATCCATGTCCAACTTTTCCAGTGTTGCTATATGTATTCCTCTCCACAATCGACCCAGGACACAAGCTGCTTGTGACTTTATTCAGCGTCCGTTCGGGTAGCATAGCTCGCAGCGCTTTCGCCAAACTTGACCTCGTCCTCCGGCACGCCCACGGCCACGCTCATGACGCTCTGCCGCGCGCTGGAGCGGCCCTTGTCGCGGGGCCCGGCGATGCTGGAGCCGCCCGTGGGGGCTGCGATGGTGGCGCTGGCCGTGGTGCTGACGCTCTCGCTGCGGACGTGGCGGCTGGCGCTGCTCTCGCGGCGCTCGCGCACCATCTTCTCGAGCTCGCGCACGCGCTTCTTGAGCAGCTCGTTCTCGCGCTTGGCCGTGTCGAGCTCGTTGCGGTAAAAGGCCGTCTCTTCGTAGCGTGACGTCGCGGGCATGAGCGCGGGGCTGCTCAGGTGGTCACCGCCGAAGCTGCTGCCAGGCGTCGCGGCGACCGAGTTGGACGAGGCGTGGTGCGGCACGCGCTGGTGGTGGAAGTAGCTGGAGGGGTCCAACCCCGCTCCGCCGCTGCTCACGGCGCCGCCGCCCGCACCGGTGAGATGCACGCCGCCCCCGGGTGCGGCCTGGCTCGATCGATGCGATGTGCTGCTGTCTTGTCGTGATAGCGGTACGGGGGCTGGTGGCCGGGGAAAGTGTGTGCCGCGGCCCTCAAAGGAGGATGCCAGCTGGTGGCTCTGGCTGGCGGTCGACGAGGTACGATGGTGGCGCCTGGTAGTGGGTATAGAGAAACCTGATCCGGACAGCAGCGACGTCTCGGTGATGGGATCGTGACCGGAGGTGGCGGCCGAGGCGGACGACGCATTGGACGCTACAGAGGCGTTGTGGGTGGCTCGTAGGAGGGAAAGTTCGCGGGTAAGGCGGTTGACCTGGCAGGAACGGGTGTTAGCATCCGGGCGTGGGCTTGTGCCTTGTGATCGGAGTTTGACAGGTATCAGAGGGAACCTACCAGAGCCTCTTGTTCCTTTTCGAGTTGCATATGCAGCTCAGAGGCCGTCATGGGACGAGGATGTCGCAGAGGACCCGGGCCGCTCGCCGTCTCGGGCTGGTGGGCGAGCTGTGCGGAGGTGAGCTGCGGCGACGGCACCGAAGAGACGACCGTGCTTCCATGCTGCTGCTGTGATGGCGGGTTGACGGCTGTTTGGTTCGACGGCAGAATATTCAGCGACGAGGATGGCGTCGGGTTGCCGGGCGAGGCGGTGACGGCGGCAGCGGCGGTAGCCATCTGAACGGTGCTGGACTGGCGGCGTGACGACGATCCTGCTGGGTGAGGCGAGGCGGGCACCGAGTTCAAGTCCGGCATGATATCTTATCTCTCTCTGTATTTCGATTTCTTGTCCGCTTTTGCCAGAAGGACGCAGGCTACAACGAAGGAGCAACGCAGAAAGTGAATCGAAGGTGAAGCATCGGCAGCGGGAGTGGAAAGTAGGGCAAAGGACTGGAAAAAGGAAAAAAAAAAAAACTTCAGAGGAAACAAGGGCGTTGCACCGTCAGGGAGTTTGGGTTGCAGAGAGTAGAAGTGGCTGTGTCGTCCTTTTCTTGGGTGGAGAAAAAGGTCTCAGAGGACGGGCGCAGGTCACTGCAGTGCTTCGTCCAGTGTCTGGGGCAAGCTGGCGATTGGCCGTCCTGGAGCTCTTTGTTAGCGGGTCGCAGCGGGCACCATCGCTGTAGCTTGCGGGGAGCTCCCAGCGCCACTGGACGGGGTTCTGCGGGCGTATCGTGAGACGTGAAAATGACCATTGTGAGTATTTGATTGTAAATAATAACAAGAAAGAGTGAAAATAAGTATAGTAAAATTATAATAAATCATGTGCTGCGTTGGAACAGCTACTGCAGTGACATGGTTTGCTACCCACCTTTACCTTATCAAATAGCACCACATAACGAACATGGTGGTTAAGGATGCAGGGTCAGGTCATGCCAAGCACCTTCAGTAACGTTTGCTGCTAAATGGACATTAATTTCTCGTGGCGGACAATGCATCTTGTTAAATCAAAGTCGGAATCAAGAGTCGTGTAAAGCTCAGCAATTACTTGTATTTCTAGGTCTCAACTAGCTAAACGCAATGCATGCATCGAATACCCCATCAATCATGAGTCGTAATACCAATCAATTTTGAACCCTCGTCTCATCGTATTTAACCAGTCTTGGTATCGGCGGGCGCAGGCGCAGCAGCACCAGTAGCCGCGGCGGCAGGAGGAGCATCAGCACCGGCAGCAGGGGCAGCAGGGGCATCGGCAGCGGCGGCACCCTCCTCCTTGGGCTTCTGCTGGCCAAAGACGCGCTCCAGGCCGGCGGCCTTGTAAGCGCTGCCGCCGTGCATGTCCTTCTTGATGTCGGCCAGGCGGCGGGCCTCGGTGTGGATGTCCTGCACCTGGCGCGAGCCGTCCGTGTAGAACTTGACAATCTTGCGGCCCGTCTGCGTGGTGCTCGCCTTTTCAAAGTACGAGCCCAGACCCGTCAAGAAGTGGTTGGCCTTTTGCGACAGGCCGTAGCTCTGGTCCGTCGCACGCGCCCGGTCCGTGGCGTGGTACTTGGCGTCGAGGTTCTGGATCGTGCCCAGGAAGCGCGTCGACACGCCGTGCTTGGTGTCGAGCTCGATGGCATGCTCCAGCGCCGCGTCGCCCACCACGTACCCGTGTGCCAGGTACTCGGCCAGGATGCGCGCGCGGGGCTTCTCCTCCTGCGTGATCTCGTCAGAGTCGCGCTCCTTGCTGTCCTGCGCGACGTCGTCGCCGGGCGCGGAGCCGCTGGCGCTGGTAATGGTGATGTGGTTGGGGCCGAGCTGCGTGTTGGTGAGGAGGAGCGCCGTCTTCATGGCCGTCTCCTTCTCAAACGTCACCTCTGCCGTCTTGGTCTCGCCTTCGGTGGTGATTTTGATGTCGGTGACCTTGCCGCTGTTTTAGTTAGCATTGAGATTGATGCGAGCTTTGGTCATGATTTCATGGCCATCATTCAAGCTTACCAAAAGACAAAAAAGTCCTTGACCTCGCTATCGCTGGTCGTGGCGGAAATGTTCTTGACAATGACAGTAGCCTTGGACGCCATCTTGTTGTTTCGTGCGGGCAGGTTATTAGAGGTGACAAATTAGGTTGTATAATGAGTCGGAAAGATTCTTGAGCGAGATGCAAGTATATATAAGTGGCAAAGGGAAAAAATTATCTCTGCGATGGCTCTGTTGAGGGAATGAAAAAGCATGTGCTCATGGGACCATGGATAGCTCTGGACCTTTGGGGCGGGGCAAATATCGCGACGTCATCTCATGTTTGTGGCGGTGCTGATCCGCAAGTTATGGCGCTAGCTTTGCGGGCTGCCTCCGTCCCTCCAACTGTGGCTCAGACCCTTTACGTCTCTTCCAGCATGTGAACAGAAGCTAGCAAGGAGCGTGGCGATAATTTCGATGAACTGTACGTAATTTGTTGTTCGAGATTGTGAGGTTTATTATATGCAATTTTTAAACATACGTTATGAGAGCGTCTCGTGCTAGTCCGGCGAATCAATGCAGAGGTAATAGAGCACTCATCCGGCACAATGGCAAGCAGGATGGAGACATTGCGGCGAACTATATTTTATTATGAGATAATTGTGAAAAAAATACGAACTGCAAGAAACTGGGGCATTTATATTATGAGGCACTGCGCGCTTCTATTCAACGTCTCTTTTATTCGTAAAAGTGGCGATGCATGCCAGTTGGAGTACTTGATCGAGCGGCATGCTGCTTTGCTGGAAATTGAAAAAGGCAACCGCTCTCTGGACCGAACCCAATACTCAATTTCATGCAAAAATGATTGTGTGCTGGTAAACGGCCGGGTAGGGCTTGCTGGTGGACTTGTCGAGCGAAGTGTTGGCCGAGAAGGCGACGTCGCCGTGCAAGTACTTGTCCTGGCCGACCTTTTCGATCGAGGCCTTGACGTGGCGCAACGCATAGAACGAGACGACGGCAATGATGTATTTCTTGGAAGCGGCCGGCCGGGTATATACAACTCTGCAGCGAACTCTGCAGCGGTGGCTTGCGAAAGTTTCATCTATGGAGTTCCTAGGCTTAGGTCTGATAACCTGTGGACAGCCGTTATTCAGTCACGAGAGTAAAATTTATTTTCTATTCAAGTCTCGAAATTAGACAACCTGCAATTCATCATGCTTTTATCACTTTGCATAGCCAAGCAAATGTCGTCGCACGCCATCGCCATCTCCAGCGCCGAGACCATGCCTCAGCCCTCTGCCAACCGGCCGATCTGGGACAAAATCTCGCGCCACGCAGAATTTATCAAGCAAAAAATCAAACTTGACTACAAGCTCGCACGAAGCCTCCTCCAAACAGATCTCGACATATTCCGCGCCCTCGCACAAACCAACGCCGTTAACACATGGTACTACGGGACCTACAGCGAATACACCTTTGACTGGTGCTGCGCCCGTTATGACACGGAGCTCCGCCGCGCCAGGCGTCACCGGAGGGAGCTCGGCCGGACAGAGTATTACGTCTACGTGATACAAGCATTTTGTGACGCCTGCTTTGTGTATCGCAACACCATGATGGAGGTATTCGACATTTTAGGAGACCATGCTGCGGAGCGCAGGACGATGTTGAGAGCGCACCACAAGAACGATGTGGCCATGGCGAAAGATCGGATGCGCGGCAGCGAGCCCAAGGACAACAGTTCGAAAATAAAATACGTCGCTCGTTACGAAAGAGTGACCGTGGTTTGAAATTGAACTATGGATTAGCCGTGGTGGTTCTGTTGGACGTGCAGTGAGAATACGAAAGGTTCATGAGAACCACAGGATTAACCAATCCGCTGCGTTCGCAACTGGTGGAAAATGAAATAAATAACTAGAAATACCTTAATGGTCACAAAAGTAAAGAAGACAAGACGAAAATATGAGGTATCTTATTTATTTTACATTTATAGTTAATTGGAAGGAATGAATATATAAACGCTCTGTTTTCAAGTTTAACCCGGTGTTAGGATGATGTGAGGAATCTACAGCACCCAGCTACTGTCTATAGCCTTACAGCAACTTATAATCACCTGGATACTAATAAAGAAAGAAAATTATGATCTTCAAAGATCATTTTGACCCAGAAGCGGAAGTGTTGAAAAAGAAACTGTCAATTTCTCTATCTAGCTCTAACTAATCGTACTTTCCTAACGCTGCTCCTTGACTCGGACCAACTGTACCATAAACGTAGCCATGCCGTTCGGGAGAAAGTTGGCTCGACGATGTGTTCAGTAAATGTTATTTCATTAGAGAGATTCAACACATACCGAAAAAGGCGGATGATACTAGTTCGCAGTACCGCAACCACGGCACTTGTCTCCTTTCTTAACCGCGTCTCCGCACTTTGTGCATTCGACGTTGTAGTTGAGGTGGTTGACAAGCTCCATTGTGATGCCAGATTGATATGTATCAGGATGAGAAGGTTCAACAGATGTAATGTGAAATTATAGATTTGCGATGATGAAAAGAAATTTGCACCCAGGAGAGGAGGAATAGACACCTTTAAATACACGTCCAGCAGCTGTGAGAAGCCACTGTAGGCTTGATGCGGTACTCACTCGTACAATATCAAGTCGAAAAACTGAAAGCTTATGACCAAATATTGGAAATCGATAAATTTTGCGCCTGCCTGCGAGTACAATTCCGGCGCAGGCGCCTGTGGTCGCCGCAGCCCTGTGCCTCAGCGCCTTCCCGTGCCGTAATTGCAGTTGCCTCGGCGCCCGGATAGCTGAGGTATGACAAATTGATAGAGAGAAGTAAATAGTCGCTTTCTGTCCCCATAGATTGAATACCACAAGAAGGAATCACACTGCGTAACAGCGCTCTGGCTCAGCACGCGGAGCACCGCGACTCCCTCTGTATCCTGCTTGGGATAAGTCATCCCGACAATACAGTCGCTAGAAATGCAACGAAAGCCTAAGATAGCTGAAATTGACTAATTATAATCACTAGAGAGAACGCTGATTCAGTAGCAATACGTGATAATCAGCCTGGTCGCGATAAACGTCCGCTGCGTCATGAAAAGGCGCCAGGCAGGCGTGGGACTGCTATCATTGAATGACGAAATTACACCCATAGAACTTGAAAATGTAAACTCGAATCTGAATCAATGTCAGACGACCATCGCATGTGATAGGGCCTTTGTCGCAGGTCGCCGTAGTGGTACAATACGAAACCAATCACTCGCAACTTTTTCGACTTGGCCTAGACATCCTGCTTCAAGGTTACACTGCTAGAAGATACGAAATAAATGTATGTTTCTATGAGATTCTATGTTTTTAAAGAAATATTTATGATAACTAGTCACAGACGTATTAAGAAGAAGGCCGAACCCTTTGCTGTCATCAAACCAGGTCAGCTTTGAAACGGGCGTTCAAGGACTGCGCGTTGGAGCATACTTGCCATTGCCAGTAGCTTGGAGAAAAAGCAGAAAAAAGATAAAGGGTAAAAAAAAAAAGAAGATAGGCAAGTCATAGTACGGTTTCCAGAGCCGGTCATGTTGCCGGTTCCAGGCCAGACAGCTAGAACACATGTGCTATTCGCCGGAGTGCTCGGATATATGACTCACGCTCCCGAATACGCATGTAGTATACGAAGAAAAAGTCAACAGCTAAATTTTTAAGCAATGTAGATAAGCTAAACCGTGATCTTATTCTATCTGCGAGAGCAACTAAAACTGCTTTGTTGAGGCCCCCAGAGGCATCTAATCTAAGGAGCACAGTATCTGTAGTGGAACCGCTGGCCTAATTTTGTAGCATTTTTAGGCAAGAATCCATCCACTTCTCATTAACAAAGTCTTGATGCTGACTGTAAGCTTGCAATCCCCGGAAGGCGCTTGCTGAGATTGACCCCAAGCGATCTGCCAGTTGGAGGGCAGTGCCTTCATCCCGTTCAACTTTGGTCAAAATTTCCTTGTAAAGCTGCAAGAAGGGTAAATCGTGTGCCATTCGCTCAATAACAGCAGGTCGCCTGCTCACATAGCCAGGCGGATCATGATTAAGAGAACAGTGAAGCGGGTATTGCGCCATTGCTTCAAGTGGTGCTGCCATAATACCATCGAAATCGATCAGACCAACAATGTCGAAATTTTCATTGACGAGAATGTTGTGTGCTCCAAAATCTCGATTAACAAGTCGAAATGGGCCATTCTTCTCCTCGCCATGAGTACGCAGTAAAAGGTTCAGGATCGTCGGTAGCATAAATGAAGGGCTTTTCCGCAGGGCCTCATCCGGCACTGACTTCATCAAATGAAGAGTCAGGTCGTCATAGTATGCTGTCGAAGTTTTCCATGGCCCTAGACCAGTCTGCAACTCTGGCCCAATATAGAAATCGTTGGTGTCCTCATTGTAATACAATCCACCAATCTCTGCGAAAGTGAAAGAGCTGGTGATGGCTTGGATGCGAGCCAGTTGCTCTCTAAAATGGCGATCCTGCTCAACAGTGCCGAAAAGAGAGAGGGCACACTCTTTTTGGCGACGAAGTTCCATTGCGACACTGCCATGAATGTAATCCATCAAAATAAAAGGAGCGCCCGCTTCATTTTCGGAGGAAAAGTCATAGGCGTGAACCTCTGGAACTGGAATCGAAGTCTTTGACCTTTGTCTTGTTAGTCAAACAGGAACATCTTCCGCGAATAAGCTTTGAACTACTTACCTGAAGAATTTCATGCTTGCGAGCTCAATTTGCATCGTGTTAGAGTCTGACAAAGCTTCGTAATCGGTTGCCCAGTCGGGGACGGGGAGCCGAAGCCTCGCCACCCAGCTGCTACCATCAGCAAAGTTGAGCCTCCGGGTCATGTTAAAATGACCGACGGAGAACTTTTCACTGAAGCTGCAAGATATGTTGCCATTATGCCCAGAAGCTAAAGTCGCCAGTGCATCCCAATTAACCGTGTTAAAGAAGGTTATCGCGCGGGTGTGCAGCTCACTTCCTGGCTCATAATCGTCCGCACCAAGCCAGGCATCGCTGCCAAGAGCAGAGCAAGCCTCGTTTTCAGACATTGTGATGACTCAAAAATATTTTGCAAGTGTTGATGAAGTTAAGTTTACAAAGGGAAAATTTGAAGGGGACAAAGAGATGCCTGTGCTACGTCCAACACCCACGTGAGGGAGGAGATGGGCGCTCCAACGGGCCACTGGAGCGCTGGAACTCGTTATTGAGTCGTAAATGGTTCGCATGTTATGTTGAGACGCCTTGTGAAGTTACACCATGCGCTCTGTTATACCTATTGGGGTAAAGCGCATGGATGCATTTTTTCTTCTTTTTGTCGTTAATCTTGGTATGGAGTTTGCCTATGTAGAGACTTTTCGCTAAGAAAATCGCTCTCGCATCGAACGGTTCGCATGACGGCGACTAATGTTCACCTGGCTGGCTACCCAGACGCCTATTAAGGCAGGCAGCGCTTAAGATAGCACCGCAGAATAGCGGACCAGGAGTAACTGGACAAGAAAAAGAAAAGAAGGAGCAGAGAGGAAATAAAAATCCTTGAAAAGAAAAGGGAAAATATTTCCCATGGCTCATGAAATCAGGAGCTCCTTGTATTGAACGTTATTAGTTATGGCGCCGTGGGCGTCTTCTGCGAGGCTGTGTTCATGGCTTTCGACTCAACACTGTGTGCAGCTAGTGGAAGAGGAGATAATGCGCGCAACGAGGAAGAAATTCATTTATAAAATAGTAATTCATATCAAAGATATAAAAAAACCTGGCCAAGGAGAGAAATTTGGCCTAGGCTCGCATTCTAGCTGCAATAGCCTGTGCACCAAGGCGAAGCTACAGCCACTTAAACGTTTCCGTAGGCACCGTAGGGCTCAGACTCTTCCTGCTCCTGGCGCTTCACGTTGCCGTAGGCGCCATAGGGCTCGGAAATTTCCTCCTCCTGACGCTTAACGTTTCCGTAAGCACCGTAGGGTTCGAGTTGCTCCTCCTCCTGACGCTTGACGTTGCCATACGCACCATAAGGCTCGGACTCTTCCTCTTCCTGGCGCTTGACGTTACCGTAGGCACCGTAAGGCTCGAGTTGCTCCTCTTCCTGGCGCTTGACGTTACCGTAGGCACCATAGGGCTCAAGCTGCTCTTCTTCCTGACGCTTGACGTTGCCATAAGCACCATAAGGCTCGAGCTCCTCGTTCTCTTGGCGCTTGACATTGCCGTAAGCACCATAAGGCTCCAATTCTTCATTTTCCTGACGCTTGACATTTCCATAGGCACCATAAGGCTCGGACTCTTCCTCTTCCTGGCGTTTCACGTTGCCGTAGGCACCGTAGGGCTCAGACTCTTCGTCTTCCTGTCGCTTGACATTGCCATAGGCACCATAAGGCTCAGACTCCTCCTCTTCCTGGCGTTTCACGTTGCCGTAAGCACCATAGGGCTCGAGTTGCTCTTCTTCCTGTCGCTTGACATTTCCGTAGGCACCGTACGGCTCGAGTTCCTCGGAATCCTGGCGCTGAGCGAGAGAAGAGTCTGAATACCGGTTAGCTGAGCTTTCATGGTCTCCCGCAATAGATAATCCTTACCCTTCAAGGGGGCAGCCAAGACGGCGGAGACCAGGGCAACGGCAGTAACGGTTTGAGCGAGGAAACGCATTGTGATCGGGATGATGAAGATGATTGTTCAAGTGATGATTTGTTGGTGATTGGTGTTTTCACAAGCAGCGGCGCCTGGCTATTCTTTATATGGTCCCGTCTGTGTGTGATGGGTCTATTCCGAATTCAACTTCTGCTCAGCTCTCGCGTAATTAAGCCATGTTGAATCGCTGTAAAAGTTCCTCACAACCCTATAAGAAGAGCCGAACTACTGGTTTTGGCAAATTGCCGAAGTTGCATCCAGCTCATTGGCTGTAAAGACCCCGACGTCGCGCATGATGAATGCTCGCGAGTCTGGAGCTCGATATGAATACTCTCAGCATCTACAAATCTCTTCATTTCCATCAAGTAGAGGCCCAATAGTTCTCCGGCGGGAAGTTTCATTGGCCAGAAAGCACCCGACATGGCCGAGAAGGAACACTGTGGCGCATTGTAGTCGGCTGCACTGTAAGCACCTAACGACCCCCTGTAACCAGCCATGCACAGCAACATGTGTGCTGGTACAAGTAGTTACTGCAAGATTGAAGCGCTGCATATCATTGGCCCAAAACGCACCGAACGTCCAAGTCTGGACAATGGCGAGCTGACAGACCGAAAAACGTGGCTGCATTAGCTGCGATTTAGCTTGGGGACTGTCGATCACGTCGTGAGCCACAATGGCTGCCATTGGCCAGAAACGTCCCGAGCACCACAACAGTATCCTTGCACCTGAATAAAAGTCTGGGGAAGTCTAGATTGTCCAAAATTACAATACAAATTTTCGGCAAGGATTTTATTTAGCTTAGTCTTCGCATGTGGCTCCTAAGTGAGCTGAAAACATCTGTTGATAACTTTGGACGATTTCCCAGCCTCTATAACTCTTGGTGTCTGCCGTCTAAAGTTCTACTTTTTGGCAGGTCATCCTGTTTCACCTGCAGCTCCTTGTCTCTCTATCTTGTCTTTTATATTCCCCCACAATGAATTCTGAAAAGCACTCAACGGCGACATCAGTTGATGATGATTTCGAGTCTGAGTCTTTGCTTCCAAATGCGCTGCTCAGATATCGGCTAGGCGCCGATTTTGAAAAGAAGCGCATGCGCTATCTTTTGGTGTCGCTGTTCGGCATTGCTGTGTACACCCTTGCGGTAATGGGAATCACAGTGTCAACTCTGCGGAAAGTTGACTATGAATGCCGTGGTGGGCCGCATCTGTACCCAAATCTTCTGGAAGATGCGATCGAGTACCGCTTGGAAACATTTGTTGACAACCACAAGCCAAACCATCCATTTTTTGGCGAGCCGAGCAAGGAACTTGATCACAACTGGCATGAACTCACAAAATGTAAGTGTTGAAAACCCCAAAAAGAATAAGATCCGAATTAACCATATTCTCCTTAGGGTCTGATGTCAGAATTCCGGAGTCCGAAGTTGAACGTCTGGGTCGTGAATACCAAGGCGTTCATTTTACGGATGGAGGGTACTACGGAATGCTTACCGTGCATCACAACCTGCACTGCTTGGTAAGTGGCATTCTTTTGCAGCAACTCTACGAGATTTGCTGACATAAAAAGCAGAAACGTTTGTATCAGCACATGAATCTCGACCACTACTTCCCCAACATGACCGATGAGGAGAGGCAGATGGAATCGCAGCACACAAGTAAGCACGTTCACCGCTGCTGCGTATCTTCAGAATGCTAACTTGGGATTGCAAGTTCACTGCATGGCTTTGATTAAAAATGCATTGATGTGCCAAGCTGACACTACCCTCCTGACAATGCGCTGGTTGGATTTCAGTCCCATCCCGGCCGCCAACTGGTCCACCCCGCGCACCTGTGTTGATTGGTCTCGGATTGATGACTGGACCAGGAACAACTGGGTAGATGCGAAGAAAGACGGCCGAATGGTGCATCCTAAGTTCGGTATGTTCTGAGAATGACAAACAATCATTTTAACGTCAAGCGCTTCTTTTGCTAACAAGTTCTTGCCAGGCCAAGTATTTGTCGATGGCAAACACAACGGTTCGCGCATAGGTGTGTCCTTAATGCATGAGGATCACAACCATTAAATTCCTTCGAGATACTGCGCCCTCTTCAAAGAGTTAATTTTTGCTTCATATACATTTTGTTTATTATCATGTAGATAAAATAAGTGCAGTCTCTGCGCAAGGCTTTAGAAATTAAATACACATTATTAAAATCACATACTGGCGAACTCACCCACACATACTGACACACATGCAAGCACAATTGAACACGCACGTACTGAGCGAGAAAAAAAGTCAAATTTTAAACTCAAATATTTACATTGATAAAGGCGTTACTGTCTATAATACACTGAAAACTCCCTGTTTATCCAATTCGATCCTGCCGCTATCACCAAGTGCTGAAGTCCACATTGTGACCGTGCGTGGAGAATTGCCCACTCTCACTCTTGCTGGACTCAAAATTTAAATACATGTAATCGGATTGAAAGTCCAACATGTGGGGGGCTTTTTCTTGTTGTTTCCACGTGTCCTGCGAAAACCCGCAGCCGTCTGTTGTGAAGTCGTAGCCCCTTAGCTGCTGGCCGTTGCTGCCGTCGAAGCCGCTATCCATATAGGGCTGTTGATCGAACGAGGTACCCCAAAGAGCCTCCAGATCTTGTGCATTAGTCGGCCAATTATATCGGGGAAAGTGGCACTCTGCGTCTAAGCCCGTGGCGCCTGTCACATCGCCAGCGCCATCGACAGCGAAGCAGCGCTCTGCCAATCGACCATGCTGGTCGAAGGTACGCATTTCTTGGCTAAGACTGCATCCTGAGAGGGGTGAATCCGCTTCTGATGAAGAAGATTCAAAGTTGGAGTGCCTTGAAGCGGCGCTGGCCAGCGGTCGAATGACCCGAAGACGAGGCTGTTCTTGGTCCTTGGGAACCTTGCGAGGTCTTCCTGTCCGCTTCGGGGCCGCATAAGTGCATTCCAGGCTATGCTTTCGACAACGTTTGCAAACAGGTTTGTCTTGACTGCATTTGACCTTGGAAGAACTGCATTCTTCACAGGAACGTTTCAATTCTGACGAGCTTGAGCCAGATTCGGAAGAGCCCATTGTATAAGAGCTAGTGGTCTGAGTGAAGAGGATATTGATGAAGAAGTAAATATCTATGGGAAAATTAATGGATAAAAACAAAAATATCGAAAGGAGATGCATCAATTGAGAGCATTTTATAGTGTTGAGGAAGATCTGGTGAGCAACTGGGCTCCGCCTGCGAGGCCAGCTCGTAGCAAAGCCTCCGTTCACAGGCTGCGAAGAACTGGTACGGTAGTTGGCTGCTCCATGTACGAAACACACCACCTTCCACTTTCAACTTAACCCAGCGCCTCATAAACTGCATGTGCGCTTTCTACCACCAATAATTACTTGGAAACGAACAGTTAATGCCTGCATACGTGCAGTCAGGCCGAGCTAGTTTGGCTGGTAGTGTGCGCCTCTGTGCACCTGTGTACGCCTCTCAGACACATCGCAAGCCACCAGGCTTTGGCCACCGGACATGCGTCGTGGCACCATAACTAGAACAGAAATGCATGCCGCCATGCCATTTGGTGGTGGCCAGACACCGCCAATGGCGAAAGTGCCATGGACCCTGCAGCATTTTCGACAATGGGGAGGGGTGGGGGGTGCTGAGCTAGTATGCAGGTGCTGAAATGGTCAAGATCACGATTTATACACCAAGTTAGCGAATCTGCGGAATTCGCACCGTTCTCGCGTTGTCACCGCATCGAGGTAGGGTGGCTGACAGGACGCACGAGCACGCCACCGCACCCTCACTCTCATAGCGGGAATCTGGCAATTATTTCCGCCCTGTTCTTGGCCCTTGAGAGGGACGGGTCGATACGCTCCTTGGCAAGAACGCCAGCGTGGAAGATGCCTCGCAGCTGAGAGGCGATTGGTCACCAACTTCTCGCCACCAATGCGCCATTCCCGCGGGGGGACAAGAAGGCGTGATGCTGGCGTAAATCTGGACGAGATGCTCTGTCAAGGATCGTTCCTTAAAGAAGCATTGCTTTAAGATGCAGAAGGACAAAAGCTTCTAGCAGAAAACTAGCCTTGCATGGAAAACGTTCTAGCCTCTCCAATACAACACGCGACGTAGTGGGAATTCTTGGTGCTGACAGCTTCAGGCTCGGTGCTCTGTATCTGCTGATGATCGCCGGACCCAAGTGGCGTTATACCCCACCATTTACCCCAGGTCTGCATCTGCACCTAGTGCTGTTGCTTGATAGTCTAGAGTTCAGCTCGAACAGAACGGTGGTTGTATGTAGTGGCAAAGCAATGCCATTCATGGCCGTGTTTGCCGGGAGTAAAAGTGATACCTAACTGTTTCATTACACATGTGGCCGAAATTTTGTAATAATTTCAATAGCACCAAGTATTGTTGGATTGTATTCTAACATGTGAGTAGTATTTGTTGCTATCGCTGTCTGATTTTAGCGCTATCTGGTGGCATCGGCATTGTTACGGACCTGGCAACGCCGAATGGGGCGCATTGCGCTGGCAAGTGAGTGTAGTTCTCACAACGAGTGAGGATTCTATTCTAAAGCGAATTTAAAATAAAGGAAGAGAACCTTCGGTTTCGGCAAAAGCTCGCTCCAAAATTTCCAACCCCTGCTCGATCTGCTCCGTAGTAACAGTGATGGGCGGTGCGATGCGGAACACTCCACCAAAACTTGGGTGGCTGCTCAAGTTTGCCCAAATGCCGTATTCAAATGCCTTATCTCCAAGTCGTTTCGCCAAATCCTGGCCCGGAGACTTGGATTCGCGATCTGTAACAATCTCCACCCCAGCCATGAGTCCTCGTCCTCGAACCTCACCGATACAACCGTAGCGGGACATGAGCTTCCGCAGCCCATTATGAAGCACCTCACCAACCTCGCGAGCATGCTGAACAAGATTGTCCCGATCGACAATTTCGAGTACTTTATCGCCGACAGCAGCGACCAGAGGGTCGTTTAGATGAGTGGTGTAGAAGAAAAACTTCTTGTCTTGGGATGTGCAGTGAATTTCTTCGCTCGTCACGACTGCGCTCAGAGGCAAACCGTTACCAAGCGTCTTTGAGAGCGTCAGAATGTCGGGAACGACTTCCTCGTGATTGATAGCCATAAAGTCTCCGCAACGACCAACTCCAGTTTGAGCCTCATCAACAATAAGGAGCATACCCCGCCTCTCACAGTGCAGTTTTAGCGCCTTGAGATAGCCAGGTGGTAGGACGTGCATTCCACCGGAACTCTGAATGCACTCAACGATGCAGCATGCAAGTGAACCGCATGACTGGAGGTCAATCATTCGCCAACCGTAGTCGAGTTCTGCCTCCCAATCGTAGCTACCATCGGCTTTGCGAAAAACAGATCGGTATGCGTTCGGTGCTGGCAGCATCATGGTCCCGGGCATCAGGGGGCCGTGACCGCTTCGGCCGAAGTGGAATTGGGCACCAACAGCCTGAGCAGTGACACCGTGCCAGGAGGCGCCTAGGCCGACGACCTCGAATTTTCCAGTGTAAACTTTTGCCAATTTGATTGCGGCTTCGTTGCTTTCTCCGCCCGTTGAAAGAAACATGGCTCTGTCGAGACCCTGTGGCAGCATGTTGCATAGGCGCTCAGCAAGCTTCACAACAGGGGGAGATACCATGCCCGAAAAGGTGTGATCGAGATACATGGCATGGTCCGAAATCACTTTCACAATCTCGGGGTGGCCATGTCCCAGCAGACATGACATCTGCCCAGAGGTCCAATCAAGCAGCTTCTTGCCGCTGGCAGTGTAAAAATAGAGGCCGACAGTCCCCGTGACGATTTCTTCGTGCACATCGCTTCCAAAGCCCAAAAGATATTTTTGAGACTTGCTCACCAAAGAACTTGCGCTTTCAGAAAGGTAGAGCGTTGGTGCTGTTTCGTCTTTCGCATTATTTGCCGCACCGACAGGAATGTCGGTCTTTGTTGTAAGCCCAGGAGCCATAATAAAGAAGTTCAATTTTTTCTAATTATAGATGAATAGGATACCTGGTTCGACTTAGGGAGTAGGAAAAGCGAATAGTTTTATACTTGACTGACTGTCTCATCTGGCGCCTATCTAGAGCTGTAGCCCACCTGATAGTTTGCCGCGGGAAAGTCTCCGCGGAAAACTCAGCGGTCTAGTCCCATGCATTTGAGACACCAGTTACACTCGGAGGTTGTTAGCCTGTACCTGGCTCTATTGGAACAGATGATTGGACCTGTAGGCAAACGAACTTGCGTTTGATAAGGAATAGCGTGGACTTGTGCCCAATGCTGGGATAATTCAGCCCACGGCCAAGTGTCCACACGCGGGAGTTTGGGTGACAAAACGAACTACGTCACTCCTCCAGAAAAGGGTAAAAGAAAAAGAGAATATATGTATATATATATAACTTTAGTGTCACTTTCTTGTCAAGCCGTACTCTTTTGTGTTTTTATTTTGTGATTTTTATCGTCTTCATTCGTCTCGATGACAACAACTAGAGAAGCTAAGGGAAGCTGTACTCGAGAGAGCAAAGATCATACCTGCGGCCTGCGACTAAGAAACAGGTGTAGATACCATAGTGGTGATATGAGTGCAGAAATACGAAAGACTGGAGTATCGCGGTGACTGGAGCGCGCAGTCCATGAAGCCCAAACTGCTAGCTGCCTGGCAGGTTGAGTTCCGGTTACGTTTTGCAAACCGGAAACAAGTGAAGAACTTCTTTCCTAGTTTTGCACTTCACTATATTTACTCAATTATAGAGTAACGCGCCCTTCACCGGATTGATGACTTCTCGCCGTTCGCATACACGGGTCGATGCAGCAAGGATCCATGACAGCAAAGTGATTGCATCTCACCAACAGGCAACCGGCAAGATACCGCTGCGGGTGCCTCAATTAACTCTTACCAAATTGAAAACAGCTATGATTCAGATGTTGAGGAAATTGGCAAAAGAGTTACTATAGATTCCTGCCCTGTCAGACGCCGTTACTAACCACGTCGTTCTTTGCAAACGGCGCAGGTGCGAAGGTGGAGCTCACTTTTCTCCCTCCCAACATTGAATTGCACATCTTCTCCTGGTATTAGAACCACGCTTTCGCCTTTATTGATAAAATTATTTTACTTTCAAACTCGTATCTTTATCTCTATCCAGACTTTACGATGCCTGGCCTCCTCGAGGAGAATGACGGCTCTGCTGAGCTGGAGCGCCACATGCGACTGCTTCGACCTGACGATACTGGTGCAGTCCCTGAAATGCGCAATACTCCAATCTTCAGCGCGACCGTCAGAAATAATATCCATGAAATTTCTGGCTCCACGGAAAGCACACCATTTACACAATACGGTCTGCTCGCTGGAATCTCTCAAGATAGGCATGGAGAGGTCACTGTTTACGATGAACAACGACGAGCCTCGGATCCGAGACTGTTTTACAACGTTGCCACTCCCTCGAGTGTCTTCATCTGTGGCAGCCAAGGTTCTGGAAAAAGCCACACTCTGAGCTGCTTGCTCGAGAACTGTCTGCTTCCGTCGGAGGCGAATGTGCTGCCTCGTCCCCTGACTGGTGTCGTTTTCCACTACGACACCTTCAACTCCGACACGGGCGGCACTCCATCAGAAGCCGCATTTCTATCATCGAACCCGAACGTTCAAGTGCGAGTGCTATGCGCGCCGACAAACCGAACCAAGATCGAGGTACGACCATGATTTCCGCAAACAAAGCCAGCGGCTAACATCACGTTGAAGAGAATTTACAGCCGGCTTCCAAATGTCGTCGTCTCAGATTTTCGAATCCACGAGTCGCAGCTGAATACCAAGCGAATGCTTGACCTGATGGCCATGGGCTCGGTCGCCGGTGACTCTTGGCCTCTGTACATGCACACAGTCACGCGTATTTTGCGCGACATGCGTCTTGAACAGCAGGCCCTTCGCGAAGATGGATTCAGCTATGCGGATTTCAAGAGACGACTTACCGAAGAAGGTCTGGTGGGTTCGCAGCTGGGCCCCCTGCAACAGCGTCTTGATGCTCTTGAGAGCTTCATGGTGCGGGGGCATGCCACAACGACTCGGCTTCGATCGGGTGAAGGCAAAGACGCTAAAAACGGAAAATTCGCTAAAAGTACCAAGACGGTTGACAAAACGTGGACTCCAGAGGTATGAGAACTCTGTTCAACTTGGATGACGGGGCATTGCTAATGCTAAGAAACTTAGGCCGGTCGGCTGACAATCGTTGATCTATCGTGCCCTTGCATCACCGACGTGACTGCGTGCTCGCTCTTCACCATCTGTCTCAGTCTCTTCTTGGAACAAGAATCGGATGTTGGGCGCGTTGTTGCTCTCGACGAAGCACACAAGTACATGACCGGCTCCGGAGAGAGCGAGACTCTTACCGAAAGGCTGTTGTCAGCCATTCGCTTGCAGCGCCATTTGGCAGCCAGGGTGTTCATCTCCACTCAAGAGCCCACGATCTCGCCCAAGCTTTTGGACTTGTGTTCTGCAACCATTGTTCATCGGTTTACATCGCCAGAGTGGCTCCACACTCTCAAGGCACATCTCGCAGGTGCATCGGCGCTTGCGGCTACCACCGAAGCTTTCGACGCTGATTACACCGCCGGCACGACCGTGTTCGCACCTGCTTTGGGTGGAAGACGCTCTGAACACCTCTTGGCAAACATCTTCCAGCAAATTGTCTCTCTCCGCACAGGCGAAGCGTTGTTATTTGCGCCTAATGCTGCCATTGATGTTCGCATGGAGCATGTGATGATGGAAGAGAGCGACGAAAGCTCTTCTGCAGCGCCATCAAGCTTTTCTGCAGAGCCATCCAGTCCCGCAAGCGATTCAGAGAGTCCGTCGGAAAGTTGGAAGTCATCTAAGGATTTACTCTCATTTAACGAATGCGAGCCAAACGAAGCGGAGCATGCATCCTCGTCTGGGGAGTGGCGCGCCACAGAGGCCATTCGCCTCGGCAGTGGTGTGTTGAAGGTCTGCATTCGCCAGCGCGTCACGCAAGACGGGGGTAGATCTATCATGTCCTGATGATCATATGTCTTTTGAAACTTACCGAGTACTGTATTTGCTTTTTCTTGCACTGGTATGACATTGTTTAGAGCGCTTTGGAAGCGAATCAGCGATAAGAATAATCTATTGCTTTGTTTTCTATTCTTGATGTATGTAAAATGAGAATCGTAGATCCGGAAAAGACGTGATTATTCATATGCTTGGAACCAACTGCTTCTCTTCTACTTAGAATTGACCCTATCGTAAAATAATTTGAGTGCACCATCGATTACAGCTTTCACCTTGGCAGCGTCCAACTTCTCCCTTCGATCAAAGGTATACAAGCCATTTGCTTCCTGTTCAATATCCGTCCTAAAAGTGACCATTAGCCAACCTTGACCAAGACGACTTCGATTCAGTCCACTTACAATTGAGTGTACACAAAGGCGCAGCAGTGGCCGCCCTCGACGACAGCCCTCACCAATCGCTTTAAGCGTTTCAACAAATCTTCCGGATCTTGAGCCGTGGTGTAGCCCCAGTCTCGGTCGCTTTCGCCAACCTTGGCCGCCGCAATATTGACGCCGCCAAACTCGGTACACATGATGGGCGCGCCGTCGCTGTGCTTGGCGCCGGGGTCCTGGCCGGGTATCTCTTGGACAAACACATCTCGATCTGCCTTTTTGCTCAGAATTAAACTGAGATCTGCGCACGTCTTTTCTAGCTCGGGCCCATCGCTGTAGTCGTGGAAGGTGGTGAGGTCGGTCTTGACGTGCTGCCAGCCGCAGTTGTCGTTGATTGGGCGTGTAGGGTCAAGAGATCTGCATCAGTAAATTAGCATGACAGACATTTGCAGCTTCCTGATTCAAGAGCGCGACACATACTTGGTCAAGTAATAGAGCGAACGTATGTGATTCCGCTGTTGTATGCTTTCGTGAAGCGATGGATAGCCCCAACTCTCGTTGACTGTAGTCCAGGTTACCACCGATGGGTGGTTATGACGAGTTTGACAGCGTCGCGCCACTCTTGGTCGAAGCGATCGACGTACTCGTTGCTAAACTTGTACGCGCTCGCCATTTCCGCCCAGACCAAGAATCCAAGCTTGTCTGCCCAGTAGTAAAAGGCAGGATCTTCCACCTTCTGATGCTTTCGGCAGCCGTTGAAACCCATCCGCTTTGCTAGCTCAATATCTCGTTTGAGCGCGTCGGCGGAGGGCGGCGTCATGAGTGTGTCCGGCCAGTAGCCTTGGTCGAGGCACAATGCCTGGAAATACGGGTTGCCATTCAGCTTCCATATTCCATCGGACCACTCGATGGATCGCATGCCAACGTGCGTCTGCGCTTGATCCACGAGACTACCGGCAGAGTCGTAGAGTCGAATGAGGACATCGTAGAGCAGGGGGTTCTCCGGAGACCACACAGCCATAGTACTGTTCCAGTAGCCGACAGTCTCCGCAGAGGTGTTAAGGTATCTCTCGAGGAACGATTTGGTAAACTTCATGTCCAGTTCCATCTCCACCGAGCTCGTCTCTCTGGGCAGTGCTTTCTTGTCTGACGTGGAGACGACGTGGCCATCATACCAAGCTTCCAATTCAACGTCTAATTTCTCTCCAGATTTCCGTCCTAAAACGCTAATGGTAGAACTCAGTTTGCCATCCTCCACGTCATTGGATCGCAAAACGGTACCGTCGGAGCTGTCCGCAATACGGGCGCGAGGGACGATTTCCATCCACACAGACTGCCAAATACCACCAGAGGGTGTATAAAAGATGCTTTCCGGCTTGGCACCCCAATATTGTTTCCCACGAGGCTGTGTGAGATCATAGGCAGAGTCATAAACACGGACAATAATCTGGTGAGAATCTTGGTTGGGAGCGCAGTCGAGCGCATCTGTAACGTCGATGTTGAACGGCACATGGCCACCGCGATGTTTGCCGCACCATCGACCGTCAACCCACACAGTGGCTTCATAATCAACAGCGCCGAATCGAAGTAAAACGGCGTCTCGACGGGAACGATGTTCGGTGGTACGCCTGTCTTGGATTTTACGCTCATACCACATCACTTCATGAACGCCACGATCACCAATACCTGACGCGGGCGCTTGAAAAACAAAAGGGACCTGTATAGTGGTCTTCACATGCTCGGATTTCCCGGATGCTTTGACAAAAATATTGTCTTTCAAGCGCTCCTGCGTTCCGGATACGATGCTCTGCGTGACGCGATCACCAACTTCATCAACCTCTAGGGTACAATCGTCACTGGCGCTGACCGCTGCCAAAAGCGACACGGACGCAGGAAGGCCGTGGAGATGCCACTTCGCGTCGAGACCGATATCATCGTCGTCAAATAAAAAGCCCCATGGACCATTCAGCGACTCCCATTGAAGGTTCTTGCGGACAAAGTCTGGGCGCGGGTACGTCGTGCGGTCCGGCGCTGACGTCATCTCGTCTGCTACGGTTCACTCCAGACGCGATGGATGATGATGAAGGAGGGTAGCCTGGCGTTGTTACTTGGGCTTGGGTGATGAAATAGTTGTTGCGTAGGCCCAGCGACGGAGAAATGCACTACGTCGTGCACATCGCTACAGGGCTACCAATCATCGATGGCGTTCGCAGCTCATTGATGGGGACGCGAGGTTCACGTGCGGAGAAGCCACATAGAATACTGGAGATTTCGGAATCGGATTTAGAATATTTCGATGCAAATTTCGAGACTGAAGGTTGGATCGTAATTTTCTGGGCCATTTTGCAGTGCTGAATAACATGTATGCCGAGCATGTCGGTGGTGGGGGATGGCACACCCGGAATACCTTTAGGCGGCAACAAGTCGTTACGACGTGCGATCGAAATAAACATTGTCGCTCGCCGTATGCATTTTCTATACTGGTTTGTAGTTGGCTTATACTTCCCTGGATTCCTCATTGAAGCGAAAATGTCAGGACGGTATCTTCGGTGTCATCTTGTTTTACCAATGACGAAACGCATGGAAGTACATGCGTCCTTTGCAAGCTAACGCTTGACTTCATGCACAGCCGCTGGTGACGTTGCAAATGCACCAAACAGATTTTTCTAAAGCATGAATATTTGCCCCAATCAAGTTTAAAGAAAGGAAAATATTGATGTTGCAACAGTATACTGTAGAGCTAAGGCCCCGACTTGCTCCCTGTGACGCAATAGCGCGAGCAACAAGATCCGTGCACCGAAACATAGAGGCATCCTTCTTGGCACTGTAATCGACTGTTCAACGCATTGCCTAATCCGGCCTTGCCCAGCCTTTTAGCAGAATATTGACACATGACAAAGCCGCAGGAATTTCCGTGTAGCTTAATACTGAAGAGTGTCGCATGGGTGACGTGCAGTATGCACTGCTGCCCGAACGGAGCAACTGTGTTAGCCATGAACCTGTCTTAGCCACGAACCTGTCTTAGCCACGGACCCGAAGAGAAGAATACAACGGCCATGTCTTGCGCAGATTCAAAGTACAACGTGACATACGGCTGTGGCAATGACAGAACTACAAAGACGTGCATTGTTTGCGAAGTACCGACTTGAAGAAGAAAGACTTGCGACGGTACTTGGAAAGTCTAGACCTTGTTCTCGTTCGCGAATGTGACGAAAGTGAAGATAATTTACCGACACCCGTTACGACGTCCGTTACGAGCTGAGATGAGCTGAGCTGAGCGCTTGTTGGCTGAGCGGTGAATACGTATCACCGTCAGTGACTTTAAAAAAAAGAATGTTTGCACTTCCTGACTGACTAAAGGGGACTTATTCCATGGGACCTTTTGGCGTGGCTTGGGCGTGCTGCTCAAGTTTGTGCGCTGCGGCTACTTGCAGAACTCGGTCAGGGTCTAGAATAAGGAAGATGATGCATCGTGCGTGAAATGGCTGGGACATGGTACTTGTTCAAGGTACCCAAACAGTCGGGTCCGGATAATAATAGAGCCAAAAAAAAACACGTCTATGGGTTATGACGCTGGTCAGCAGCCCTGGCGGTCGATGCAATACGAGCTTTTCGGCCCGCCGATCGCCGCCGTGATCTATTCTTGGAAAGCCACCTCCAGACAAGGGTCCCTCGCCCATGGAATGTTGCGCTTGAACAAAGCAGCGAGACAGAGACACGCACCGGAAAAATTATGGAAATGCCCGAAGCAAAGGAAATGAGCAAAAATCCGCCTTTGTCATTATTTGCGGGAAAATAAGGGGGTTCGTTCTGTATAGCAAACTGTTTCTTCGACGGGAGAAGCTGAAAGCTGGTCTCGGCCAATCAACGTAGCCAGGCGGCACAAGTAGCGGTATGCCTACTGGCCCGACACTTGACAGGGCTGTCGATTGGTGAGTGCCAGTTAACGAATAAAATTAACAGCAGAAACTGGACGAGGACCCTGCGCCAAGCGGTTGTCATCGCTGGCACGATTCGCTAGGCCACGGCTGGCTAGTGCGCCCAAATACGAAGCCGTGCTACGTCATTAGCTTGGCCAAATGCTACCTTGCGGCAACGCAAGTTGCATGTTTTGACACTTTTTTTGGTATCCGAAAGTGTCTGGCGGCAGGTTTCTCATGGGGTGGATTGGGTTGCGGGCTCCGCCACTTTGCTTGTCGCTGCTCGGAGCTCGCGGCGGTTGGCATGAGACCATGTCGGTTCCTGTTGAGACATGTATAAGAAGGGCGAGTCCGTTCAGCCTCTTCACTTATATCTTTTTCTATATCAACACATCACACAATCATAAAAAGCCAATCTCATTCTCTCTACATCCTTTCACACTCGACCATCTCAACCAAAACAACATTCTTCTTACACCACACAAACCTTCTCTCACAATTCTTCAACATGTACGGCCTCACTGCTGCTCTCTTTGCCGCCTCGGCCCTCGCCGCGCCCGCCACCAGCGCCGACCAGTACGCCTGCACCTCGCGCTCGACCAAGGTGACCGAGTACCAGGTCAAGGACTTTGACTTCCACGCCAGCTGGACGTTCACCACGCCCGCGCACCAGAACTCGTGGGGCTACGTCAACTTCACGCTCGCCAATGCCGCCGTCGACTACGAGTACCAGTGCAGCACCGCCTCCAACCAGCTCAGCGACTTCTTCTACGGCCTCGTCGACTACAACTGCACCGCCCCGGACGGCAAGACCACGCACGAGGGCACCTTTAGCTACTCGCGCCCGACCACCACGCTCGCCATCAACCAGACCTGGGAGTGCCCCGAGGGCAGCCGCTTCTGGGCCGAGGGCAGCGCCAAGCTCGATCTCAAGTGCAACGAGACCAACTACAAGAACGAGAACTGGAAAATGGGCGAGATCTACTCGGACCGCACCATCACGTGCGACAAGCTGACGACTGCTGTGCCCATCACCAGCCTGCGCGCCGCCGCTTAAGCTCCGCCACCTGCTTCTTTCCACTCTCATTCATGATACCAGGACATGGCATAATATCGGGCTTTGATTTTCTACAAAAAAATCAAGATTGTACAACAAAGCGTTGTTTTATTGTTTTTTTTTGACCGGCCGGGCCGTTTTGGCTGGCCAACGACACTCCTTACGACTCTGACGACGCATGGGACATATAGACAGACGCACAACGACATCGCGAGATGGTTCTTGCGCATTAGGACTTAATAGTGCATAGCCGCCGCAAAGGCGCGAAAAAGATTAGTCATAATAATATCATTTGGAATACATTATATGCACAGAAGCATCACGCGGTGAAATGTGTGCGACCCAGTGGCTTGTCCGTGCTGCATCCCTGCTCAGCCATGACAGCGACTGATGGAAAACGGCTGAGGACTGACTGCCATATTAGGGAAGTGGCGTCTGCGGTGCAATCACGCAAAAAAGGCAGCGTCTTGTGTTTTGCTAACAAAGCAGCGTCAACCACTCTTGGCCGCCGAGCGGGATGGACCACTCGCCTCAGCTGTGGAGGCGGATACTGGACCCTGACGAGACTCGGCCTGGCAGTGGCCATTCTCATGAGAGCCAAGAGTGCAGGATGACTGTTTTGCAGCATCGCTGTTTGTGCAGACAAATGGCGTGCCGATTGTGGCTGGTTTGGTGGCGGCGTCGCGCCGGGCTTGCCTGCCGAAACTGAGCCAACCCGAATAAGAGGTCGCCGCGGCCACACACAATAGGCCGGTCCCCTGAAAACAATAAAGGACCAACTCCACTAATTAGGCACTGCAAAGTGTGCTGAAGCAACGAGGCTGCTACTGGTAACTTATTAGATGAATTGGTCCGAAACTCGGCTTGCTTTGCCCTGCTGGGTATCCTCTATTCGGTGGAGTTGTGCCGACGAAATTTTGCAGTGGCGGACGCTGTGATTGGCTGCGGTAGGTCCAGCCACGATCGCGTCATCGTCCATGCTAGTATTAGGCTTTTTCTGCAACCCCTTCTAGAATGTTGAAAAATTCAAAATGGATTTTTTTTTAAAAGTCGTGTGTCTGTGTCTCATTGTAGATTGAAGATGTTCTCTCTTCTTGTTGCTTCAAAGCTTGTAACTGTAGTATGCCTAATCGTATTTCGTAGCCAGAGATTGCTGTATAAGTAGTTCCCACCACAGACATGCAACAGCCCTGCGCGCGTGCTCATCATTCAAGTTCAGGGTGCGATGGCACAATTAGCCAAGCGGATCCAAAAAAGGCCCATTCGGGGCCATGTGGCCGTCAAGTCGAGCTGCAAAGCCCTGCGGGCTAGCAGAAAAACGGCTGTCAAATGGTGCAATACAATAAAATGGATTTCCATCCCGGACGGAGCCCCCGACTCATGTAGTAGGTGGTCCTGGAGAGAGCTACCATGGACGGCGCCGCTCTCTTAAATACTGTTGAGCTCCCCGTCGCATCCTCAAGGTTTTGAGCTCCTCTCACAGCTTTCCCCAGACTCTTCTTTTCTTTTCCTCATCTTCCCCGTCGTCTTCCTCGCGGGGCTGCTGCGACAATGTCTGCTCCTCACGACGATACGCCTTCGGGCGCGCAGACGCCTCTCAAGGCGCACAGCGATAGCGAAATCGGCGTCGTCGGCAACCTGAGCGATGTTGAGAGCAGTACGTTTTGCTCACTTCTTTTTACGAAATTGCCTCTTTTGAAAAGTACTAACAATAACGGCAGCGCGCTACCAAATCGCCCGCGACAACAAGCGACAGCTTGGCATCCCCTCGGCCGCCCTCCTCATCTTCAACCGCATCATCGGCACCGGCATCTTTGCCACGCCCGCCACCATCTTTGGCCTGTGCGGCTCCGTCGGGCTCACGCTCTTCATCTGGGTGATTGGCATGCTCATCGCCGCCGCCGGCACCGCCGTGTACATGGAGTTCGGCACCGCCATGCCGCGCAACGGCGGCGAGAAGAACTACCTCGAGTTCGTCTACCGCCGCCCGAAATTCCTCACCACCTGCCTCTACACCGGCTACGTCGTGCTGCTCGGCTGGGCGGCCGGCAACTCGGTCATCTTTGGCGAGTACATCCTGCACGCGGCGCGCGTCGAGGTCACGCGCTGGAACCAGCGCGGCATCGCGCTCGCCTGCCTGACCTCGGCGTTCCTCGTCCACGGCTGCGCCCTCAAATGGGGCATCCGCCTGCAGAACGCGCTCGGCATCATCAAGATCTTTGTCATTATCCTCATCATTGTCGCGCCGCTCGCCAACCTGAAGAAGGTCCGCGAGAACAACACCTTCCACAACGCGTTCGAAGGCCCCAAGCCGAGCGCGTACGGCATCGTCACGGCCCTGTACAACGTCATCTGGAGCTACGTCGGCTACAGCAACGCCAACTACGCCCTGAGCGAGACCAAGAACCCGACGCGCACCCTCAAGCGCGCCGCGCCCATTGCCATTGGCTCCATCTCCGTCCTCTACATGCTCGCCAACGTGTCCTACTTTGCCGCCGTTTCCAAGACGGAGATGCTCGAGTCGAAGCGCCTCGTCGCCGCCTCGCTCTTCCGCAACATGTACGGCGAGTCGGCCGAGCGCGCCCTCTCCGTCTTCGTCGCCCTCTCCGCCTTTGGCAACGTGCTCAGCGTCATCTTCTCCCAGGGCCGCCTCGTGCAGGAGCTCGGCCGCGAAGGCGTCCTGCCCTTCTCGCGCCTCTGGGCCAGTAACCGGCCATTCAACGCGCCTCTCGCCGGCCTCTTTGAGCACTGGGCCATCACCACCATCACCATGCTGGCCCCGCCTCAGGGCGACGCCTACAACTTTGTCCTCAACCTCATCTCGTACCCGCTCGCCATCATCAACGCCTTTGTCGGCGCCGGCCTCGTCTACCTCTACCGCAACAAGGAGAAGCGCAACTGGTACCCGCCGTTCAAGGCCACGATGCCCGTCGCCGCCTTCTTCTGCCTCAGCAACGTCTATCTCATCGTGGCGCCGTTTGTGCCGCCCTCGGACGGGCAGAACGTCTACGAGAACTTGCCGTACTGGATCCACTGCGTCGTTGGATTCGGCGTTCTCGGTGCGGGCGGCGTGTACTGGCTGATCTGGGCCAAGATTATGCCCAAGGTGGGCCGCTATCAGCTCACCCGCGAGACGTACATCGATGAAATTGATGGTTGGGAGCGCAATCGCTTTGTCAGGAAGCCGCTGGGAAGCCCCATTGAGTCTTCCGCGTCGGACGGCCAGCTTTAAAATTGCATAGCGTTGTTTCACTTTTTCTGTACAGCATAGATTATGATAATATAATATTGATGACTATTCATTTCTCTCATCATCCTTGTGTGTGTCCTGTTCCTCGTTTCTCTAGCAAATATGCGTGTTTCCGTTTGCACCAATGCTGTCAGCCAGCTGTCTCAATAAACCCATCCCAAGAAATGCAGATCCAATGTACCCAATCATTGCCCAGTAACTCATCATCATCAAATAGTAAAAGACACCAAATTATAAAAGAAAATCAACTTTTCGCTTCCTCGATACATGTGTATCCCAATAGATCACTCGTCGTCCTTCATTTGCGAAGTCACCTCGCGCAGGCGCTCATTTTTGCGACGGTTGACCTTCATGTTGTTCACTTTGTGCGTCAATTCGCCCTTTGGATTGTTGGCAATGCGCATATACCATCCGTCGCCGGCACTGAGCAGCGACTTGACCAGCTGCTTCGAGTTGCGAAGGCTGTCGCAGATGGCGGAAACGCGACTTTGAAACGACGCGTACGACTCCCAAGCCCCGTCTGCGCCGGACCAGCAATCGACAGTGGGAATGCCCTGCTGGGCGTCTATGGCGTATTTCTATTTGGCTCAGTTAGTGCTTTACTAGCCATGGCAATATGGGGTCACGTACCATCAAACGCCAGGAGATTCGCTCGACAATGTAGTTGGACAGGGCTCGGCTCAGCACCTTCTTCTGCTGCTCCGCTCGCGTCGGGACCAGATCCAGAAGGGCTGTCTTGCGTGGGCTTTCTCCGTCCATCGAATTCGCTTCTAGCCACATCGCCATGTTGGCGGCGCCCAGCGTCTTGCTCATCTCAAAATAGTTGGACCAGTCCCAAATGGCATCGTACAAATCGCGCACGCATGCAATCTCCATTTCGACATCCGTGGGGAACGTCACGTCCGTCTCCGGCGTAGTGCAATAGTCGACACCCTTTGTATACATGCGCACCAGCTCCGCGTGGTCACTAGCGGCCTCCGCGGCTGAGGAAATGTACCGCTGAAAGACGCCTGTGCCTTCAGCGTCGACGAGCATCCGCAGTTCCTGCTGGCGGAATGTCAGCGGCAGTTTACCGGCGTTCGCCTGCGGCTTGATCATGCGCTTCTTGGGCTTGGAGATGCCGGCGCTGCTGCCGCTGCATGGTGAGGAGGCAACGGAGGACGAAGATCGCTTCCGTCGATCAGGTGAGGTCGGCGAAGGCGGCGCACCAGGCACGGAGATCCGCGTAGATGCATTGGCAAGCGAGAAGGCAGGGGGAGGATCGTTGCGGTGCAGCGGAACCACGAGAGGGTTAGAAGCAAGGCGGGAGTATGGTGGCTCTGTGGGACGATGGGTCGGAGATTCCTCTTGCTTGACAAAGCGCTGCCGGGGCGACTGCGTTCTTGGAGGGGTGATTAGAGAGGGGTGGTATTCATCGTACGGGTTCGGCGGTGGAGGCTGGTCGCTAATTGAAATAGCGTTAGTTTTGTCATGACAGAATATATTGGCTGTGGAATATGCACTTACTGCTGATGAAATTCGGGCTGGAGGATCTGCGACTGTTCAACCAAGTCGACGCTAGAGTCGCTGCTGTCGATGTCGGTGTCCCAATGGCCGACTTCAGGAGCGGCAGGATAGCCGGTATAAAAGAAGTCAAATGAAGTATCAACCTCTGGATTGGCGCTGTAGAACCCAGAATGAGGATCATGGTTTGGCTGGTCGCAGTCCGCTTCCTGGCCCCACGATAAATTGACAAAGTCAGAGCCAAGACCGAAGACATCATGATGGAAGGGATCATCCAATGCATCCCCACTGCCCGCCATGATGGGCAAAGCAAAGATTCAGATGACTCTCGGCGAGAAAGCAAAGATGAGATGGAATAAAGGAACTGCAAAAACAAACTTTGGTGATTAAAGTGAGCTGGGCTTCGGGTATGCCATCAAGCGCTTTTAGTTAAAGTGCGATAGCAAGACGATATGCAAAGAGGGAGAGTAACTAAAGAGGAAGAGAATGAAGAAGAGAAGAAGAATGAAGAAAGCCAAATAAGAATAAGCGGATTAACTAATTTCGGGCCGTTATGAGTGAATATCTAGAATTAGGCGAGTAGTGAAACGAGGCAACTGGCAGCTGGCAGACGTGTTTACGGAATCTCAGATTGAGCTCAGATGGAGGTGCAAACGCCGCTCTGCATGGTGGGGTCCTTTGTCGAGGCGCGGCTTCCCAGAAAAAGTGTCGGTATGCGAGTGGTGAATCTGCGTGAATTGGACAGCTTCGTTGCAGCGCATGGATGCATATGCGCGACGACGGCTGCAAAACTGGATGGGTACGGTGGCGGGTTGACGAGATGTTGGTCATCAGATGAATCGGTCGCTGTGCAGACATGCCGTACCGGAATAAGCGCAGCAGGCTCGCGGTTGAGTAACAATATCGTGCTATAAGACCGTTTTCTATGTCTAAAATAAATCCCCATGACGAATGCTCCGGAATATCAGAGCAGCCTCGCTTATCGTCCGCTCTTGGAGACGTCCAGGCAATCGGATCGTATCTTTTCACATCTATTGAATTCTATGCAAACCACATTACCGGTTTCCTGGGCGATGAAAATGAGCACAAAGACACCGCGGCACCGGAAGACAGGTTGCATGCAGCAGTTAGCGTCGATCCCGGCAGGCGACATGTATAGTGCGGTGGGCGCCTTTCATCGCAACAATGCCGCTGCAAGGTCTGGCGGTAGCGACAGTGCGCTGCCGATGGAAGCAATTGAATGAGCATGGTAGAACAACCAAGACAAAGAGAATGGAATGACTGCTCCGGAGAAGGCAGCAGCAGCAGCAGCAGCAGCACGGCTACAAGAGGCTCAACACGCCGGACCCCAGATCGTCGTTGCATGTGCCGGTGGAGGCGTCAAGCTGGACGCGGACAAGACTCCGTCGAACGACGCCAAGTGTGCGGAGGAGATTAAGCAACGAGTGTTCCTGGGGGACTGGCCGACTTGTGATAATGTGAAACCTGGGGCGGCATGCCTTCTAGAACTTTGAGTGTGCGAGGCTGGGCTTCAGCTCCAACTGGGCCGGTTTCTCGTGTTTGAACCGCAAGCGGGTGCGGCGAGCGTCGGAACAAAGAAGAGCGCAGATAAAGCTGGACCGCGTGGCGTCGGGGCGGAACGCGGGCTAGACTGGCTAGGCAGTGGTCACTGGGGCGAGCGTCGGAAGAGAGGAAATTCATACAGATAAGAAATTGAACACATTTAAAAGGGTGCTTGTTTTTGCATTTGGCTTTGCAGAATGATAGAATCTGGCGTTCTGTCTGGAGCGGCCTGGCAGAGCCTCAAGGTTGACGCACGCATTGGAACATGCAGAGACATGACATGGCTCGATCGGGATGGTATCGTTTTGGCCATCCCACCAGTGGCGAGTCCGCTAAAATAAGAGTCGCTAATATGACTGCGGGGGAAGCCCACACAGCAACAGGGGATCCAGCTTTATTAGTGCGGTGAAGGTGCGTGAAGGCGCCGAACAGTCACAGCTACGACGGAGAACGCTTATAATATTAGGCGAAAGGAGCATGAATGCCGCTGCGGCTGAAAGGTCAGGTTGTCACCGAAAGAAAGCGCAATAACGGGGACGAGTAATAAAGCAACGGCTGCAACTCCCGTGATATCGTGCAACATGCGGTCCACGGAGAAACGTGGCCAAGAAGGGGAGCTTTGCTGCCGATTCAGTTTTCGGGACATCTCAATTTCCCCAACTTGTATCGGGCGAGAGGAAGATTGTCTGATACCAGGCAACGCAAGGCAAGGCATGTCTTTGCCTCCGGAAGGCTCGGCGGGATTTCAATGATGAGTACGGTTGCATTGTCATCCAAGTTTGGCCAACTTTGCGTAGCTCGCCCCGGTTGTCAAAGTACCGCTGGCGTGGATTTCGGAACGGAATGCGCTGTACCTGGCACGGAACCGGTAACCGTTGCAAAGACCTGCCGTTTCTTAGCAGACCGTACTCTTTTGCACCTGTTCTTTCCTCTTGTATTTTTATTTATTTATTTAATAATCTTCTGCTGTTGCTTGGCAAAGGTTCTCTTGGCCTTCGGCATTAGGTTCGGAACTGCACGCGGGGGGGCACGCCACCAAGCCCAAAGTCCAGCCCAGCAAGCCACAGCTCAAATAACTCGTTCCAACCGTCTCGAAAACAGAAGGAAGCAGCTAAAATGCTAAAATGACAGTGGACACTTTGCTCCCGTCGGTGACTGTCTTTCCCACCCCAGAGACCCTTTTTTAGTGCGCCACCAGATCCACACACCAAAGAGGCTGCAACTTGCAGCCCGCTGCAAGTAGCGCGGCACCGAGGTCGCAGAGCTAATAAAGATGGCCTGCAATCCCCAAATTCTCCGGTGCGCTGACTTGACTTGACCTCTTTGCATCACCACCCGAACCAGACCTCGTCGAGGACCAGCTTTCGTCTTATTCTCCCCTCCCCTCAGCTCCTCATCATGGGCGTCGCCGTCGCCAACGAAAAGACGAGCAATGGCTCGCTCCACGACTCCAACGACAATGGCGTCCTCGAGACCTCGCCCGTCCAAGAGATCCCCGTCCCCGCGGGCACTACCGAGCGGCGCATCCTGACCAAGATTGATTTCCACGTCGTGCCCTTTCTCTGCATCATGTACCTGCTAGCGTTCCTTGGTATGCCGTTTCACCCTCTCTGATGCGCCCTCCCTCACGACTGCGCTCTTGCTGACATGCGCGCGCGTACGCCAGATCGCGTCAACATTGCCAATGCCAAAGTCTTTGACCTCGCCAAGGACCTCAACCTCGAAGAGCCCGGCAAAAAAGACAGCACAAAGTACAACACGGCGCTCGTCATCTTCTTCGTGCCCTACTGCCTCCTCGAGATCCCCTCCAACATTCTGCTCAAAAAGTTCAAGCCCCACGTCTGGCTGTCCATCAACATGTTCCTGTTCGGCTTCACGACCATCATGCAGGGTCTCGTGACCAACTACAGCGGCCTGCTGGCCACGCGCTTCTTTCTCGGCGTCTTTGAGACGGGCATGTTTCCTGGCGGTAAATACAACCCTCCTCCAGACTTCAATCAAAGACACGAGACACCGTTCCATACTAACAAATCGTAGCCTTTTACCTCATCGGCATGTGGTACAAGCGCTCCGAGGCGCAGAAGCGATACTCCTTCTTCTTCAACAGCACCACCCTCGCCGGCGCGTTCGGCGGTCTCCTCGCCGCCGCCATCGGCAACATGGACGGCATGCGCGGCTACAAGGGTTGGCGCTGGATCTTCATCATCGAGGGCGCTCTCACCGTCTTTGTCAGCTTCTTCATCTGGTTCCTGCTGCCCGACTTCCCCGAGGACGTCAAGTGGCTCACGGAAGAGGAGCGCACCTACGTCAAGGCTCGCCTCGCCGCCGACCAGGGCAGCCACGCCATCGAACGCCCCGTCAAGCCCCGCGACGTACTCAGCGTCCTCAAGGACCCGAAAGTCATCGCCGGCGGCTTCGCCTACTTTGGCATCATCGTCCCCGCCTACGGCTACGCCTACTTCGCACCCGGCATCCTGCAGACCTTCCACTACGGCAAGATTGAGACGCAGCTGCGCAGCGTGCCCCCCTGGGCCGTCGCCTTTGCCTTTTCCATGTCCATTGCCTACTTCTCGGACCGCATCCGCCACCGCTTCCTCTTCACGCTCGTCACCATCTCCATCGCCATTGCCGGCTTCGCCATCCTCCTCGGCGTGCACGACCACACCAACGTGCAGTACGCCGCGCTGTTCCTCATCGCCAGCGGCGCCTACACCGCCATGCCCATCATTGTCTGCTGGTTCAACATGAACCTCGGCGGCCACCACCGGCGCGCCATCGGCAGCGCTTGGCAGGTCGGCTTCGGTAACCTCGGTGGCATCATTGCCGTCTACGTCTTCCTCCAGCGCGACTCGCCGCGCTTCATCCCCGGCTACAGCGTCTGCTTGGCCTGGTTCGTGCTGTCAGCCATCTCGTGCTGCGTCTATGCGTTCTTGTGCTGGAACTCGAACAAGCAGCGCAACATGCTGCCTCCTGATGCCGGCGCGGACCTGACGCAGGAGGAAAGGGACGATCTTGGTGACAATGCGCCTGATTACCGCTATCTGCTGTAAGGGAGTTGTGTTTTGGATATGAAGAATGAGTTTTACGGATTTTCTTTCTGAATTTATCGCGCCGGATGCTGGTGCATCGGTGCTACCAAAATTGGTTCGGCCATTTGCTGTTTATATATACCCCAAGTACAAAGCTAGTAATGTCAACCCGACGCATGGTCTGCATTTGAACAACGCCCTGCGCCAGGATCATTGACACACGCACATGACAAAGACCCCCATTTCCCGTCAAATCGCCCCCATCCAGACCCCGTTGCGCCGGTGGAGCATTGACGGATGCCCCATAAAGCCAAGTTGTGATGCTCCGCCGCAGACCCGTTGGAGGCTCCGGTGCCGGTTAACGTCGACACCGGCTGGCGACTTCGGAGTAACGGTACGCAGCAAATTTTTCCAGCACTCTTAAAACTATCGAAAATGAAAACATAATTAGGATTCTGCTTAGCTAATTTTATAAAAGGATATGGCTGTGCGGTATCGACCGCGAAGCTAATCATGTAAACGATGTTAGTGATGGTGTTGCAGTCAGTTACAGAAACAGTAGTTGACGGCATATGGAAACAACATCAGACAGCATGAACAGGGGGAAAATGGAATTAAAAAATGCAATATAATCTAGAATCAAACATCTTTATTATGACTCTCAATCCGTTATATTCAAGAGAAATTGAATTCCTGGTATGCTTTCACCTACATCAACTTATCCGCATCATCATTTATCCAACACAGCCTTGCCCTCCTCATCAATATCCGGATTCCGTCCATCCCTCATCTCCCTATACCTCCTCCTCCAATACTCCAAATCCAACCCCTCCACTATCCCCGAATTCACCGCGGCCTCGCTCAGCACCGTCAGCGCCGCCATGCACGTCTCTTCCTGATCTTTGCCTTCCCCCGCGGCCGCTTCAATACGCTCCATCGCCGCTCTGTACTCTTCCGTCGGCAGAACGCCCACCCTCCCCATTGCCAGCACCAGCCGCGACCAGTTCTGCACAAACGTCTTCGAAAACGACGCCTGCGCGTACCGAAACTCAATTGTCGTCGTGGCGTTCCGCCCCCCTCCCAAAGCGTGCTTGTGCTTGCACATCACGGGGGCGACGGAGATCAGTTCCGCGCGGTGGTGTTCGAGGACATTTTGTAAATGGTCAAAGGTGGTCGCGTTCCAGATACAGGATAATATCCGGCCTTCATCCGCGGCAAAAGCAGCGGGGAGGTGCGCGAGAGCGGCCGCGGAGAGGGATGGGAGAGGAGGTATGGCCCGATCGCGGGCCGGGATGGTCGCGGCGCTGAGGAACGGCCTGACGAGGTGCCGCCGCGCGGCGTCGCAGAGCGGGAAGAGCACGACCTGGTCGAGGAGAAGGGCGAGCGTGAGCACACGCTGCGTGAAAAACAAACTCCGCCCGGTCGTCAGGGACAGGTGGACGTGTAAGCCGCAGCGCTTGGGGAAGATGTGCGGCCGCTCCTCGTCCGCGCGATACACCGCGCCCAGCGCAGTGTCCAGCGCCGGCAGCGCACCAAATACATCCGCCTCGGAGAAGATAGGCGTCGTGAGCTCGCACATGATCCACAGCTCATACGCCTCGACCTCGGTCAGGTTATACTCGCCCTTGACGAGCCAGTACCTGAACAGGCCCGCGCGGCCGTCCCACTCCCGATACCGCGCCAAGTTACCCAGGACGCGGTACGTTTGCAGCACAATAGAATCCTCGGGGGCTTCGTCCCGCAGCGGATTATAGGGACAGCTCAGCGGCATCGTCTTCATCTGGTAGCAGGCCGGTAAGCCTGCTTCGTCGAGCGCGACCGCCAGGCGGTGGAAGCACGCATCCTTGGCCACGCTGATCTGGTTCCTGGGCTCAACGGCGACGAGGTGCGCGTCCTCCCAGGCGGTGTTGTGGGGGGCGACGAATTCAATCTCGATGCCGACCTGCAGCGCGCTGTCCGTGGTGAAGGCTTCGGTGCCCGACATGGGGCCGTCTGGCTGTGCCATGGGCCGAGGCGAGGTTGTGACATTTACAAGCCCCAAGGAGTCTCTTAGGTTTAAGTATTGGGATCTTGTAGACTGTATCGCTACAAAGCGGGCATATGCCTTCATTTTATCGTTTTCGGCGGCTTGACGATGAGGCGTGAATCAGAGGCAGACGGCATGGTGCTGTGTAACCCTCCTAGGGCCGCATATATTACATGCCGTGTAAGTCGCGGGCTTGAAGCATAATTGTACACCATGACGAAAAATGCACGAACAATTCAGGCCAGAGCCCACGTAATAAAGAGGCGGAGATAATTCGTGAGCTGCTCTGTACACCAGGGAAAGTAAGAGTTCTTAGTTGAAACGAGGGCACAAAGTGCACGTTTGTGTTCTTATTGACTACCCTCCAAACCCAACTTCTCATATCGTCCTTTGAATTCAGCAAATAGCTTGTTGAGTCCAGCCAGGTTCAGCGGATCCTTGTCGCCGACCTGCTCCATCCAGCATAGCATGTTGTGAAGGTCAAACGCCGTCGCCAGCATGAAGCCCAGCTGCGCCTCGCGGTACACCTGCTCGCCCGTATCCGCGTCGCCAGTGCGCGTATTCCATTGCGCCGCGTACACGTCGCAAAAGTGCCGCTCTTCCTCATCAAGATACGGACGGCAGCTAGCAATTTTGTTCGTTTCGTCGAACCACTTGAACAGCTTTTGCATAAAGTGCCCGCCAATGTCAAAAGCGCGGTAGTTTTGGAACACGAATTCGAAATCAATCAGGGTAATCTTGTTCTCGTCCGCTGCCGGGTTGTTTTTGACGAGAATGTTCATGGACTGGATGTCGTGGATACACCAGCCCGTCTTGGCGTGTAGCGCTTGCAAAGCTGCCACGACGACGTTGCAGCGCGCGGCCAAGTCATAGTCAACGAGATCATCGATGGGTACGCCTCCTTCGCGGCCCAACGTCTTGAGCTTCTCTAGGCGATGGTATTTCTGCAGACTGGTGCCGATGGAGCTATAGTAGCTCGCGACCGGCGTCCTGCGCAGTGCAGCCTGGATCGTGTGGAACGTAGCGAGACCCTTGGCCAAGTCAGCACGGAGCACCTCCTGCTCCACGTCCTCGGGCTCCAGATTCCTGGCGTCGAGAAACTCATCGATGCGGCCCAGCGCACCGTCCTGCGTGCGAAACAGCCCGTAGACGCGCGCGCCGAGGCCCGACCGGCCGTACTCGTACGTCAACAGTGCCTCTTCCTCTTTGGTCGGTACGAGGTGCCGAAAGGCCTCAAAGTCAGAACCGGTGGCACTCTGAAACTTGATGAAGAGCTTAAGCGGCTCGGTGTGCGTGCCGTCGACGGGGGCCGGCCGCTCGACCACACAGCTCGGGTTGGTAAAGGATGTGCTGTACGTCACGGTGATGGTCTCGGGATCTTGCGTGGGCCATTCCTTGGGGAGAAAGGTGGCGAGGATGTCTCTTGCGATTTGCTTCGTCGGCACCTTGTCCTCGGGCAAGGCGAACGGAAGCTGCGTTAACGACACCATCGCGCAATAGACGTGGACGAAGGGATTGTGTGGTAATGAAACAAATACTCGAGCTATAACATAAGCTGTCTTTTGCGAGAAATCACCGCTGAAATTATATACGCTCGATCAAAATGAAGTTAAAGACGGAGAACGGCGAGTGACTCAGCCATGAGCAATTAATTTGGGCCCATACGGCAAAAGGACCAGAGAGCTCAATGCTACACAGGCTAGATGTTTCATATTCTCCGAATGAAGGCATTTCATTTTTCAACTCTGATCAAGGTGGCAAGGGATTTTTCTGTTCCAATTTAGTCGAAATTGTTACGAATCGTAGCTTTGACCTGTAAATCGGCGATGAGGGGAATTGCCTGCTTGGGAAAGTGGCGTATGCACCACATACTGCCTGCATATGCTGTCGAAATCGCTGAGAAGCCCGAGTTATTTGACGGAGTAGATCACTACATCTAAGACAAAATCCGGAATCAACCTCCAATTTTAATACCACTACGCCGTACACGCATTTGTAGTTTGACAAGGCACGCCCTACAGTTAACATTTCCGTGCCCCGCTACGCCCTGGGCCCCCACGGAGCTGCCATCGCAAACGGCCTCCACCGACTTCCAGCATCTTCTGTTCCGAGATGCATTGACATACAAATACAGCTCCTTCCTCATCAATTCTTGGCCAATTCCCTAGACCAATTCAAATAATACGAATATTAACTGCCTCCATCATGTCCAACGGTGTCATTCGTCACGCTCGTGAGGAGGGTATGTCACAACCCCGCCATCTCCGTCACAACCCCTCTAACAGCCAGCTTCAACAGATGTTCCCATCATCCTGAACCTGATCCAGGCGCTCGCCGACTACGAAAAGGAGTCCGATGCCAACAAGGCCACAGTCGAGACGCTCACGGCCACCATTGCCTTTGCGCCCGCCGGCGCGCCCTCCGACCCCAACACGACGGCCTACGTCCCCTCCACCGAGGCCACGTCCAGCAGCAAGCCCGCGCGCTGCCTGCTGCTGACCAACCCCGAGGGCGAGACGGTCGGCATGGCGCTGTACTTTTACAACTACAGCACGTGGCGCGCGTGCCCGGGCATCTACCTCGAGGACCTGTTCGTGCAGCCGTCGCAGCGCGGCCGGGGGTACGGCAAGCAGCTGCTGGTGCAGCTCGCGAAAGAGGTGGTCTCGTTTGGCGGCGCCCGGCTGGAGTGGTCGGTTCTGAAGTGGAATGAGCCGAGCATCAAGTTTTACGAAAAGATTGGCGCGCAGGGCATGCATGAGTGGATGACGATGCGCGTGACGGACGACGGCCTGACCAAGCTGGCGGGCCTGCTGGACTGAGCAAGGCAGCTGTATAGATACACAAAGGGGCAAAAACGTTTTGATTGACTAGACTCCGGTAGATGCAATATAGTAAAAATACAAAAATGTACAAAATGGGTATGTGTTATCTGGTCGCGTCGACTACTCGGTCTTATTTTTCAACGGCTGTCCCTTGCTATCGACGCCGTCAAAAATGGACAGCTGCTGCGGCGTCGCCTCCCGAATACCAGTGCCCTCGCCAAACGTAAATTTGTACTGCAGCGTCCGCGGATCCTGCTCCATCTTGGGCGTCACCAGCCACGCGCGCTGGTATGCTCGTCGAAACCAGCGCGGCGAGAGGCCCCTGCCTTGCCGAGCGTTACCGTGACCGTACGGCCCTGGGTCCTGCTCGCCGCTCCGCGCCGCTTGTTGGCGGGCATGCTTCCTTTCCACGGCGGCGGCCGTGCTCGAAGCGTAGCGCATCAGCGCGGTCGCGTTGCTTTCCTTTCCTTCCAGCCTTTCGAGCGCAGCGCCGCCGTCGCCGTCGCCGCTGCCAACCGCCCGCGGCCGCCGTGGCGGGATCTGCCACTCGTCCGATTCCTGCGCGCCGTGGCTCAGACGGCCGAGCAGCTCCCACTCGCCTTTGCCGAGGGGCGGCTGCATCTTGTCCGCGCTGCGGCGCCACCAGCGTGCCCTTTTCGCATTCACCACGGCGTCGACCGGCGCGTCGCCCCAAATATTCTTCTCGGGCACTTCAATGTCGGGGTTGAGCGTCTTGACCGAGTCGCCGAGCAAGTGCCCTATCGGCCCTCCTCTCTTTCGATGCTGGCGCTGCGTTGACAGCAGTCGTAAGAGTTTTGGCTGGTCCCATTTCAAGAAGAAGCGATTCTTGGGATTTCCGCTCGGTCCCTTTTGTTTCTCCGTCTCTGTTTTATCGCCCGCGGCTTCTCCGCCTTCGCCGCTCGTCAGGGCCTCGAGCGCCTTGGAGTCGTTGACGCCCTGCGGCACGACAAACTCGCTCATGAGCTGCCGTCGACGAATGCCGGCGCGGCCAAACGCTTTCGCGATGAGGTTCTCCATGCAGCTGCCGTTGCCATTGTTGGCGGCGATCAGCGTGCCGAGGGTGCGTCGCGCGCGCTTCCAGTGCTGCTGGGCTCGGGGGTCATATTTGCGGTGCTGGTGAAATCGGGTCTGTATCGAGGTTTGGATGGTCGGACGGACGGCGGGTGGCAGGTAGGAGCATTGGCGCAGGAGTTGGCGGTATATTGAAAGGCCTGTTTGCCGCGTCACGGTGACGGGTTGTGGTGCCATTGTTGCGCTGCAGGTAGATTGATCGGTGCAGTCAAGCAGTTAGGAGTGAGGTGAAGCTCTTTTTCCAAGATCGGGGTATGTGGAGCATGGCCCACCATCGCCGTTGTACATACAGTGGACAGGCGGCTGCGAAGATATTCATGAGCCAGATATGTAGGCCATAAAATGGGAAGAGTACTTTTGAAAGGCATTTGAACTTAATTACATGTTAATTATGGACAGTTAGTTGCCTCGGTATTAATTCTAGCACGCAGACAGCACTGTCTGCATAGAGAAGTCGGCAGCAGCCAAGAGCGCAGTGACACATGGTGATAATTTACATGAGATGCAAGTTGCGCCTTGACTAGCACAAGTAACTCAGGAGTAATAGGCAACGAGAAGTCGAGGCAAGGTCACTATGTAAAACAATTCTTGTGACAGGCGGTTGCGATAGTTCATTGCTTAGGGGTGGTTGGTTGGTGATGACACGCATATTTCAGATCCACCAAGTGTCCAAATCAACCACTAGCTGGCACATTAATGGTCATGATTCACCAAAGTGATCAACTCTCCATTTTTATTCCGATCTAATCCCTAACAGCCACTTACAAGGAGGGATGCGAACCAAACACCGCAAGCGCAGAGGGCGAATGTGAAACCACTTTAAGGATGCCCCACAACGAGGGCACGTCTACGCGGTGGTACGCGACACGGCCAGACACGAAATCACGAAACAGACACGCTTCCTTGCTGCAATCAATTAACGGACCCGAGAAGCCTCCATTCCACCGCGCAGAAGGGGCACATGTACCTGCGACTAGTCCAGCTATTAAGCGAGCATTGCCGTTGCAGCATTTACAGGTGTCGGAGAAGACGTACTACTACAGTTTTGCAGATATTGAATTGGTACTTTTGCGGTGTCCGTTTATTGGCGAATCAGAATTTAAAAAAGAAAACAGCCACTGCATACGCGTGCGCTGCGAAAAGACGTCTAACACTGCACCAGCAAAAGCCTGCAGCGGTATCCGCTGAGCGACCACAGGGCAACCACTCACTGAACGCCCCTCCCTCGGCTGAAGTACCTGCTACCTTCTGACCACTGTACCTCACATATTACCATTTCCTCTTCTTGCGCCCGCTTTGGCCTCATCTTCTATTCTGCAGTCTTCGCCCTTGTCAACTCTTCCGCTATCACAGCAGACCGTATCCCATTTGACAAGAGCGCGCTTCTGCGCCCGAGAGCGGAATTCTCTTCACTACCTCGCCCATACTGCTACGCGCTTCATCTCTGCGACACGCATCGCAGGCCCTCTTCAGATATATGCGGCAGCACCGAAGTCTCGTCGAATAGTCACCGCCCATCATGCCGTCAGCTTCGCAATCTTCACAGCAATCCTTCAGCATGAGCCAGCAATCTCAACAGGCGCGGCCCAATGCCTCCTTTCACCGTGGCTTCCCGGTGAACCCCGAAGGGCCTCAAATCTACTCGGTGAGTACTCCGCGCAACCTCCAACATCATTGCGATGCCGCGGCGCAGCCTCTAATAGAACAATATCTAGGCCTCCTACTCAGGAGTCGATGTCTACGAAATGGAAGTCAACAACGTCGCCGTCATGCGACGGCGCCACGACTCTTGCCTCAATGCCACCCAGATCCTCAAAGTCGCCGGTGTCGACAAGGGCAAGCGAACCAAGATTCTCGAAAAGGAAATTCAGACCGGAGAGCACGAAAAGGTGCAGGGTGGTTACGGAAAATACCAGGGCACTTGGATCAAGTTTGAGCGCGGTGTCGAAGTTTGCCGCCAGTACGGCGTCGAGGAGCTTCTCCGTCCCCTGCTGACCTACGATATGGGCCAGGATGGCGGCGTCGCTGGCCAGGGCGATTTCAACACTCCCACGAAAGAGCAGGCCATGGCTGCCCAAAGGAAACGCATGTACAACTCGAGCGCCGAAGGACGGCCAAACGGCGTCAACGGCACATTTTTCAAGAACATCTCGAGCACCGCCTCGCATGCCGTCGCCGCCATCAGCAAGGCGAGATTTGACTCGCCCAACCCTCGCAGCCGAAATGGACCGCCTTCCCGCGCACCTAGCTTTAGCAGACAGCCATCGATGCAGAATGGCGACGAGTTCCCTGGGAATTCGCAGCAGAGCTTCGCCTCGGAATACAGCCAACATGTCGATTCTGCGTACTCTACACAACAGCCCAACGGCGTCCCGCCGATGCCCGAACCAGAGCCTCCACGCAAGCGTCAACGGGTCAACATGACTCCTGCTGATAGCTTCGGTGGATATGGACAGAGCATGGAGTCTTATGCCAATGCCTTCCCCGGATCCCCGACCGAACCCAACGAGTCTTTCATGTACTCACAGAGCGCGATGCATGACCGCTCGCCCATCGAAGACGGCAGCGGGTCGCAGGCACCACTTCCCTACGAAATGTCGCCAGACGCCGAGATGAAACGAAACATGCTCATGGGACTTTTTATGGACTCGTCCACGCCCGATTCTTCAAAGCACGATATGCTTCGCACACTGACACAAGGCGAGCTCGATATGCCTATTGACCCTCAGAGCCACACTGCTCTGCACTGGGCTGCCACTCTTTCTCGTATGCCGCTTCTACGAGCGTTGATCACTGCCGGTGCTTCGCCGTATCGAGTCAATGCGTCAGGCGAGACTGCACTGATGCGCGCATGTCTGGTAACAAACTCCATGGATCACGGATCTTTCCCCGACTTGCTAGAGGTACTAGGTGGAACGATCGAAGCCAGAGACCAGAAAGGCCGTACCGTACTGCATCATATTGCTGTTACTAGCGCCGTCAAGGGTCGAAATGCTGCAAGCCGCTACTACCTAGAGAGCTTGCTCGAATGGGTTGTGCGCCAGGGTAGTGTTCCCAGCAGCCAAAATGTCGGCATCAACGGTGTAGCTCCCAACGGCGCCCAGGTCACCATTCCCAAGATGGGCATTGCTCGATTCATGACTGAAATTGTCAATGCCCAGGACAGCTGCGGCGACACTGCTTTAAATATTGCTGCGAGAATCGGCAACAAGAGCATCATTTCGCAACTCCTGGAGGTTGGCGCCGATCCCAACATTGCCAACCGTGTGGGCCTGCGACCGGTGGACTTTGGTATTGGTGTTGAAAATGCCGAGGAGAAGCAGAATGGCGAGACGACGTCAGAAAAGCCTGCTGCTCCTGGCTCGAGCCAGAAGATGCGCGAAAGCAGTGACGACATTATTGCCTCCATCACCCACCTCTTGGGCGAGACAAGTTCTGCTTTCCAGCAAGAAATGAAGACGAAGCAGGTCAGCCTTGACTCTCTGCACACGACTCTCCGCAGCACCTCGACACAGCTCGGCGATGCTCGTCGCAAGATTGATCATCTCACCTCGACAGTGACCAAGCAGCAGCTCGCGCGCCGCAAGGTGTCTAACCTGGCCCATGCCCGCGAGGACGAGCAGATGCGCTTGATGAACGAACAGTCGCGCTCGGCGCAGCCCAACCCGTCGTCTTCCTGGGAGACGGAGCTTGGCGCCATGCTCGAGGCCGCCGAGGAGCACAACGCCTCCGGTGGCTTCGGCGCCGAGGGCATGCTGCCATCGGCGGCTGTGCTCAAGGCGCGCATCCGCGCCATCGAGGCCCGCCGCGACGTCACCCGCAAGATGGTCCAGGCGCTGCAGGGTCGCAGCCGGGACGTCGAAGTCAAGTACCGCCGCGTCGTCGCCCTGTGTACCGGCGTCGAGGAGAATGACGTTGATGCCGTTATCGAGGGCCTGCTCAAGGCCGTCGAGAGCGAGCGCGAGGAGCTGGAGATTGACCGCGTCAGGCGCTTCCTCGGCGGCGTCGAGGGTGTCGTGCACTAGTAGTGTTTCTCTTGACAACTCCCTTCCGCGCGCGCCTTGCAAAAAGCTTGCATCTGTACATTTTTCATTTCATTCTGCCTTGATATATTCAAATGGTGTTTTGTGTTTTTAATGCATAATAGTTCTCTGTTTCTCTGGTCTTTGGAAAGGGAGGGGGGTGTTGGAAACGGCGCTTGTCAGGTTATGATTATCACGGTATCTTGTTGGAATTTTTGGTTATCAGCCTGCGTTTTCTATACTTCCTCTTGCTTGCTTGAAGAAGCAGAGGCATAAGAAACGAAGCGAAAGCCTAGGTGTTTTATTGGAATATGGCGTATATTTGTGGTCAAGGCCAGCCGAGTACGGTCGTGGCTTGTTTTTTATTCTGGTTTTATCCATTTTCTGTAGCTTGTTTCCATCTTAACCATGTTCGTATTCTTTCATATCAAGTCTCTGTGATAACGAAAAACATCCTCTGATTGTAGATTAATGTACCTTGGCTATACGCGGAAATATAACTGGTCTATACATAGTAAATGGAACAGAAATTGTTCAAACGAAAGACATGCTTTGCCACACGCCATAAACGCCCACGCAATGCTTTCAAAAAGAAAAGAAACAAATGACGACGAAACTGCCCCCCCTTCACGACGCGACACCATTGCGATATACGCCCTCCCACCGTGTCTCCACGCTCGAAATCTTGCTTTTGAGGGCCTCAATCTCCGCCGCGAGCTCGTCCATGTTGCGGTTCAGCGCCGCAATCTCCTCGAAGCGGCGCGCGCGTGTGGCCGCCCGCAGCATCTCCTCCACCATGAAGCGCTGCTCCTCGAGCACCGCCAGCCCCTCGCGCAGGCCCTTTTCCTCCGTCTCGAGCTGGCTGACGACGGTGGACGCCTCGCTGGCCGCCTGCGACGCCGTGTCCGACTCGCCGGCGAGCTCCGTGTGGCGCAGGCCGGACGAGCCGGAGTGGACGGACAGGTGCGGCGCTGACCGTGCCGACCGCGACGACTGGTTGCGCAAAAGCTGGGGGAGGCTCTTGAGCGGCAGCATGTTGGTATGCAAGAATGTACTCGCGTAGGTGTATATCGCTGTTTGTAGCCGTTGCTGGGTGGTACTCTGCGTCGGCAAATCGCGAATGCGCTTTGCTGCGAGGCCATACTTTCCAAAGCTGTCAATCAGCCGTTTCCGAATCTTGCCCGCTTCCTGGATCTGCGCTCGGGTTGGTGGTGGCTTGTTCAAGTCGACTTCCCCAGTATCCAATTTTTCTGGTTGAAGTGCCACAAGAGCACGGTGAAAGGAAGGCAACAGTTGGCGAATTCCGCGTTCGAATTGCCGTAGAGTTTCATACGATCGTTGATCCGCGGGTTTCAGCTCCAGTGAAGCATTAAAATCTCTGCCTGAAAATATTGTGTGGTTGCAGTCCTGGCACATGCGAATATCGACTTTGACAAGGCCAGTCACGGGAGGTGGCTTTTCCGTTGGTTGTTGGGAAGCTGCGCTTGTTAGATTTCATCTTCTTCGCGGGTCGATATTGCTGCCAGGAGTACTTACGTGGTGCGACATCAAGGCTAACCTCAAAAGAACAGCCTGTCTGGAGGTCGGCGCATACTACTCGGCCGCAAATTCGGCAATGATGTCGTCTAAATGTCCACGTACCGAACTCTTGCTGGCAGAAGGGACATTTCGATACCGTATCATCTTCCTCCCATGGTACAACGGACTGTTCGATTGCTTTCCTCTGGTTATTTTGCCCTGTCAATTGGCTGACTGGTGATAGCAGAGACCCGTTTGGTTTGTCTGGCGGATCAACCAGCAATTTTGTGAGCTTCGTCAGCCGCTTCTCCAACCGCGAGACTTCGAGCTTGTGTCGCTCAACACGCTTGCGCCGGATTTCAGTAAAAGTATTCGTATGGTCCTTTGAGACGCCTGTGTGGTCATTATACCCGTCTCTGGACTTGTAGCATGTTTCGCAAACGCGCGCCCAGACGCCTCGAACAGGTTCATGGTTCGCGCTGCGGCTTAATTTCATTTGGTACATCGTATGCTCTTCGCAGAACAATCGGCCACATTTTCGACAATTTATGTTGCCGTTCATAGGACCAAGAGTCTTTCCGCACGTTGGGTCCGTACATCGGTCATGTCCCGTGGGCCGTTGCCAATGAATCCTCGTAATGAGCTCTTCGGGATCGATGTGGACTTCCTGCGACTTTCCCGGCGCGTGAGATACAACATGCTGCTGTGTTTGGGCAGAATCGTTTGATTCAAAAACTTCCAACCCGCGAAGTTTCTGGTTGATCAGAGACAGCGGCTGGAAGCGCTTCGCTTTTAGCACCTGCTTGTCGAACCATGTCTTTACTTCGTCTTGTTCTTCGGCGGGTAGTTCTTGGTGAGTGTCGTCGATATGTCGGTTCAACTGTAATAATGTAACCTATATCCGAACGGTAAGCATGACGTTGGCAGCTCGGTAGGGAGATGCGTACCATTTCTTCACTGCAAATGGGACACACCAAGCCTCCATCGCTGGAGAGGCCGGCTTTGGGCTGTGCGCCAACGCTGATGCTGGATCCAATATCTTGTCCATTGTCCGGAAGGCTGCCACTAATTGGAGGCGAAATCGACGAGGAGCCAATCGACACGGTGCTCTCGGACGGGGCCAACGGGCTGGAAGCACGAGGGGTAGCGGATGGCGGCGCAAGGCCCTTTCCACTGCCCAGGATGCGACCACCACCCAGCTTCCGGCCAGACATTGCGAATCGCGACTGGCGTAGATAAAAAGTGCGGTATTGAGGCGACGCCTGCCAGTGCAGCAACCCGAGACGACCTTTGGTGTTCGAGCTGCCTCCGGCGCTTTGGCATCCAGAAGTGCGAAATGACTGACGAAGGGTGGGATGACGATGGCAGGTGGCTAGCAGTGTGGCTAGAGGTGCAGTGGTGGAGACGCCTGCGACGTGCAGCCATGTGGTGTGGAGCGAGGGACGCCGCCACGGGATGTACCATGAGAGGAGTTCCAAAGTGGTTTACGGGGAGATGATAACTGGTAAAAATCTATACAATAATCGCCAGGCCCTTTCTTTCTATTTTCAAATCCTAGTATAGGATGTTGGGCCACGGCGTGATACGTTTTGCCTGCTGCCAATCACTTTAATGCCTACACAAAGCACCGGCATGTCCACTAATGTCCGCTGCAGTGACACCTTCTAGGCGGGATGGCCCCTAGCTAGCGCCGTTCGCGCCTTATCGCGGCCTTATCGGAGCTCGACCTCTACCTTGAGCGGCTCCGACTCCGGCTCGACTTGTCCATCTTCAACTTTTACAACCCAATCATTGCAAATTCTGCCCAGCATGCCCAGCTCCTTTCCAGAAGTGCAGCCCGGTGGCAGCCTCATTCTCGCGTGGCAAGTCAAGGGCAAGCACGTCTTAGTTGTCGGTGGTGGCGAGGTAGGGCGTTCCAGCTGTCAATCCCTTTGGCCCAAGAAAACTGTCTGACTCTAGATTACAACAGGTCGCTTCCGGTCGCATCCTCAACTGTCTCAATGCCGACGCCAACATTACGGTCGTCTGTCCTACCTCGGGTCTGAACAAAGAAGTCGCCTACCGAGTTGCCGAGAAGCAGGTCACACATGTCGACCGCGTGTTCGAACCCTCCGACCTCGACAATGCAGACATGGTCATGGTCGCCATTGACGATCCAGATGCGTCCACAGTGATATGGAAGCTGTGTAAGGAGAAAAAGATTCCCGCCAACATTGCAGATGTTCCGCCTGAGTGCGACTTCTACTTTGGCAGTGTTCACAGAGACGGCCCTCTACAGATCATGGTCAGCACCAATGGCCGTGGGCCACGCCTGGCAGCGTCTATCCGCCGCTTCATTGCCGGCAAACTTCCCAAAAATGCCGGTAATGCTATAGATGTTATTGGCGAGCTGCGGATGAAATTGCGCAAAGTCGCACCCCGACCAGAAGAGGGCCCAAAGAGGATGCGCTGGTGAGTTGCCGATGGCAATGCTTTTTTTTCCTCGTCCGACGCTAGAATGACGAAATCCGCTAACCTAATTCGACATGATAGGATGTCCAAAGTGAGCGATACCTACAAGTGGGAGGAAATGTGCCAAATGACGCACGAAGATATGGAAAATTTGCTATTATTTTATCCTGCAAACAAAGCTCCTTCTATGGACATTATCAAATCGCTACGAGACGTACGCGATGTTGAGGCACTCGACGTCTTCGAAGGCTCTTTCGGTTTTAGTGTCGGAGCCTAAGGAAGCACGGTGCGAATGAGCGCGGTCATACCGAGAGATACAGTACGATGTGGCCATTTTATGCGACAAATGGATGCATTCAGATAAATTGTATATATTGTATAATAGAACCAAATTTAGAGCACAGGTAGACGAGAGTACTATCCGAGTGTGCAAGGCTGTCGTGAAGTGATTAGTCAGCGCCACCTCGCTACAAAACATAGCGAGTTCACCAACACGCTCAACTCACACAGACACGCGCCAACGCCTAACGACCGCCATGGCACTCGCTAAATGATCGCCATTTCATAATTCGACGCGTCAGATCGATTATTCTGGCTAGCTCGACTATTACCGCCTGATTTTGAGTCGTAACTGGGGACACCATGGCCGATCAAGACATTACCACCTCGGATACCTTCTATAGCGAAAGCCCCGTCGTTGAAGATGTGATTCCGCCATTTTTCAACACCACATTTTCAACACATCGAGTATCGCCGCTTTTTATTGGAACAGAGCCTCTGGAGCAGAACCGACTTGACCAGCTTGCCCATCGCTTGAGGGATACTCTTGTGGGAGATGTTGTTCGTGGCATTCAAATTGGGTTAGAGTCTTTGGAAACACCTGCGGGACAGGTTGGACCTCTGCGTTATGTGAAATTTCGCTGGTTCTCACCCCTTGACGTCCTCGGTGACCGAGATGTCCTGGATGGCGCGCCTGACCGTGCTAGAGGAGAGGCGGCTGAAAGTGCAGATAAGGGCCTCTGGGTAGAGATTCGGCATGAGAACGCAGCTTATATTGCGCTGTTGCTACCTGGGTATACGACACTGCAACAAGGTTCATCGGTCCGGCCGTCGGACTGGGCCATGCGTCCTGGAAGGACAGCTACAAACAATGCCTTGGACGAAACAAGATTTCTGCATCTGCCTTTGCTCTTGCTGCGAATGCCACAGCCGCTCAAACACATAATTGGGGATTGGCTCTCGACGACATTTGACTGCCGTGTGAGCAAGCTTTCATTGGGGACGAAAACACTCGTCAACGTCTGGGAAGGATGGATTGAAACAATGGGCCTATCCAACAAGGGGCCAGACTTTGTCATCACCTTGGCATTCAATTCTCCGCTGCGTGATGGCGACGCCGCGTTGAACTCTGATTCTGATTCCGAGACTGAGGAAATGACGGACCCGGGTCTGCGGAGCATGAGCATCGCTATCCCACCTCAAGACCTCCGTCGCTTTCTGCGCACGGGGGAGAGGTTGAGGCCGGAGAGCAGTGACACCCCAGCACTTTGGGAAAAGGACTCTCGGGAACGGCGGCGCCTGGCGGGAGGCAACATGGACGACGGCTGGGCTTGGAGAACCTCCGCCAGCGGCGGCGACCAACCCTTCACCGAAGCACTGGGTCGATATCTGCAACATCACCTGGCTCTAAACATGTTCCACCCCAGCGTGCGGATTATCCAGATATCTTGCGGCGGATTTGTGCTAGCGCAATCCCGACTGAAAATTCTCCGCCGTGGAGACTTGACCGACGACTTGTCTCGCGCCGCTTGGATATTTGCGACGCAGTTGGGTGGGAGAATTCGCGGAGATGAGCTCCTTTCTGTCATCTCAGCTGGCCCATCATGAAACCTGACAGGTCAAGGAGCTAATTGATGTCACATTACAACCGCTATCGACAGGACGGACAGTGCACGGCTGCAAGTCGCCCTGTATTTTTGCATGCGACTGCGACGTCGACAAAATTCCGCCCAATCGAGAACGTAAGCGGCCGCGGCTTGCGCGCGTTTTTGTCCCCATTTCAATGGTCCCCACCAGATTCCGCTGGCGAAGAGGCCTAGAAATATCGACGCATCAGCTTAGACTTTGTGGACAAACTGCGACGCGGCGAATCCCAGCACGGCCCCTCCGAATAAGGATTATTCCGGAGTTTTTGCTCATTGGTGGTCCTTTCTTGTCTTTTTATTTCGGTCCACCATGAACAGTCTCAATAGGTCGCTATATGATGTAATGCTTGGACTGAACTACGTGCAGCGTTAGCGTCGCCAGTAGGGATTAGCGTCATGTCATCGACAACAAAACAGCCAGGCGGATAAAAGCCTAGGGTCTCGCCAAATAAAATGTTCTTGGTCCCTGCAATTTAATTAACAGTGGCGTTCCCCTCCAAGTTGCTGATTCTACCACCGCATACGCAACCACCTTCCCATCCCTTTACCTACACAATGAGAGCTGTTATATTCGGAGCCACTGGCCTTGCGGGGTCAGAGATTCTGAACTCATGTATTGAAGCGGCGGGTATTACCAAGGTCTATGTCATTACGAGACGGGCGCTCGGCGATGAGCGCGAAAAGAACCCCAAAGTCGAGGTCATCCTGCACTCTGATTTTATGCAATACCCTCCTGAGCTTCTTACGAAGCTGAAGGGCATTGAATTGTGCTTCTGGTACGTACGCGAGATGCCCACCCATTCCATCCTCCCACCACTAACACCGTTCTTCTCTAGGGCTATCGGCGGTATGCTGAGCAAGTTCAACAATGACATCAAGCTCGCCCGCGCCGCCAACGTGGAGTATCTCTCCGCCGCCGCCACCGCCATCGTGGAAAACCTAGTAAAGGAGTCGCCCACGGGCAAGATCCGCTTCGTTTTCTGCAGTGGCCGCTTCACCGAGCCCGACACGAGCAAGACGCTCTGGTTCCTGCGCGACTCGCGTCGCCTCAAGGGCGAGGCGGAGAACCTCCTCCAGAATATGGCCAAGGAACACCCGGGCAAGGTTGAGGCCTTTGCCGTCCGCCCGGGCCTGATCATACCCGAGAACCCGTCGCTGTCGACGCGCCTCACGGCCGCCCTCTCGCCGGGCATCACCGCGCGCCAAGTTGGCAAGGTTATGGTCACGATTGGATTGAATGGAGGAAAGAATACAGTGCTAGAGCAGGAGGAGATGCTGACAATCAAATAAGCTATACTGGGTAGGTGGGCGGTTGGAGGCCGCCTCCAGAACAGGTTGCCCTTTTTTGCATTTTGTTTATTTGCGCGCGCTCTGATTTACGAGAATGATGACGTTTTGTGGCAGCTACTAGCGATGAAAGTGGTACTATTTTCTTTCCATAGGTTCTTTAGTGAATTTGCTTTCTTTCTATTCGTGCGTGGCCACTGATAGAGTTTTATCGACGGCGCCACGGGGGACCAGGCGTCTTCGTAGTCCGCCACCAAATCTACACATTTCAGTCATGCCCTAGGTGACTGAAGGTATATAATCTAGCAAAGGTCGACTCGCTCTTCCGTCAAAATCTTCCTTTGATCCATCTGTCATTCTGGCAATCATTAGGCAGATCGATCTCAGCCCAATATCTATTCACGGCGCAACGCAACCCATCACGCTTCTGAGATCCGGTACGAGTGCATCTTGATTATATTTTCCAATAATCGAGTTAGAAGCTGACATTCTATTCCCTATTAGCAAACATTCTCTACAACGTCCACGTTACAGTCTAGCTCCTCTGTACTCATCATTCGACGTTCCTATCTCGATACTCCGCATCTCCCTTCTCTGACATGGATCGTATCATCCCCGACATCAGTGCCTTTGACTATGACTACTGGGCTTGGTATCGGGATTATCAGGACTGGATGAACCGCCTTTTCGGTGCCGAGCTCCCCGACCGCGGCCCAGCGGAAGGCGACCGGCCCCATGCGAGCAGAACTGGTCTGATTATCCTTGCAGGTTTGATTGCCAGTCTTGTCGGAGCCTTCATCGTGAGCTTTATCCTCTTTTACGTTTTTCCCAGACTCTGGCGGAGGCTCAAGCGTTGCTGCGCGGCTCCCCGGCGGGTGTGCAACCGCTGGCAGGCGCTACAGGGTCAGCGGGCAGCATTGCGACAAAAGACACCAGAGGAGATGCACTCGATGGACGAATTGGTTGCAGCCGAGGAAGGGCGCAAGATCTCGTGGAGAGCAAAGGTCAAGCAGAATTTGGCTCGCAAGACGGGTGATTCCAATGTGCCGCCTCCATACGCCAGCATCGTTGAGCCGCCTCGACCTGTCGTTACAATAGATGCCCAGCGCTACGTCGGGTATAATATCTAGGCCGATTGCGATTCCTCGGTGGATTGGATATGGGATGTAACACGATACGGATTATTCCACGTGGTGTGATGCTGACGCGCGAAATGAGCTTCGTTTCTTTACTTTCAGTTTAAGCTTAGCCTATAATTCTCTTGTAATTTCATCACTGTTAACTCCTACTGGTTGCTTAATTGGTTGCTTCGCAGGGCGGCGCCTTGTCTAAGAGAGCTTGTTGCCACAATCCTTCCTTCGCAGCCTATGACCAGAAACGGCTCTCAGCAGCGGCGATTATATGATCCTCCGAGCAAGGCTGATATTAGGTGCTGACAGTAATTACTAGTGTGGTCAGGCTGTGACCGGCATGTACGAGACAATAGCTGTGATGGGGCAAGGTATCTCTAGCGAAACGTAATAAGCGTAATTCTCTGTTGAGAGGCTGGATAGTCCATTTGTGACAATCAAACAGGCACTGCCGCGCAGAATTAATCATATGCTGCTTGGCAGCAGCCGGTGTGGCGGTTGAAGCTATTGAGAACTCAGGGAGGCCGCCGTGGAATGCCGGGCGCACGAGTCTTCATAGGCTTGTGCAACCGCTTGCACTTGCTGCGGCTGTATCTCCGAACTTTAAACAGAGCCGTCAAATCATCGATTTCAAGCTTCTAGCACTGCGCCCCCAATATTGTCGAGTATCTGCTTACGTCTTACAGGGGGCTCGGTTGGGGCGCACTGGAGCTTAGCCTCAATAACTAACGATCTACAGGTACCAAGTGCCGGCAAAGCACGGCGACAGCCCGCAAGTAGGTCGCTTGGCACGTCGCTTGGCATCTCACGGCTTCCCATGCCCTATGCAGCCTCGACGATCCGGTATAGCACATTTCCCAAGTCACAAGGCTCAAGCTACTGGGGAAACTAGCAGTTGAGACCTTGTTCGGTGAATGCATCAACGTGGCTCGGCAGTTCCGGGGAAATTCGCAGCGAGCAACCTTGAAGGCCCACCGCGCTCGCTCCGAACGAGTCGCTGAAGGGCTTGGAGGCAAGGCGCGCCCGGCTCTTGGCGTAAGATTTTCGATCCACGCACTGACGGCACCGCAATTGATCACGGCCCCATCTGCTTATTCGTGGAGGTTGATCGATTTTGGCGACTAATAGGGCGCGAAGGAGGGGTGGCTGAGTTGGAGTCCTGGCCAGGCACCCAGGTGTGGGATACTACCTGCCTTTAATTCGTTAGATCGTTAACTTGATGGTAAAGCTAGCCATGGAGATTTACGTATAAAGAGCTGGGCGCATCCTGCTTATCTGCCTCTTTGCCTTTCCCATTCAGCTTGTACCAGTATTAAACAAACATACACAATGGCTTCTCTTCGTTCCACTCTTCTCCTTTCCCTCGCTGCCCTTGCGACGGCCCGCGACGTCCCCTCCAACGTCCGCGATTTCTACAACAGCGTCAAGGGCAAGGGCCAGTGCAGCAACAAGCTCAAGTCTGGCTTCCACAGCATCGAGGGTGACAATGGCTGTAAGTAGTCTTAACGGTACAACGCCGCCGCTTTCTTGGATCTACTGCTGACACAGTTTTGCTACAGCCTTCTCGTACTGCGGCGACCACATGAACGACTACCGCGTCCTGTACCTCCAGGGTCAGGGCGGCCAATTCGTCAACATGGACATTGACTGCGACGGTATCCAGCACGGTCCCGCCGACGACGGCCGCTGCGGTAGCTCCGGTGATACCCAGTCCATTACCTCTTTCCAGAGCACCGTCCAGGGCTACGGCACTGGTCAGAGAGATCTGGATGCTTTCATCCACCCCTACGTTGTTTTTGGTAACGAGGGCTCCAAGAGCGGTTACCCCAACTTCAACCCCCAGGACTATGGTATTGAGCCTCTGTCCGTCATGGCTGTCGTCTGCAACAACAAGCTGGTAAGAATTTGCTTCCGTTATGCCACTCTTCTATAGGCGATATTAACCATCCTGTCAATAATAGATATACGGTATCTGGGGTGACACCAACGGCGACGACGGCCCTCAGGCCATGGTTGGTGAGGCTTCCATCTCTCTCGCCACCGCCTGCTACGGCAAGTCGATCAACGGCAACAGTGGCCACGACGACAACGACGTCCTCTTCATTGCCTTCCCTGGCAACGACGCCGTGCCCGGAAAGAACGGCGCCAAGTGGAACGCCAGAAGCTACAACGAGTTCGCCAACTCCATCAGCGGCCTCGGCGACAAGCTCATCCAGCGCATCGGTGGCGGCGGTGGCAGCAACCCTCCTCCTTCTGGCGGCAACTGCTCCTGGGAGGGTCACTGCGAAGGTATGTGCGGCCCTGATCCTGTTTCTACAGACTGATTCATACTGACAAGATTCGTCACCACAGGCGCTCGCTGCAACAACGAGAACGACTGCTCTGACAGCCTTGTTTGCAAGTCTGGCAAGTGTTCTCGTGGCTAATGTATGATACTCATGTAATATTGGAACGTACTTATGAAATAGAGAAGCATTGGGATCGCTTTATGACAAACATGTTAAAGGCCCAATTTGTATATACCAACCCATATGATAGGCTCTAAATCTATTTGACCATACATCTTTCTTGTTCTTCTATGCCTTGTGCTCAACCATAGTGATTCTGCCTTCAACTATTGGCGCGATCAATCGTGTCCAGTCCACCAAGCAGCCTCCGTCAACGGTAGGTTCGCAAACGCAGGATTTAATACCAGCTTTACGAGTCCATCGCGCCCAAAACTTTCGCAAGAGCAGGATCTCTATATCCATTTCATTGTCTGGGTCGGCGCCGACTTCGGGCTCAGTATGGTTCTCATCTTCCACGCCGTCTTCGGTGATCTCGTGAAGAGCTTCATCGTCCTCGCCGTCGTCATCGTGAGGTAGTTTGTTGTGGCCAAGTCTAGCGAGAATAAAGTCGTGCCAGCTATTGCTTCGATCCGTGTCACTTTGGTATGAGCTCTTACGAGACAGTGTGAGGCTTTTCTCTAGGTCCTCGGGATCTTGTGTCTGCTCTCGCGTGTTGCTCTTCAGTTTCGACGCCACCGTATCCCAATGCTCGGAGAGCTTGCGCCATCTTCCAATGGTTCGGAGGGCCATAAAATATTGTCTCAGCATGGTGCTGATGAGAATTCCATTTTCCTCATCAACAATCTCCTCTGCTTTGCCACCTTCTGATTGTACAAGCAGACAGTCGTAACCATCTAGTCGCGCGTTAGCTTCTTAACCAAGTTGATGAGCACGGCACGATGTGGTTCACATACCTTTACCACGGCCCATGTACCCTCTCGTTGCTAGAAGGTACTTCTTTTCGAGGTCGCACGGTTTGCCACCAATTTCGAGAGAGAGCACTCGCTTGTTCGGTTCCAGAGACGGGTCGTACGAGAATACGATATTCGACACCTGGGGGAATCTTCCTTCAAGCGCCGGGTAAGTAGAAACGCCATTCTCTATAGCGTCCCAGATTGCTTGTCCAGTAACCTTCAACAGTACCACTGGATCTTCGAAAGGGAAGCATGTTGTGATTTCTTTCATTCTTACCGCTCCAGGTGGGTAGATTTGGTCACCTCGGATCGTTCCAGAAGCCATGATACAACAGTCAGCATGATAGTGCTGGCGCATGATATCACAGACGAAATTTCCGATGTTGGATTCCTTCGTTCGAACTGTGCTAAACCGCGCATCAAGTGGCATGGCAGACCAGCCGATGGGTTTAGCTAAAGACTTCTTCAGATCGCTCGTGAGATTCTTGACCAGCTTTTTTGACGGATAGTGCTCTTTCACTTTGGACGTAATATCACGCCTCCAGATGTCAAAATCCCACTTCTTTGGGTTTTCTTTGCTTCGGCGGGCTTCGATGTAGCTGAGATTCTTGAAGTCGGTTCCAGAGCGAAGCACGTGTGTACCCTTGATGAGCTGGTGGTTATAGAAATGGTCGTGTCCACCCAAAATGATGTCGATCAGACCATCGGTTTGTTCTGCCAGCTTAACATCGTTGGGCTCGCGCATGTGGCTTAAGCAAACGATAATCTCTGCGCCATCTGCTTTTAACTTGGGCACGAGCTCCTTTGCGGTGGCGCTTGCAGATTTGTAAATCAGATTCGGTGGCAAACTGTTGATAGTGGCGAGCCATTCGCGCTCTCCCAGGCCAATGATGCCGATCTTGATGCCGTTGGAGGAGGTCATCATATGTGTCGCCTTGGCGTTTCCGATGGGAACATTCTCACCCAGCGCAGGGTCCAGAACGTTGGCAATAAGCCAAGGAAATTTACATTTTTCGATGAGAGCCTCAAACTGCTTGACGCCAAAGTCAAAATCGTGATTCTATGATCCGCGTCAGTGCTGCAAATGCAAAGGCTGTTCCGGCGCACAGCTGGCTAGACTTCTCACTCACTCCAACACAAGCCACGTCAGTGCCAATGGCATTGAGGACCGGCACCATATGTTTGCCTTGAATTAGACGTTAGTATATGTCACGCGTAATAAATTTAGTACTTTTCGATAGATTATGCGCTTACCCTTTGTAACACTGCTTTCAAGACTCGGGTTGAACGCGTCGCCAGAGAAGAAAGTGATGAGCTTTGGTTGACCCGCAAACTGGCTTCCAGTTTGGTACTCCTTGCACATGGTCATGAATCGTGGAAACCCTCCAACAGGTTCAGCGCTGGAAGGATCGACATGATACACATCGTTGTAGTGCATGATCCGGAGATCCGGTGCGCCAACATCGTCGGAGCGACCCGACGAGTATGTGACCTGAGGATCCGCGGTGGGCTCCTTACGTCCCATTGTGTAAGCCTGGCGTCCCTAAAACAGGAGGGACAGGATCGGTGATGAATCGGCGATCGATTCAAGAGTCAAATTGTGGTGTGCTTTGTCTGAACTCAAGCGTCTCTGCTGTGCCTTGCCTCTGAGAGCTTGTTGCACAGCCCACAACGAAAGCGGAGGCCATCCGGCAACTGTATAGGGTAAACTTTTAGCGGCCCACATTAAGCCTTCACGAGCACGGAATACGTGGTTTCTTTACTTCGTTTGACGTATTAATTGTTTTTTTTTTTTCAAGTTGTGTAAGTGGTGGAAGCGACGGTTTATACAATTTCCTTCATTACAGAAATGTGTTGTAGTGTCGTGGTGTCGAGCTTACAGTCAATACTACTTTTCTCACCACCTTGGTGCCCCCAAACCAGGCTTCCAGTCGGCGCTCACCAATGATATCCACTAACGTAGATGAGCAGCCACTCTCAAGCCATTATGACAATCGTTCACTGTGAGCTATCTGAGAGTACGAAGATTTTGACTCCGGACTCACGCCGATTTTTATACTTGATTTCCAAGCGTCACATTCGCTTAAGAAAGACCGAGAGTGGCACTCCAGCGTCAGACGTGCCTGATACGTTGACCGGGGGTATGCTTGGCCGAGATTTGGTTGGTAAGTTGTGGTTAGTATTTGACTATTTAATGTGGTGCAAGTGGCGTACTATTTGATAGTAGAACCACCTGAAGAAAGTGTACCACGTCGAGATGGTGGTTTTCCTCGGCAACCTCTAGAGGGGTGTTGCCTTTTCCGCCAGTGGATTTTGTATCAGCGCCAGCTTCAACCAGAAGCTTCACAGTATCCAAGTGGCCTCCCTTGGCAGCCGCTGCAACCGCAGTGTGGTGAACGCCGCCCATTTGGTTGGGGTCGGCGCCGCTTTCAAGAAGCAGCTGAACAATGCGGTATTGTCCGCTGCTAGCCGCCGCCCGTATTGGACTCCCGTAATGGCCGCCGGTCGAGTTTGGGTTTCCGCCGTAGTCGAGTAAAACTTTGACAATGTCTGCGAAGCCATTGCGAGCTGCTGCCCGGAGGCCGCTCCCATAATATCCAGCGGATTCATTGACTGATGCTCCGTGATCCAGTAGCGAGCGTACGATCGCAACATGCCCATTCCTCGACGCGGCCTGGATAGCAGACGAGTATCTGCCACAGTGTAAATTTACTGGCGCTCTGCGCTCGAGAAGAACAAGAACGGTATCTCCATGCCCGTTTATTGCCGCCGGATGCAGAGGACTACCGTAGACATCATCGGATACATTCATTTTTGCCCCAAAATCGAGTAGGCATTTTACCGACTCGAGGTGGACGTGAAGTGACGCTGCGATTAGCGGCCGAGAATACAGTCCCCCGGGAGTGTCTGGAAGCAAATATTTGACGACGGCCTTATGATCGATGGCAGCAGAACATGCAGCCTCTAGGGCTGTACCAAAAGCTCCTCGTTTCTCGCTGACAGATGCGCCATTCTTAACGAGGAAGCGAACAACCTCAAGATGGCCATTGTTTGCAGCAGCCGGCAGAGCTGCCCCGTATGGACCGCCAAATTGATTGACATCGGCTCCATTACGTACCAAGAGCGGTATCAGGCGAAGGTGGCCGTGACGCGCTGCTCCTTGCAGCGGAGTGCCGTAAATTCCACCAGTTGAGTCGACCAGAGCACCATTCTTGATAAGAAGCAGAGTAGTCCGATAATCTCCTGATACGACAGCTCCTTGCAAAGCATTTCCAAAATACCCACATTGTTGGTTAACATCCGCACCCTCGTCAACCAAAAGCTTTACAACATCACTGTGCCTGTTTACCGCTGCAGCTTGAAGAGCGCTGCCGTAATAGCCACCAGGCTCACTGACTGAGTGGCCGAGATCAATGAGCCTTGTGCAGATGACTGAAAGCCCCCACAGTGCCGGGAAGTAAAGCATAGAGGGCGCGCGCAAATGATATGTCTGGAAGTCCCTCTTCAGCGTAATAGACTCGTCGCAAAATACCTGTGAACAGGATAGATATCTGGGAAAGTCGCGGTGAACCCACATACTCTCAAACAGCTCATGAATCCGCTCCTGGATGTTCTCGTCTTGACAGTGGGTAAACCAATAATTGCAAGCATAGTCAAGAAATGGATATTCTTGGAGCCTTGCTTCGAATAGACTCTCTGATGCTGCGGGTCCGTCATCGAAAACATCGTAATTTATGTAGGTGAGGCAACGGAGAGCCAGGTCTGCCATAGCTTCTCCTCTTTCCATCGCAAAATAGCTAGCTGGGCTTTGGATAATTCGATCCGAGGTAAGATATTCCTGGATGGAGTAGTGTGCGAGGCCGAGGTGCTCGCCACTCAGTATAAAGAGTGACTCGCATCCAGACAGCACGTCTGAGTGGTGCGTAAACCTAGCTTCTGGGTCGAGCTCAGTTTCACCAACCTCCACGACAGCAGCTTCGGCGATTTCGGCGAGAGTCATGGGACGTGCCCCAAAGACCACGAGCTGAAACGTGAGGCGGATGAGTTTCCGCTCTTCTTGGCTTTTGATAGAAGTCAAAATACGCTCATATGTCTCGTCCAGGGTCCCAGGAAGAGTTTCAAGAGCATTTCGCATCGATTTTGGTCGTTTCAACGATTTTAGAACATCGAGTTGGCACTTTACCCATCGAAACCTGACCCGACGATAAGTAATTAGAATTGTATGCTTCAGACACAGAAACTTACATCCCGTTGGCGCCGTGGATTAGAACGCTTGATATTTCCGACTTTAGTTCGTCGGAAAGAATTCGCAGATATGGTTCCGCAACCATTCGTTTTGAAAGATAAATTTCAACGTCGGCAGCCACCTGATGCTTTTCGAAGGAAATTACCCTCGGGTTGAGAACTGACAAACTCTGAGTTATGTATTGCTCGCGTCGGCTCGAGAGAAAAAAGGATACAACATTGCGCTCAACCAACTGTTTCAACGTTGGAAGCAGAATCTCTCGTTCATTGCATTCGTCCAATGCGTCGAGAAAGATATATACGCGATCGAAATACTGCCTAGAGATGGTGATTAACAGCTCGACCAGCTCGTCTGTGGATGGCTGGCTGCGAAGGCCCTTGTAGCGATCATACATGTCACCAACTGCAGACGGGAATCGCTTGGCCATTTGAGATAGTTGAGCAATAATACAACGTAGCATAACGGAGGTGCTGCGTTTCTCCGAAGATCGAAAGTCGAAATAAAAGTAAACCAAACCAATGTCACGGCCGCATTCAGGTCTCTCGGCGAGCGAGTCGATGGCGTATGAACTAAGTTATGACAATCAGACGCTGCAAAATATTTGAATCCGTTGATACTCATATTATCTTACAAGAGGATAGTCTTGCCAGCACCAGCTATCAGGATGTCAGCACAATACAAAAACTGCCGAGTAAATCAACTCACGGACGGCTTGCAACCACAGCACATGCGGCGGGCCTTGGATCCAGCTGTGAAATGTTTCGCTGGCGCTAAACCAGACACCAGCGCCGCTTTCTCTAGATCGTTGTGCATTGGCGTGGTTAGCTTCATAGTTGATGTCTGAAAGCCAATTCAGCGCCCTAGTTGCCTCCTTCGCTATCACCTGGTTATCAACAGCTATTCTTAACTCCAAGGATAGTTTCGAATATATTTACCTACCTTGTATGGCTGTTTTCTGACCTTGGGACTCCAGGTAAAGACTCTCAACGGTAAGAGAGAGATTTGTGAGTCGATCGTGAATGAGGGCTTGAGAGGCACCAAACAGGGCGAACTCATCGTGCAACAGTGATTCGACAGCATTGGCCAAGGCTCTTTGACTGGTTAGAGACTATATAGCCGTACTTCACGTAATGCTAGACATACAGCTGGTCTGAGTGGAGAGCTAGGAGCAGTAAAGATTTGAGCCGCTCAATGCGCTGTGTCAGGCTGGCTAGATCCTTATCCATGGTCGGTGCCCGAGTGACCAGCGTCCGTATTCTACGGGTGGTAAGATCGGAGATGAGCTGAGCAACATCAGACAGTGCATCCTTGCAGGCGAGTAGCGGCCCATTTTTTTGATTCAACAGGTCAGCAATGCCGAGGTCGACACTTGCGGACGACGTCGCTTGGGAATGCAAGGTCAAGAGAACGCCGTGAAGTAGAGTAAGTTCATCGAGAAGCGCCACCAGCCCGTGCCGGGACCCGTCCCTATGTGACTTCGCAAAGGACCAGCCAAGCTTCAGTACAGCGGCCGTGAGCTGCACGACGGAGATGATGCTGGACGCGACAGCCAGCCCAGCTATCACTTCAGCCATGGCGTACGATGATAGTCTTGTAGGTGAACATTGCCGGAAGATGGTTTAAAGTGTCTCTTTGAGGATTATGTTATCCGAGAAACTCGTCAGCCTTGGAGTGAACATTCAGTTTTCGGCCACTGGCTGCTGGCTGCCGCGTTGGTGGGCGCTGGGTTACGTGCACACGGCCAGCCTGGCAATACACCGAGACTGCAGATAGGCATTAAGCTGCAGCCATGCGCGCTCAGCTATGGCTGATGGAGGGGGTGTGAGATGCAGGTGATATGTCGGTGAATGAGAAAGTCGCCGCCCAACTTCATAAAAAGAGCCTTGCTCGGTGCTGCAGTTGCCATGTCACTTGCGACGCCTTGGCTGCCTTTTCTTGTGTAACCCTCCAGCTCCCCCGCTCCAGGTGGCCTTGCCTCAGGCCATTTCTGCCAGGCTCAATCATTCTACCAAAGGTACTTTTCCTGCCCGCTCCATGTGATCCTTCCTCTGATTATTTCTGCCAGGCTCATTCAATCTATTCAAAATACTTCTGATCTCAGTCTAAAGACGCATTCGCATATTCGACCAGTTTCGTGTCCAGTGCAGCAACACGATGTCGACCTCCATCCCAAAAGATGCAATGGAATTCCCTGAATCCGACCGGGCGTTCCTCGAGGAGCATCTTCCGCCCACGGATGGTTCGTCGCTTCGTCCGAACCAGCCGTTCACCACGCTGACGTTTGCGACCTCGCTCGACTCGTCGCTCACTCTGTCGCCTGGTGTCCCAACAGCCATCTCTGGGCCGCAGTCCAAGGCCATGACGCACTATCTTCGCTCTCGCCACGACGGCATCCTGATTGGAGTGGGCACGGCCGTCGCGGACGACCCCAGCCTCAACTGCCGCATCGCCGGCGTCGGCGGCTACGGCAGCGAGGGCCTCGTCGGCCAGCCGCGGCCGATTGTCATCGACCCCTCGGCACGCTGGGCTTTTACTGAAGACTCAAAATTGTTTAAGCTCTGCCGCGAAGGGCGCGGCCGACCACCCTGGATTGTCACCGCGCTGACCGAACCGCCCTCGGAGAGCAAGACAATCCTGGAAAGGTACGGTGGAGAATACATCACCATGGACATCCCCGTTTCAGAGGACGGCCATCACAAAATCGACTGGCAAGATATGCTTGCCAACCTCAAGAAAAAAGGCCTTCGAAGCGTCATGATTGAGGGAGGGGGCCAAATCATCAACTCGCTACTCGCACCAGAGCGGCAGCCCAATATTGACATGGTTATTGTGACCATTGCACCGACTTGGCTTGGGCAAGGCGGCGTGGTTGTATCCCCCAACAGATGCTTCGACGGGAAGCAGGCTATCCCTGCCGCGAGATTATCGGGTGCCAAATGGTACCCTTTTGGAGAGGATGTTGTTCTCTGTGGTGCCATGAAGCTTTAGCATATGAGAATTAGCTGTCTATCACACATCTTAGTAGCTCGACGAAATTAAAACCCGGTTACATTAAAATCATAATCACTACTGTTGTGTCTATTCTTCTCTTTCGCACATGGTGTCGTCACATTCCCATGTCAATCAGCTTATCACAGAGCTGCTCCACGCAGTTCGCAGCCTCTTCTGAGGTGCTGGGGCCGGAGTAATGCGCAAGCAATATTACTGTCGCAGTATTCACAATGCAAACACCTTCGTTATTCTAGTTCCATGTAAGGAATTGTCTTGTGAGGTTCCCGTTTTCTTCACGTACCAGGGTGCCATAGAGGCTGCGTGAGTCGAGCTTAACGGGAAAGTATGTCTGCCCGGCGACCTGGAAGCCGCCGTCTCCAGGAGATTGTGATGCAAAGATATCCATTATCTCTTCCAGTTCTCCTTGTGATACCTAATAGTACCAAGTCTCAGCCTCCCGGTCTTGCAGCGGTATCGCGAGAACGATCGCCGCCTGAGTCGCGGGGGAAAAGAAAAACGACGAGAAGATTATAGACTGATGTGAAATGCTTACCAAGAAGCTCATGGATGCAGCCAGGATTCTCCCGGTATCCTTCTCCAAAATGATTACTTGGTCAACTGCACCTGTGCCCAGGAGGCTGTCACACACCTCTCAGCGCATGATTTTTCTACAAACAAATGCCGTATATCATACCTTGATTCCATGTATGCTGAGCGTCCACTGTTAGCTAAACCGCCGCTGTATTGCTGCATGGGATATGCACAACGACGCACCTTGCCAGGCCATTTTAGCGGGGGACCTTGTCCAGCACTGGCTAATTAGTCCAGTGGCAGGGGGGCAGTCGTCTTGTGTTCGCGCGCCAGCAAAAGCGGTGTCGTTTTCTAGATCCTCGAAAGCTCCCAAATCGGCAGGTTATGGAGGTGCGAGAACAGCAGCAACCTCAGAGTCACCGCTACGCATATTAATCAAGCACATGTGACGACAAGCATAAATGCGTGCTCCCCGACGGCGCACACATCCGTTCCAGTCGCAACCACCTATGCTTGTCTGAATTATCAGCGCTTCCCATCCCAGCAGGATATGCATGATGCTGCTAGTTGAACTCCAGCGTGTCGTTAGAGAATTGTCGCCACACACACGGGTGTGTCAAGGCCCCCAAAAACTGGAACTTGAGACCTGGACACAAAAACGGTCTCTTCAAGCTCAGGTGTGTGGGAATGAGGTGGTGGGTGTGCCACTGCCTACCAGTACGTATCTTTTACTCGTGGCTGATTTTTTTGATCGAGCCGTACATGTATTCATGCAACCGCCAGAAAAGTGGCGTCCGCATTTACTCTACTCTTTTCCCACTTGGGCAGTTTAAGCTCTAGCTCTCTTTGGGCTACATTATAAGAGAATGTTTATGTAGAGAAAGGCAACAGTCTTGAGGAAACAGCCTCGGGGCAATGCTTCCTGTTGTTTCTCCTCTGTCGCTGTCGCTGCCAAGCAGACACTGTCCTATATTCAGTTGATGTCAGCGAAAATACTCAAAAGTACGACCCCGATTCACAGCAACCGCGATTGTAGGTATGCCAATGGCAGCAGTAGGGCGTCGTGGCGTCTCCATGCATTGGGCATGCAAGGGAGACGTATAGGTCATGAAATTCCTAATCCTGAAGAAAAACACGAAAATGCCGTAACAAATGCTCCTTCATCCAATCCTCCAGCATCGTCCAACCCGACGTACTCCAATACCTCCATCTGGTCGTCTGCTATGGTGATAACCATTCTCGATAGCGATGAAAAAGAAATTATAAAACAATCAAAGCACTGCATATTATAGTCATAAAAATGATGCACAGCCTTTCTTCTCCATCAAAGTGCCGCCTTGCCCCTCGACTCAAATGGCAGCAACACGACGATAATTCCGGCCGCCAGAAATAAGGCACCACTAATATATACAGGGGCGGAAGTTTTGACATTCGCAAACATGGTAATGATGGGCTAAATCAGGGTTAGAGACGTGTATGTAAGCCATTGGTGATGAAATCGTATACTCACAGCCATAATGCCAAAGACACGGTTGCAAATGGCAGCTAGAGCGTTGCCAGTACCGCGCTGTGGTGTAGGGAAAATTTCGGGCGTGTAACCGTATAGCACAGCATACATAACATTGCTGCAAAAATTAAAGGCGCAGTTCCAGCCGAGGAGGGCCGTGCTGTTGGTAGCAGTCGTGGAGCAGTACAGAAAAACACCGGTCAATACTGTGAAGATCGACAAAGTACCCTTGCGACCAAGACGAGGCAGCTCAACTAGAAGGCCGCCGAGCAAGGCGCCGGGGACACCCAGCGTCGAAATGATGAGAGTGTTGCGATATGTAAGGTAGGTGCTTCCGTCACCGAAGTCGGCTCCACGTGAATCCTGGATGAAAGGCAAGAACGCGTTGTACAGAGGAAATGCGAGACCAATCAGCGCCCAAAGGACCATGATGAGTGACGTGCTGATCGCCAGACGTTTCGTCGAAAATAGTGCCTTGATAAGCTTCGTGTCTAGCTTCTCCAAATGTCTGCGGACCGCAGCAGCAGTATCCGTCTGAGCAATATAGTTGTCGGGTTCGCAAGCGCGAAGATCTTCGATCGTGAGCGTACTCGTCTTTCCGTTGATGCGCGCGACTTCGTGAACGACGCGCACAGCGTCCTCATCCCGACCCTTGCCGATCAGGTACTTGGGCGACTCGTGCAATTTGAAGAGACAGAAGCGCGCAAGGAACATAATCATCGTCAGACCACCAACCGCGATGAGAAAGTAGCGCCAGCCCATGTTGTCCTTTCGGCGGCACTCTGTGGCATCCTGGTCGCAAGTCAAATTGCCCAGCAGCGGCCATGCAATCAAGTTGCAGATCACCTGCGCGACAGCCCAGTCGAGAGACAGTACGGTCAGCAGATACTGGTGCGACTGAGGTAGGAATTCGAGAAAAATGGCCGAGTCAACAGGCAAATTGCCGCCTACACCAAAGGACCAGAGCGCATTAAAAACGCCGATGGCGGCAAAGTTGGGTGCGCTGGCAGAGACCAGGCCCCAGAACGCCGTCAGGCCCAGCGTCATGTTAAAGGCCCATTTGCGACCAAAGATGTCGCAACCGAAGCCCCAAAAGCCGGCGCCGGCGAGGAGACCAATATTCTGGGCGAGGACGAGGAGCGGCGGTTGAGAGGGAAGAAATTCTTTTGCGATCGGTTTAAGAATGAGTGAGGTGACGACGGGCCAGAGGTTATCGCTGGCCCAGCCAAATCCGACAACGATGAAGAGCTGCCATTGGTACCATCCCATGCCAATATCTTGAACCTATAAAGTCGACACAAACAAATCAGTATTTTCGTCGCGCTGATTTGGGCGACCGCGATGAGTGGGTATGCGTTCGCGCCGCCATGGTAGCAAGGCTGGGTGGCTGTAACTTACAGCACGGTTTAGAACCTTGGCCTTGGACTCATACACAGGATCCAGCGAGCCTTTGGAAATAACTGTGTCATCGTCGCTGATATCAATGCTGCCATATTCCGCTTGTCTGGTCTCGCTGGCAAAATCCTCGTGAGAATTTTGCTTTCCACTCATTTTTGCTGTGTCGCCCACTCTATGACGCGGTGGATGGTAACTTTAGTATGTAGTATAGCTGCAAGCTCCCGGGGACAGCAACAAGAAGAAGAGCGTTGGGACAGCTTTTCACACTTGGTAGGGAGACAAAAGTTACAAGCAGGCGCGGCCCCGACTATATACTACCCAACTGCCTCAACTCCTGCTCGGTCGAGGCTGACATTTTTGTCTGCCGCCCCTCTTTCCCGCGCAACCACGTCAACGGCTGGTCATAGCCTGCACGACGAGCTGGATGCGAAAAACCCGGAACATCCTCTACGATATTGCGCCATTGCGATGAAAACAGTAGTGATTGGCCGGTGGCACCCCTCCAACTCCGTGGGTGTGGCCGCTCTGGGCATTGGCGCATGCAGTATAGTGACACTAACAGCCCCGTTGTGGAGAGCTGGAAGACGCCAAGAGGAGCCTGGAAAGAGACAAATCCAGAGCTTCCCCCCGGCGCGAGGCTCGGGCAAGCTTACTGATGTGCAACCATGGGTTTCTCTTTGGACAGTAAGACTGACCTGCACCTGGGCGGGTTTGATTCAAGCCGCCAGCGACGGACGCAAGGGCGGCCGTGGCTTGCATGCTCGCGAACAAAATTACAATGGTGTGGGAATATGTCACTCTGTTGCGGGGTGCTGGCGTGCATCTTTAGCGCAGATTTCCATGGCCATGTTCACAAGGCCATGTTCCAGAGTGCGATGACAAATGCCGATCTTGAAAGCCAGATCCACTGACAACAGCAGACTCTGATGCGACGTTATCGATGGTGTTAAGCATCTCCTTCCACCTACTATTTAAACCGCAACTCTCCTAGAAAATAACTGGGATGAAGGACAAAGCAGACAGGCCCAAGTCTTGCCAAGGAGGCAGCACTGTTGGACTGATTTATTGAGTTCTTTGGCGAGAAAACGACTCCGTCGCATCCACAAGCACGTCATTGGCGTTTTTGATTCCAAAGCTCTAGCTCAGCCCAAAGATCCCGCTCTGCCCCAAGCTCCCTGGCCCAGTGCAACTTTCCCGTCAACCCCGGCCGCTTTGCAGTTCTTGCAGAGCGGCCGGACCAAGTTCCCGCAGCCGAAACTTTATCAGCTGCTGCGTTGCAATGCTCTGACCAAAATGTGGTTTGTTCTCGACCAGTGGATCAATAAATCTGCACCTCTACCGCATTCGTGCGACACACTCTCCAACGCGCGCCCTCTTGCAGGTTCAAATGCCAGAATCGCACGGCCATCTCCGAGATGGCGCATCTTGTCAGCATGGCGTGCGAGCGTCCATGTTGTTGCGTGACGCTCTGCCGCGTTTCCTCCCCCCAGGAACGCACCAGTCGGGGCGACGGCTTCTCAAATCCGGCTCCCGAATCAACGTGAATGACACTGCCAGCCAAGCGAACCGTTCATCTCATTAAAAGACCCAATAAATGTCATTCAGAATGAGGCCTAGCTCGTGATGACAAGCTTCAGCCGCCGTTGAAGATGTGCAAGTTTGATTCCTGTGGCGCTTGTCGGCAGCAATCTCCCAAGCGATACGCAATTTGAGATGGCCAGGACCTGCATTGCCTCCATGACCATTCATCAATTCGCCACTTAATTTGCCACCAATGACAGGTTGTGGGAAAAGACTCTTCTCGATTCTTGTTCTGCCTTATCGTTGACGCATACCCCACTGCTTTTTGTGGTTTGGACATGATCTAGGTTCCACAGACTTGACGGTGACACCGTGCACCGGGTGGTCATTTGCGAATTTTTTTTTTTTGCAGATGAGATTTAATTCTGCTCGGCAAAAATAGATAACGCGCTGTCTTAAAATATAATACGGGGGCTGGGAGTAAACCTTTGTGGAGTGTAAAGGTGTCGTTGCCACGAGCCAAAACAGCAGAGCCTGCAGTTATTCGATGCCCTTTGCAGTATGTTGATGCAGAGGCATTTCATTTCCATCGCCAAGCTGGATTCAACCTACCGAGCTTTGCGATGCCCAGCATATTCAAGCGCCCTCCCATTGGACGCCTGCAAAATGGCTGGCTGGCTGACGACCAAGGTATGAATCCAATGACGAAGTCTCCGATTAGACGGCCGTGCGTGTATTGTGAGGAGTTTAACACGATACAAAAGTGGCAGCGTGTTACAAAGCTTCATAGCGGGGTATAATACGTATTTGAAATATATGACTGTCGCTACCATTAAATGTCTTTTAGACGCAAGCAACTGCTTCCCTTGCCCAATCCCTGGCGCCCTCATCAGCCGCCAAAATATACATCAGATCGCATCAGCAAACAGAATTAACAGACGAAAAAAAAAATAGTTTAAAGAATAAACGTTAGATCGATTTCTTAAGCGGACTTCTTAGCGGGAACCGGTTTCGCGAACCCAACCCCTAGAAGAAACAGTCCCCGAACGACAGTGAGCATAACATAACTCCCGAGGAGACCCTTATCATCAGATGTCCAGCTGGAGGCGCTTAGGCGACCTTGGTTTGCCAGCGAGTTGTAGATGCCGCTGAGACCAGCAATGTCCGAAAGGAAGAGGGCGAACTGGAAGATGCGCCACACGCCGAGATCTTGCGAGTAGCGGGGCAGCACGGCCGAGACGACGGCGACGGCCAGCGCAAGGCCGCCCATCTGGTGGAAGAGAAAGACTTGATTGGGGTCGTACGTCGAAGCCGGCGCGGGACCCTGGACCGCGGCAACGGGGTCGACAAAGTTGAGGTAGACGCCGTAGAGGGCAATGAGAGGGTCGAGGTTCTTGAAGAAGAAGCTGTACAGCCCGGGGACGACGGAGGCAGAGTTGGCAGACATTGTGAAAGGTCGTTGTGTGGAGTTTTGATGAGAAGCTGTTGTTGCTGGTGGACAGTCAAGTCGTTTCCTTTGTTTAGAGATATGAGGATGGAGTGAGATGAATATGCCAATGTTGACAACTTGACGCGATTATATAGTTTTTCTTCTCGAGGGTGCTTCGATTGGAGGCGGCATCTCAGGGTATCCGAGCCGCTAACTTGTGGCCGCTAACCAACCACAGGCTTACTGCTGACGGTGGCACAAGGCTGGCTCCAGGCTAAAAAGAAAGCTTGATTACGATTTTGCACCACGGACTGCGCAGCATAGCCCTGCGCGACGTGAAGCTGCGATAATGGGTGTACTAATTTCTCATGACGTCTCCATTCTTGGGAAGTTAGTCACAGATGCGCATCTTGTTAAAGTCCATGTCCGAATCGACACTTCGATTACATGACGGCTGTCAAGTATACACAACTAATATGTTCCTAGTCGCCAAGAGAGCAAATCGTTTCACATACTGCACGACTCTATCCGTATACCATTCCAATGAGCCTCAACGGTCTCACTGCAATTCGCCATCTTTCTATGCTCAAATCATAACTCCAAATGCAAATGCCCATACCCGAGTCATTGACTCCAGCGACACGCTCAGTTGCCTATTTTGCCTTGTGGAGTCCCCGCCGTGGCAGCTGGTCCGAAGGCCGAGACTGCGCTGGGCCGCTTTCAGAAAGGCGCCAGTTCGTTCGGACATTGAGGCATTGAGCAAGGCCGAAGCTGCACGTAAGAGCTAAATGTTTGCAAAACTCGATACAAATAAGCCCGAAGTCTTTTTCCAGATTCAACTAACCAAATCATCACATTTGAGGCTCAGTGCGCGCTTCTATATCACGAAAGAATTGAAGCTGGCGAGTATCAAAGGTTGTTACGAATGGTGGCTCCACGGCATCAACTCAACTCTTGCAACTCAGCTATTACCGCGCGATTTATTGTGATAGAAAAAAAGATTTGAGTACTCTAACGGGGGGTCTCTCTATACTATAAATCACTGACTCTGGAATTTCTTCTCATTTTAATATATTTACCAATCTGGCGCGACACCGCAACCACCTCCTGCCGCAATCACCGGCGTCGGCGCCATCATATGCGCGCCGCTCTCCAGCGCACCCGGCTTGCGCCCGCGCCGCCCGACCAGCTTGTACTTCCTGTCCAGCGCCGCCAGCGGCTCCTCGCCGCTCTCGCCCTTGCGCACCATCCATTTCTTCGTGCCCAGCTTCGCGTCCAGCTCCGCCGCCGGCGGGAGCAGCACGCAGACCATGCCGCCGCGCTCCTCCACGGCAAACGTCGCAATGGACAGCGACGCGTCGTTGCGGCACGACCCCGAGGCCAGGTCAAAATTGCGCTTGTGGTGCGGGCACGACACCCACGGCGCGGGCGCCTCGCCGTCAGGGCCGGCGGGGACAGAGATGGAGCCCGTGGTGGTGCCGGACGCCGACGACGACTGCCCGATGAGGCCGTCGGAGAGGATAAAGGCGCGCTTGTGCGGGCACATTTGCTGCGTGGCATAGTACCGGCCGCGGACGCGCCACACGGCGAGCTGCGTGTCGCTTCGTTTGATAGTGGCCGAGATGCCGTTGGGCATGTCGTCGGCGCCCGCAAAGTGCGATACCGCAATCACCGGCTCCCACGCCGTGCTGGACCAGCCGGCCTCGTCGCCGCCGGCACCGCCGCTGGAGCGCGTGCCCAGAGCGCGAAAGTCTTCCGTCGCCGATTCCGTCGTCCAGTGCACCGGGTGGCTCTGATCGCGGTCCGTCTGCAGCTCCATGCCGGGCAGCGCGTCGTGCGAGTTTGCAAACTGCGTAAAGCGCGCCTTCATGGCCGGGTTGGCGATGGCTTCCGCCCACTCGTCAAAGTAGCTGTCGACGAGCTCCTTCATCTGCGCCTCTAGACTTGCGCAGATGCCCAGCTTGTCATTCAGGATGACATCTTGCAGATAGGTGATGCCGCCGGGCAGACTGGCGAGCCACGGCGCCGTACGCTGCAGCTTATCGGCGGTGCGAATGTAGAACATGAGGTAGCGGTCGATGAGGGTGATGACATCGGCGGGCGGCACGTCCTTGGCGAGAAGCTCGCAGTGTTTCGGGTTGACACCGCCGTTTCCGGCGACGTAGACGTTGAAGCCCTTTTCTGTGGCAATAAGCCCAAAGCTGCAAAACATGTCAGTAAGCTGCCATCATCGGGCTTCATGGGCGGATACATACTCTTTACTTTGGGCTTCGGCACACTCTCGCACGCAGCCGCTTACGCCGCCCTTGATCTTGTGCGGCGCTCTGATGCTCTTGTATCGCTCCTCCAACCGCACTGCCAGTCCTACCGAATCACCAATGCCGAAACGACACCATGTAGAGCCTACGCAGCTCTTGACCGTTCGGAGCGACTTGGCGTACGCATGGCCGGATTCGAGTCCTGCGGCGCCCAACTCGGCCCAGATGTCGGGGAGGTCCTGCTTCCTGGCACCAAACATGTCGATGCGCTGGCCACCCGTGATTTTGGTATACAAGCTGTACTTGTCAGCTACGCGTCCAATGGCCAGCAGCTTGGCCGGCGTGATCTCGCCGCCGGGCACGCGGGGGACCACTGAGTAGGTGCCATTGCGCTGAATGTTGCCGAGGTAGCGGTCGTTGGTGTCCTGCAAGCCGTGGTTGGCCGCGGACAAGACGTGCTTATTCCAGAGCGAGGCGAAGATGCTCGCCACGGCGGGTTTGCAGAGCTCGCAGCCGATGCTGCTGGTGGCGCTGCTGTTGCCCGCGTCGGAAAAGACGTCGGCAAAGGTCTTGTGCTTCTTCACCATGATGATGTTGAACAGATCGGTGCGCGAATAGTTGAAGTGCTCGCAGAGGTAGTTGGCCACTTCCTTGCCCATGGAGGTGAGTGTCTTGTTGAAGGTGCTCGTCACGAGTGGCATGCATCCGCCGCAGCCAGTGCCTGCTTTGGTGCAGGATTTCACCGCAGCAATATCCTTGCACTCGCCGCTTTGCACCTTGCACGCGATATCGCCCTTGGTGACGTTATGGCACGAACAGATTTGAGTGTCGTCGTCCAAATCATCGCCATTTTCGTCACCACCTTTGTTGCTGCCAATGATGAATTCACCAGGCGGCACATCAAGCTCCTTCATGTTCTTGACCAGCGGCACGACTTTGATGTAGTCGCTCGTGTCGCCAATCATCATGCCTCCAAGTAGATACTTGCCATCTTTTGTGAAAATGTATTTCTTATAAACATTCTGAAATGGATCCTTGTAGGTGAGAACATTGGCCTGTTTGTCTGCCGCTGAGAGTGAGCCAGTTCCTTTAGCCTTGGCATCACGAATGTATTTTGGCGGTAGATGTTTCGGCCCGTCTCGATCGGCAAAGAAGTCACCAAAGCTCGCCACGTCGACGCCGAGTAACTTCAGCTTGGTGCTCACGTCCGGCCGCTTGAAGGTGCGTGGCGAGTGCAACTTGGCCTGCGTCAAGTTAAACGCCAGCACCTCGGCCATCTCCACACCAGGCGCAATCAGACCGTAAGTCGTGCTGCTCCAGCTCGCGCACTCACCGACGGCGTAGACGTCGGGCACGCTCGTCTGTAGGCTGCTGTCGACGGCAATGCCACCAGTGACGGCGCAGTCGATGCCAGCGTTGCGCGCGAGCTCATCGCGCGCACTGATGCCAATCGCAAAACACACGGTGCTGCAGGCAATTTCCTCGCCATCTTCAAACACGACACTTTGTACGTTATTATCAGAATCGACTTGAATTCGCTGCACGCGCTTGCCCAACATGACGTCGAGGCCAAGCTGGCGCACCTGCTGCACGACCATGTCGCCTGCGTCGGCGTCTAGTTGCCGACTTAAGACCCATTGATTACGCTCGACGAGTCGAACCTTTTGGTAGACTTCGAGGTCCATCATGGCCTTGGCGGCCTCGAGGCCGAGCAGCCCGCCGCCGACGACCACGCCATCCGTTTCGCCCTTTGTCTTGGAAAATGCAATCAGCCGGACGAGGTCGTCAATGGTGCGGTAGACAAAAACGCCGTTGGCATCATGGCCGGGCGTGCGCCGAGGGAGCACAGCGTCGGATCCGGTGGCGAGGACAAGGGTGTCGTAGGGCACGGTCAGGCCAGTCTCGCAGTGGACCGTCTTCGAATCGGTGTCAATGTCGACGACCTTCGTATTGATATGGCAGGCGAAGCCACTTTTGGCAGTATTGTCATACTGCCGTAATCGTTAGCAGGATTCAGCGAAATTCATCACCGGCTAGCATACCCATTCTTGCGGGTTCAGATAGAGATTCGGAATCTCGCGGTGATTGAAGAAACTCGTCAGCCCAACACGGTTGTATGCCAAATATGGCTCTTCTCCCAGTACAGTAATGTCGTATTCCCGTTCCCCTGTGTCGTATTTGAGAATCTTTTCTCTGTCTCGGTATTTAGATCTGTGCCCAAAGGGTCTCTTTCGCGAGGCGGCTTACATGAATGAGATGCCCACCATGCCCAGGCCGACAACTACGAGCCTCTTTCGAGGAGACAATTTTTCTACCATGGCTGGCAAGCTGCTTATGGTTGTGAAAGTATCAGAAATTGAAACAGCCTATGGAAGATGAATGTTTTTGAACTCAGATTGGGTTTACACGTGCACTGTACGAGCCGCAGCCAATCACCTGTCATTTATATCAAAGTCTACATACTCCCGCGGAGAAGCATATTCATTTTACAACTATCAATTTTCGTCCCAGACACATCTGCTGCTGATAAGCCCAGCAGTTTGGTGCCCAGTGCTGAGCGTTGCGCGGCGCGATAAGTAGGCGCAAGGCGACCGTTCTTGATAAGAGCCATATCAACGTTTTCTATCGCGCCCCCTGCCGAGAAACCGGAGAAACAAGATTCGCAGGGGATGGAATCGGGAGAAGCAGCTTATCTGTGGGCTGTTTTGCGTTTTCGTGGCTGCTTGTCTTTTATCTGAGCGGAACGGGCGATCGCTTGCGCAACGGCGGCGGTGCGTATCAGCAACACCCGATTGGCTGGCCTGATATCTGCGCAAAGACACAGAAGGGGAGCCGTACCTTGTGTCCAACAAACTTCTTTATTCAGCCTCAAATAATAACGTCGGCATCCCAATCCGTAGAATTATACTATTTGCATTTATTTCCAATTTTATAGACATTGTGTAGAAATTAAGCAAGCACACGTAAATGCAGCCAAGTGTCGCGTGGCGGGACCGGCCAACACCCCCACCACCCCGCCAAAGACTACCATTTGCAGCAGGCTTCCATTGAACCTCATTTCAACCCATTCGCCCACGTACCCTTTACCAACCGACCTCCCATCTACGACTGCACCAAACCCATACCCTCCCACAACTGCAGATCTCTCGCTCTACACTCAATCTTCTCCAGCCATGGCCAGCCAGGCCCCCGCTACCGGCGGCGACTTCAAGTACCCGCAAGAGTACTACTTCCCCGCCTTCTTCACGCGCCAGACCAACCTCACCACGCACCACGCGCAGCTGCGCACCTGGACCGCCCTGGTCCTCGCCTACACGCGGCACCACCGCCTCTTCCGCCTGCGCCTCTCCGAGGCCGCCGAGTCGGATCTTTTCTTCAACCGGCGTCTCGAGCGCCGCCTGCAGATGCCTGATATCCGCGAGCTGATGGACGTCATGGTGAAGGACGGGCGGGCGGAATACGTGGCGACGTCGTCGGCGGCGGCGAGCGCGGATGGGGGACAGGATGTGGTGCTGGTGTACTGGAAGAAGCCGGAGGAGTGGGCGGCGCTCGTGGAGAGCTATGTCGAGGAGACGGCGCAAAAAGGCAGCGTGCTGACGGTGTATGAGCTGTCCGAGGGTGACGGGACGCGCAGCACTGGTATGTTTTTTTTTCTCTCCCTGTATAGCCCGCAGTTCGCCATGTTATAGAGGACTGCTCTTTCTCGAGACTTGGCTATGATTTGCTAATGACGAACGGCAGACCTTCACGGCATTGATAATGAGATTCTGCTCAAGGCGCTCAATATCCTGGTCAAGCGCGGCAAAGCGCAAATATTTGGCCAAGAAGATTCTCTCGGTGTCAAATTCTTTTGATTTGATAATAGAATTGAACAGAAAAACGTACATAATCATTACAGCATGGTATATACTTCCTACACAGGCCTCCAGAGTAGAGTTACCGGAAAACCAAAAGCAACAAAGAAGCCAAAGCAAACACATCGGCAAAATATCAACCATCCCAATTCCCTCTATACTCCAGATGAAAAACCACACCATGCTGCCAAAAGAAACAAGAAAGAAACCGCCCGGCCCGATAGCACCTACATCTTTTTCTTATGGCCGGGAATATTTTACGCTTATTTACTCTTTTGCTCGTAATTTTCCACGGCAAACTTGGGGTCGTACCGCACCTGCTGCGCCATGGCCACGTCGAGCAGCCAGTCCGGCGCCACGATGCGCGGCTCCATGTGGCCATTCTCGGCCATTTCGCGAAAGCGCGGCCACAGCTGCTTCTCGGCGGCGCTCACGCCGCTCAGCAGGTACACGGGGTCCGGGGCGGCGCCGCCGTCCTCTTCTGCCGTCGTCGGCTTGATGGTGGTGCCGCTGCGGGCACGGTAAATCTTGAAGAGCGCGCCGTTGGCCTCGGCAATCACCTGGTAGCTGTGGGCGCCGTTCTTGATGCCCTCGGTGCAGTACACGGCCACGCCTTGCAAGAGGCGGCCGCGGTTTGCCTGAGCCCGGCCGACAGACTTGTCCAGCTTGAAGTGGTACCGCCGCTCCGCGTCCTTGTCCTTGAGCGCGTGCTTGGCGATGGGCGGCAGCTTGCCCGTCTCGAGCGCCGCGTCGATGAAGCTCGAGGAGATGACCTCGGGCCCGCGCGCGAGGGCGCAGAGAAACTTGACGGTGCGCACGATATGCGGCGCGGCCAGGTAGTCGCACGGCTGCCCTTCTTGGACGATTTGAATGCCCAGATCGCGCAGTTTTCGCTGTATATAGTTAGCAAATGGATACATGTCACTCAACAGAACTCGACTTACTCGGTCCGCGTCTTCCTTGTTCTTGTCCTCTACCCATCTCGTAAATCCAGTCAGAATAATGCGCATCTCCACGTCGGGCAACGACGGCCGAGCTTTCTTGTTAGGTCGCTTGGCCACCTCGTCATCCTTTGCGTTTTCCTTTTCGGTCGCCTTTTTCTGCTTTGCCTCTTCCTCGGCCAGTCTCTGCTTCTCGGCCAAATCGGCGGCGCGCTTGCCACCAAAGGGGGTGGTCGCCTTGGTCGAGCGCTTCTTCTCCTTCTCGTACAGGGCAATGTCGGGAGCAATGTTCTGCAGCATGTCCCTGGCCTTGGCCTTGGCACTACGGCCGCCTGTCGACACAACGGAGGGAGTATCATTCTCCTTCCCTGAGCGCACATGACGTGCCCGGACTGGCGTCTCGACCGGGGCGGGCGCCGCCTTCTTAGGTGGCGAGTTCTCCACGTCCTCGGTCATCAGGACGTCCTCGTCTACATCCTCGGCTCTCTGGGCCACTACAACGCCATCAGCCGGACCGTTGTGGTACGCATTGTCCTCGGCAGCCTCCAAGATCTTGCGCTTCCTCTTCGCGCTGCCCGTCAGTTGAGCTTCGCCGCCTGGGTAGTACAGCTCCTTCAGCTTGCTCTCGTCCAAAAAGGTCTGACCGATAATCTCGCCTAGGTTGGTACGGTGCGGGAAGTGGTTGTACTTTTGCACGTTGATGGGCTTCATCTGGCACTTGGCGTAGCTCTCTTCGATCCACAGGTGGTTGACGACGGCCACACCCCATTCCGGCGCCGCCTTGCACTTTTCGCTCGAGTCGCGCGCCGTGATGAGGTGCGTGTTGTCCGCCTTCATCGTCTTGGTGAACTCGGCGCCGCAGGCTTTGACGAGGTTCTCCAGGTAGATGCGGGCCTCGCCACCGTAGTTGGACACGGTGATGCGCAGGCCGCGGAAGCCCTCGATGCCGTTGCGCGGCGTGGGGTAGTGCAGCAGCCGTCGGAAGGGCGACGTCCACGAGTTTTGCACAATCAGGTAGTAGAGCCAGGACAGGTTACCGACGTCTTTGCAGGACTGCGCGGCACGCACAAACTGCTCGCCGTCGCGGTACTGGCCAATGTACATGTCGCAGTCGTCTACGGAGTCGACCATCTTGCCGCCACCGTTGACGATGATATCGCGAACGGCCGTGCTGAGTCGCGGCGAGATGTTGAGATCGGCACCGAGTAGCACCTTGCGTCGTTGGAAGATGGTGCACGGCGGGCGGACGGCATCGCCATCTTTGGGCAGCGGCAGCCACTGCGGGTTCGGCGACGTGGCGCCGTCAAGGTTGTCATTAACGGGAATATCCAGCGCGTCTTCGGGCGTCTTCTTCAAAATCTCGGGATCGGGCAGCAAGTATGGGGTTTCGTCAATTCGCTTTCCCAGCTTGAAGCAGTCGTCAAACCTACAAATCGTTAGCAGCCACTCTCTCTATACTTCACATAAGGAGAACCCACCAGTGCGGCAGAACGACCTTGCCCTTCCAGCCCTTCGAGAGCGGCACCTGCACCTTGGGGTGGTCCATGGACAGGGCGCAGACGTGCGTCGTAAGCTTGCTGACGTCCTTTGTCTCCTGACCACCCAGGGCCATGACGGCGCCGAGGATGCTCTCCTTGTCCGTGACGGGCAGGTCCGCGCAGCTCACGACCACCTCGGCGAAGATGAGGCGCGGGTCGGGGGAGAAGGGCCGGACCTGGGCGACGCGCCGCTTGCCGACCGACGCCGTGATCCAGTGCGTCGTGACGACGGGGATCATGACGGCCTGCGACTCGGTGTACTGCTGGAAGTCGATGGTGCTGGACACGATGTGCGTGACCTTGTCGATGGCGATGGTGCCGTTGCGGCGCGGCTCGAGAATTTCGGCGCCATTGTCTTCGAGGATAGCGGAGAGCTAGCGAACATCAGTATCAACTTAGCCAAAAATTCTTTCTCGCAAATATCAGAGGCTGTCCGTACCTCGCTGATCGTTTTCGGTGTGAGCGAGTTGCTAGGCACAAACGCGATGGCGCACTCGTTAAAGAGCCCCTCGCCCATGGCTGCAGTATGTAGAGCAAGTCGTATGTCGATATAAATTTGAAATTCGGTTATTAAATAGTCAGCATAGCGATTTTTGTAGCAATTTCTTCTTTTCGCGATCGGATAGAATTGCCTGCCTGATGTGCTGCTTTGGGGGGTCGTCGCGGGCAAATAGAGTGGGTGCCTATTTGTTTGGTGACGCGCTGGTGGTGGCGGCGACGCGAACCACTCAGGTGGTCACCTGACTCGGCGCGTAGCCATTAACCAAAGTCCGTGTAAGTCGTCAAAAGCAGCGATTGAATTTGACGATTTGATACTGATTCGATACACTAATTATAGATTTAATTCATAAGTTAAGTCTACAGATATCATGCAACATTTACTTTCACTACAGTGAATATAGTCATTTATAGTAATATTTTGGAATTTGTAATCCGGGCTCTTGAAATATAAACAGTCCAAAGATACGCCTTGGGAAACAATTCAAACAATGCTAGCCTGCGCCTCTATGTATGCTGACGTCTTGGTCGCACACCCCAATGCTTCGTAGAAAAAGCTCAAAAAATACAAAGAATAAAGTATAAACAATAAAGGCCAATAATGACGGAGGTATCAAGTGCAAAATGCAACGCAGAGGTCTTGTAAATACAATTATGCCTCCGAGTTGATGCATGCAAGAGTCACGGCGGCTCCAATGAGCGAGCTCTCCTTGGCGGGGACGAGCTCGATGCTGCGGGTCTTGGCGTACCCGTTGCTCTGCAGCAGCTCGTTGATGTAGCGCTGGCAGCCTTCGAGGTAGCCGGGGTAGTGTTCGATGACGCTGCCGTTGAAGGAGACGGTCGTCTTCTCCAGCTGCATGTCCTCCTCGACAGGCTTGCGGAGAGGCGAGTCTTGAGCGAGCGTCTTGACAAAGTCGCCCTCGCCCTCGAGACGGGCCTCCCAGAGAGTGTAGAGGCAGGTGGCGACGAGAGCGCTGGAACGAACAGAGACGAAAGAAGAGAGGGACTTGATGGCGGCCATGTCAGTGGTGGTGGGGACATGGGTGGAGGGGTGGCGCTCGGAAAAGATTCTGATGGCTTCAGTGAGGTCTGAGGAGGGGTCACTGTGTGGCGGTTAGCGTGATGAATCATGGACTAAGTCGTGGCTTGACTAACCTTTCAATCATGGAGAGCGTGTCGGTTCCAAGGGTGTAGTTGGTGGTGAGCGACTCAGGCAGGACGCCACCGAGGAGGCCCGTGGATGCCACGGCCTCGATAATGGCGATGCGGACAATCTCGCCGAGGTACATACCGCTGACCATGTACTCGAGCGGCTGGAACTCGGGTCTGGGGTGATCCTTGAGCAGGAGCTTGTCCCATCGGGTCAAGGGAAGAATGTCAGTGCCGAACATGCCCAGCTCGGTGTTGACAATGACGTGACTAGCTTCCTCGAACCAGCTCGCTGGGCGAGCGCCAAACTTGGCACGGCCGATAGTGGAAACAGGCATGTAAGCGGCAATGTTGACGCCAGTTCCGAGAATAAGACCGAAACGTGTGGAGGGGTGAGAGTAGGCGCGCGAGAGCAAGCACGCGCTGGAGTCGTTGAGAATGGCCTGGAGCTCGACGTTGAGTCCCTCGTTCTCGCTGGCCTGCTTGATAATGTCGCCCAGATCCTGTCCTACCAAACCAATGTCGGCGCAGAAACCCTTGCCCATCTTTTGGAATTTGCCACCACCCAGCGATGTTTGTCTGTACAAGTTAGCTTTTCATGTACACTGGATTTGTGAAAGGATCTCTAGACTTACTCGATGGGGAAACTCCAAGCAAGAGCCACGGGAATGGGCTTCTCGGAGACATCTTGCTTGACGCTGGATGCCAGCGTTTCCTTGATTCTAGCGGCCATCCAGTTGAAAAAGGCCATACCCTCGAGGTTCTTGATATCTCTGGTGATTTTGAAATTTTGCATGCTGACAATGTCGCCGTCGTTGCTGCCGTCTGCGGAGCGGCCTGAGAGCTTTACCAGGGCGACGCGGAGAGTCGAGCCACCGACGTCGAGGGCCAGATATTGACCATGCTCGCGGCCAGTGGGCAGCTGGTGGCTGTAAGACGGCAGCATACACTGCTCGTCCCTTTGGAGACCGTCAAAGAACTGCTTGCGCAGCTCACCGGAGAGCTTGACGAGGCCTTCGCCGCTGACGGGGCCGAGCAGGGCAGCTTCGGCGTCCTTGAGGAAATCCTGGAGGGTCTTTTGGGGCGCGGCATGGTCCTTTGCGCCGTTGGGATGCATCCAGAAGTTGAGGATGGCCTGGATGAGAGACTTGCCGCGGAGCAGGCTCTTGACGAGCGCCGCAAAGAAGGCTTTCCTAAAGGTCGTCATTGCAGAAGCGAGCGGCTGCATAACACGTGCCGGAACGGGAAGGCGAAGAGAGGGCGAGGTCGAGGTTGAGATGAGAAAGGGCGGGTCTCCGGGGAAGCAAAGTGATATATATAAAAAGGAAGAGCTGCGATCAAGCTAGCGCATGGATGGACGGACGGAACGATGCTAAATGCGTAGAGACGGCCCGAGGCATGTGGTGGTAACGTCAAGGTGAGCTAGCCTGGCGCCGTGGTGTGCGTGCGTTGCAGGAGGTTGCGAGGCAGGGTGAGAGTGAGATGAAGGCGGGACGGGGATGGGAGGCTCCAGATGAAGTTGTCCGTACGACCCCGTGGGTTCAGCCTGTGGGTTTTCTCTTTTGCAGATGAAGATGTAGTTGAGAAGAGGTAAACAAGGGAGAAGCAGCAGCAAGGTTTTGTTGCGTTTGCGAAAGGAGGGAGTAGTGAGAGGTGGTAGGTGGTGGTGGTAGTAGTGGTGGTGCTCGGCCGTAATGGGATTGTTAGAAGCCAAAGAAACGGGCCGCCGTTGTTCGAGGTTACAAGGGACGCAAGCAAAAGAAGTCACCAGCAGACTAATAAAAATAGAAGAAAAAAAGGCCCGGACGGGAAACTGGTGCCCAGTAAGAAAGGGAACAAGCAGAAAAAAAAAAAGGGCCCTGTCTTTGGCAGGCTAGCGGCGTTGGTAGGACGTGGTCAGGTCGGCAAACCAACGTCGCAGAGGCGATTGCAAGGCGGAGCCCCCGGTCGTTGTATCACTGGGCGCAGGTAGGATAGTCGATGGACGGAGCGAAAACGAGACAGTGTGTGCTTCTCTCTTTTGGCGTGTGTGCCTGCCTGCCTTGTTCGTGGGGGAAAGGGGGTCCCTGGCTCAGACGCCCGTGGCACGAGGGATTCCCGGACAAGGTACGGAGTAAGTTAGGTGGTAACTATTAGTTGGGAACAAGGCAAGGCGGATTTTTGGCTTGATGGCGGCGCAATGTCTGGTCTGGGGTGTGTGCATGCAGGGATGGTGCAGCGTGCAGGTATTGCAACGACGCAGTGAGTAGCTAACTAGTGAATGATGAGCGTAAGATGTGCGTTGTGATTATTGTTCGTATAAGCAGCGGAGCGCTAGCAAGTTGGTTGGTTGGCAGCGAGGGCTCGTATTTGGGGCAGTGTCATGAGCCGTTGTGATGTGATGTGCAGCGATGGCGATGCTTGATGGCGGCGGCACCCGCAGCAGGTCACTGTACCAAATTTCCATCTGTTTGCGTCTCATCACCACTAAAACTAACACACACACCAGTGTAATTGATGCATGGCCTTTGCTACTACGGTGGACCAGGGGAGAGACGGCTCCGCAATGGAAGGTTTTGTGTGGTTGAAGAAGACACATGGAAAACAGCAGCAGCCAGCAAAAAGCTGGGGGTGTTGTAACGTTGCGGTGGGGCCAGAGGTCATTCCACTTGAGACTTTTCGGTGCTAGTTAGCGGCTGCTCCCCAGTTACTCTTCTCCAGCGCATAGGATGTGGCGCCGGCCAGGGCACAAGGGCGGAGCCAGAAAAGGCTGTATTGGCGTCTCTCAGGTGCCTGAATTCGTCTCTAGCAGCATTTCATGAGCCTTCTTTGAACCACTAGTAACTGATGAGGCAGGATCTCAGTGCCTGCTAGTGTCAGGTAGGCATTCTCACTAACACCAATCTCGCCAAGCCTCAGATTCCTGTGCCCAACTTGCTCCTCTGCCCAGAACGCATCTGACGATGTTACTGTCTTATGTACAAAATACGTTGTCAATACAACCCCAAATCTCGCCCACCCCCTCCTCCTCTCTTCCCATTTCCAGGGGGCCTGCCGCGCCCAGCCAGCCGGGAGGCTTCCATTCGGCGTTATTTTGTGGATTGGCCATTTTGAACGAAAGCATACATAGTGATAACCCCGGAAGCCTTGAATGCACAACTTCTGACAACGATGATGCCAGTGACAACATCATCTGATATGCGCCGCCGCCGCCAGCCCCCAGGGCCAGCGCAAAAATGCTACGTGGGGGCTGCGGATCAGTTGCAACCAGGGATGGCCGGTCAGCCCAGCGCCCGCCGCTCACTGGATGGAAAAATTGTTCTCATAACGGATTTCGTTCGTTTTAAACATGGGCTGAGCCAATGGCCGCTAGCTATCCTTCCCTGCACTCGCATCACTGTTCCATTTGGTCCTGTTCTTTTGGACACATGGCGGCTGCCATCTCTGATTGGCGCCGCTCGGCCAGCTAGCTCGTTGCTGCTCATATCAAAACGTCCGGGATTGCCAGCTGGCCTAATGTGCGTAATAAGAAACGGGATTGGCAATGTATCATTGTCTGAGTATCCATTGGATCAGCAAATAGTAGAAATGCTTCCAAACGTAATTTGTAACTGCCATCGTCATCCGCCACATGGCGCTCAGACTTCTATTTTTGGCAAGCCGTCAACGCATCCTTTTGGCGCATCATATTAATTGCATGCCCAATTACCGTTGTCTAAAATATATTATTTCTCGCTTATTTTTCCATAATTCAATATATGCACGCAAACGCTACCAGCAACAACATCGCGTCTTACACGGGAGCAATTGATGATTGCAGTGTTTTGGGTAGAGTCTCGTCTCAAACCTGCGCCGTCACGCCTACTTTTCACATGCATGGTTACCACAACGTGGTATAATGGCCTTATTTTGTCTCGGCGTAATCTCCAGCTGCTGCATCTAGCGGGGGAGAAGCAACGATGCTAGTATTCTAGCTTGCTGGGATCTACACCAATCGCCAGCTGCAGACCGAGATGCAACGGCTTCACCTTGTCGGCCCGTTAAAAAAAAGAGGCTCTTGTGGTGCATTTCAATGTCACAATATCAAAGACCAAGACGTCTCGGTCAGGGCACTATTTTTCCCCTTGGCTATCTCTGTCGTGGTGGTTGTATCGGCAGCGACTCCGAGGGTTGCTGCAACCATGGTGGGTAGCATGGTTCACCGTACCTTTTTCTTCTACTATATTTTCTCGGGATATGTGTGTTGACGAGGCTGACAGCTCTTTTTTTTATGCCAGCTCGGTGACGGCTTGGCACTTGAAGTGCTGATAGGTGCAATAACTGCCACCTCCATGCCCGTCGTCGGCCGGTGTTGGCAGAGCCGCATCGCCGGCAGTTTTGGGGGTTCATCGCCGTACGGCAATCTACGGGCAATCGTTGAATCCCAACGGTCATTATCGCGAAATCAAGAAAGAAACCAGAGTCAAAGCTTCATGTTCCCTGGTCAACATTCCGGCATACCGGAGTCTGACGTGCGTGTGGTAGCTTTCCCCAGTATGGGCGGCATCTGCCATTTTCAAATTGTCCAATGAGCGAGTCAGACCGCCCACCATATCCATCGCAAGAACGTTGCTTGCCTTGCAGCCCACTCAGAAGCGGGGGGGACAGCACCTGTTCCGGAGAAGTGCGGAGGCGCAAAAGCAGATTGAAGAGAGACCAGAAAAAAAAATTTATACAGTGACGTTCCATCCTTGGGGGAGCCACACTCCCATGTCCGGCGCCCGCCCACCCAACCTTGACTAGCGCACGCCAACCCGAGTACCGGTGGTCTGGCCAGTGGGTATTGAGAGGGGACACGGCGCGCCGCAAATCTGCGTAGCGCACTCCGGGGGTGAAGGCCGAAAATAGTGCCTTGCGGTGCGGTGTGTTGTGCGTATTGTGTGAGTATCTTTCCCATCAAAGTGACTTCTTCGACGTCCCGGCCGACTACGGATATGCTTCTTTGGGCAGAACGTGGACCAGCAAGCCCACCAGCTGTAACCTGCGGCGCCACTTTGGCCTCCGGGTCTCCGGGAACCTGCCTGCTTCTACTGATGATTAGTTGAATTGCTAGATTACCGTGTACAGACAAGGCTTGGCCTGTGGTAGTTTGTCACTGTATTGCACCAAACGCTCCTGTAGCCTTTTTTAGCGAGTAAGCCAGCTTCCATCCCAGCTTGTCCACTCCGCACCACTCAAGCTTTGGTGCGCGCCCGCTGCTACCTTTGCCCGTCCTCCAACACACCCGCCAGTATCCTCTCCTCCTGACCCTTCCTTCTCCAACCTCCAACTTTTTTTTTCCCTCCCACTCTACCACGTCCTCTTTATTCTTGGTCTTTTCTTACCAAGCCCTTTGCCGGAAGTCATCATTCATATCTAGCATCTTTAAGCCCTTATCTACTTCCTGCCGACCTCTGCGCAGACTCAGCCCAATCTACTCCAAACATCACACCACCCCCACTACGCACAGCTTCCCGCCCACGACGTCATCATGAGATTGATTATCCGCGACGACGCTGCGGCCACCAGCAACTACGTGGCCAACTACATCGTTGACCGCATCAATGCCTACAAGCCCACGCCCCAGAACCCCTTCGTTCTCGGTCTGCCTACCGGCTCCAGCCCTCTCGGCGTCTACAAGGCCCTTGTCGAAAAGTACAAGGCCGGTGAGGTGAGTGTTGCGCCCCGGCTTGCAAGACGTCTCATGAGAGCTTCACTCTTGAGACGCGCTTCGCCTTACTTCCCATTTTCCATTGAACAGCACCAACACAATTCTAGATCTCGTTTGAAAATGTAGTCACCTTCAACATGGACGAGTACGTCGGCATTCCCCGCGATCACCCCGAGTCTTACCACTCCTTCATGTGGAAGAACTTCTTCTCCCACGTCAACGTTCACCCCAACAACGTCCACATCCTCAACGGCAACGCCCCCAGCCTCGAGGCCGAGTGCGTCGCCTACGAGGACGCCATCAAGCGCGTTGGCGGCATCGACCTGTTCCTGGCCGGTATCGGTGAGGACGGCCACATTGCCTTCAACGAGCCCGGCTCCTCGCTCGCCTCGCGCACCCGTGTCAAGACGCTGGCCTACGACACCATCCTGGCCAACTCGCGCTTCTTCGGCAATGACATCAACAAGGTGCCTCGCATGGCCCTCACCGTTGGCGTCCAGACCGTCCTCGAGGCCCGCGAGGTCGTCGTCATCATCATCGGCCAGCGCAAGGCGCTCGCTCTCCAGCGCTGCATCGAGCAGGGCGTGAACCATATGTGGACGCTCTCCAGTCTGCAGCTGCACCCTCACCCCATGATTGTCGCTGATGAGGACGCCACCCTCGAGCTCCAGGTCAAGACGGTCAAGGTACGTTTTAATTCTTTGAGCTCTCTAGAAACAAGAAATGCCGTTAACACAGCACACAGTACTTCAAGAGCATCGAAAAGGTTGCCCAGGAGGCCGGCTTCCAGCAGATCCTCCCCTCCAAGGTCCGCACCGGCAACGGCCCCGTCCCCGAAACGCGCATCGACACCGTCTCGTCGCCCACCATCCTCGCGCCTCAGCCCACCACCTCGCAGCTGCTCCGCGCCACGCCCGCCACCGAGTACCCCGTCCGTTCCGTCTCGCCGGAGCTCATCCCGGACCGTATGGCCTCCCGCATCCCGGAACCGGCTCTCAACCAAAGACTAACCCCCAACCCCGAGCAGCAGGCCGCCAAGCAGTCCAACGCAGTTAATGCGTAAAGCCGGAGATTGATTGGCCAGTCGCAAGACATGGGAAATGAGTTGATGTTGTTTTTGCTGCTTCTAGACTGAACGTATAAAAAAGGTCCATTTTCCTTTGGTGTTTAAATTTTGGGTTACATTGTGCTTTACAATTCTAGACTCGTTCTTTTCTCTTTTTTCGATAGTATTAACAAAAATATACATAAGATACCACGTTTCAAGCCCGTCTTGCCAAGTGCCGAACACGGCGGTGATGCTGACTACCTTGCCGCAAATGCTGATTATTAGCGTCTGATCGATGCGCCACCACCGCCAGAACAGCACCTAATCTATGTTGATGAATAACTTTCATAACTAAAATATGCAACACGAATTGCCAAATGCAAAATTCTCATACATTTTATCAAAATGGCCTGATTATTACTTTTGCGAATATTACCTGCATTGGCATCAATGCAGCACAGAAGCATGTCCTGTAGAGGGGGGGAGAGACAAGAGGCTACGTTACGTGGAGGGGCAAAGCAGCGTCAGCGAGGAAAACGTGCGGTCGCTTCTTTGTTCAGAATCCTGGCTGCGCATCAAACATGGGCGGAAACAGACTGAGTCGCTCGTATGGGTAGGATACACTGCATCATACACAGTATTTCTTGGGACGTTTCTTTTTTAGATAAAACGTGCTCTGTGAGAACCGTCGGCATTGGGTGCCGCGGCGCAGCGGAGCGTGCGCTGCTGGTGTCAGAGGCGGTGCCGCAGCCATACATGCATACATTTCAACACGGACTTCATTTCCTTTTATACATCTTGCCATCCTTTTTATAAGCATCAGCACACCATCACCCATTTCACGCCACATGATATAACGGTGAATATTTTGTATATTTTTGTCTTTCATACGCGAAAAGAAAGTCAACCTATATGCCCACTCCCTCTCCCGCCAGTCGAGAGATGCCTAGCCGAAAACGAAAGACGGTTGCTGTATATACAGTTTGGACGCCCAAGCACATTTGATATCCCAAAAATAATGATGCTGCTGTCGAAAGATGGTGGAGAAATGAGAAAACACATGATGACCCTTGGGTATAAGTAAAAGGAAAAATGAAAAGTAAGCAAGCGAAACCGGATGTCCAACAGTGGTCAAGATGCTTATTCAAAAAAGGGGCATTGCAGCAGGCGCATTCATGGCACACGTCGAAAGTGCCATCTCATACTGACAGTATGCAGGCCAGCTCGGGTGCCATGCGATATTGGTACATGGTTTGTTCTCGGTGCGCAATCACGCTTCTCGGTAGAGATATCGTCACGCTTCTTCGTATAGCGACTCAATCCGCCAAAAAGTAGCGTTTCGCCTTGCCGCGCTTGGCCTCCACCATCTCCAGCGGCTCAAGCGTGTGGTGCACCACGTGAGGTCGGTATACGGCGTCTACTGGAGGCATCCTGCGATGATGTTAGTCAGTGGATTCAACACACATGGTCATGGATCACGTACCAATCGTCAACGCTGAGAGGAAAGTACTCGTACAGCGGGTCGGCCTCCTCGTTGGGACTGCTGGCGGCGTGCTGGCCGATGGCCGGATGCGACTTGCCGAGCTTGGGGCTCTGCAGCTCGGCGCTCGACCGGTTGGGACTTCTTTCGTCTTCGGAGAGCGAGAGATTGATGGGCGCGCCGGCCTCGCGCGGCCGCGACATGGAGCCGCGGTGGCCAGACGCCGTTCGCGGCGCATCAGGATTCCACGACGGCACGGGCGGTTTGCTGACCGTCGGCGACAGCGCCATTCGTTTCGCGGGGTGCGGGCTTTGGCTCGGCTGTGGCACGGGCTGCGGCGTGGCCCAGTCGTTGGGGTTCTGTGTCAAAAGTTAGCTAGGCTCAGATGAGCGTGGTGGCAAAACGACATACAGGTACAGCTCCAGACATGGACTGGTAGCGGTGCATGGCGGCCTGGAGGGTTTCTCTCTCGACCTTGAGAGCGGCGCTGTCTGAGCTGGCCGTGTTCTTCCTCTCGGTGCGCTTATCGCCCGAGAGGGGCACGTCTTTTCGGCTGTCAAAGTTTCTGGGACTGCGACCGCGCACAATGACAGGTCCGGACTGGATCTCGGCAATCTTGATGGTTTCTCCATTTTTTGCCTTGCCGAGAAGACCAATCTGGACCACGTAATGTTGCTGCAGGCCCTTTCTGCGACCGTTGTTGGCAGTGGCGTGCTTAAATTGCAGCCGCTTCCAAGAAACGGGCACAGAGATGCGGTTGGCATCGAGCTCTTGGCCGGCGGTCAGGTCAATGTTGACGTTGGGCGGGGCGGTGGCGACTTTGTTGTCCTCGCCAGGTTGAGGATTCGAGCTCTTCCAGGGGATGGATATGATTTCTGTGCTTTTGCCCTCGATGGACTCGATGGCGTTGATGGAGGCGGAGAGCTCAACCAGAGGGACTTGGCGGCCCTGCTCATCGATAATGTGTGAAATGGCGCGCGGCAGAGTGATCTGGCCGGCGCACTGCCAGAGATTGCGGCGGTAGCAGGTTAGTTCCAGCGGGCGGCCGGTGGTGTCACCGCCAAAAACGTCTTCAGCAACGAAGAACATGCCGTACAGCTCGGCGGACATGGACACATCGGCAAACTTTCCAGAGTCATCGACAATGGTCGCATTCATGACAGGGTCGGAGAAGCCGAGGAGTTTGTTGTCGAGCTCCTGCGGGGAGGATTCCTCGTTGAGGGTGTCCTGATTGGGCGTGGGCTCATATTGCCGGGCCGAGTAAGAAAAGGGATCTTCAAAGGTGGTCGCAAAGTTTTCAAAGTCATAAGAGGGCGTAAAAGGTAGCGTAGGGAGTGCGCCGGTGTCTCTGTTTGCCGATGGCGCGCTGGTTAGTTTCTTGGTCACGGTAGACGATGATGGATGGCCGACGCAAGCTGGTCGCACAGCAAGGCTGCTAGCGACCGAGGGTGCGACAGCGGGTCATAGCACATACATGAGGGCTTCGTCAAAGCCGCCGAGGTCTTGATCAAAGGCGTCCATGGACATGGCCTGGCTGGCGGCGTGATTCATGGCGATGGAATCGTTTTGTGCTGGGTTGGCGTTCATAACCGGCATCGAGTTGAAGGCAGCCATTGCATCGTCCAGCGCCTGCACGGTCTACGCCTTCAGCATACAGCTCGCCTACCCGTCTGGTGTCGAGGAGCGGCGGCGCAGCGGGTGGCGGCAAAGCGGTCGAGAGGCAGCAGCCTGGTTGGGTCCGACTCGTCGCAGGCGAGGCAGTTGTCCTGAGAAAGGGCAGACTGTGGTGAGAATTGATGCGGTGGGCAAAGGTGACGATTTGAAGGACGCGGTGACGGACAGCGACAACGAAAGGTGAAAGATGGCGATCAAGAGGGAGGCGGATGAAGATTCGTGGTCGGCTGGTGATGAGTCGTTGAAGATGGGTGTCTCGGGGGCCAGCGCCTGCGGTGGAAAAAGGTACCTGGGCTTGGCTTCGGTGGATGGCAGGTACCGAGGACCGGTGCGGAGCGGCGGCGGGCAGCAGCAGCTGGAGGTACTGGGGGCGCTGAAGATACTGGGGCGAGGTACCTTTTGGGGCCTGACTAGTGCGTGCGCGAGCAAAAGTGCGGAGGGAAGCGTGAGCGTGCAGGACGCCAGGCGATATCTGGAATTAGGGCGTGAGAGGGAGGAGTCCGGGAGAGTCGGGAGAGGGTAAAAGATCAGAGGAAGGATTTAGCACTTGGCCTGTATTCGATTGCAAGCGTGAGATGGGAAGCAAAAAGCGAAAAGCGCAGAGACGGGCGGACAGGCAAAGCCGAACGACAAGACGGACAGGGCTAGTTTGTGGGGTGGAGGGAGCTGGGAAGCCCGCAGTGGGAAGGCGGCCCACACGCACTGCACTGGGCTTGCAGAACCTGCCGAGAGTCACTGTAGTAATAAAATACCCAACTAAAAAGAGAATTTACAGGGTATAACAGCAGCTAACTGCCAAGTTGGGCATTGATCCAGACTGAAACTGCTTCTTATTCTCCGCACAAGGCTCTGCTGATGGCATCGCTCCGTCGGTGCATCGCGCCAAGTCGGTGCCTTTTGGGGTGCCCCGAGGGTCAGCAGCAAGCAAGTCAAGCCCAGACCACGCGCACCATTTAGAAGCCAATCGCCGTTGAGAACACCTTTTACAAAGCAATCCCCAAAAGTAACATTGTTCCATGTGCTTTGTGTCTCGGTGGCCTGTCGTCTTGACCTTCCAGGCCTGGCCATCCACCCGCGTCTTGTGTTTCCACAATCGTTGCGCCTCTTCCACTCATTCACTGCCTTACCTCTTTGCCTGCCACTTTCAAACATGGTCCCCGCTTCGCCCCAGAGGAGGAGGGAGGGGGGGCTGCTGGGCTTGACAGGCATGGTGCGCCGAGATATGGCGAACAAGCCACGAAAGAGGCAAAATAAAGGGGGTTAATAATGAACGGACAGAGGGGTTCAGATGGGCCCGGTTCATCGCGCAAGCACTTATGCCGAGTTTGTTTCTGAATTTGACGGCTTTTACATTTAGAATGACGATGATCCCCTTTTCATTTAGGCATATAACACGGAGTGTTCTGCCGGCAGCGCTGGCCGAGTCGCGTAGTGGGCCGCTAAACCAACTTCTCTCACTTCTCACAGGGGACCAGTTTAGTGCAACAGCTGCTAATATATAACTAAAAGATAGCTAAACACAGCCGCAGTGGGCTGATGTGCTGAGCGGCGTTGTTCAGTTGCGCCGCTGTCTTTGAGCTTGGTGGTGTGCTCAGATCGAGAGCATCAGACCATCGGCACTGATACATCATCTAGCAAGATACAAAAAAGCAAGGCGAAAACAGAGAGACTAATATTTGCATGTGCCGCTGTTTTAGAGGACGCCTCTTTTTGGTGGCTGTCCCTTCTCCCGTGCCTCGTGATGTCTGTGTCTTCATCTACCCTAGGCCTGGATGCGTGTGTGTGAGTGATTGACGGGCCGGTGGCGGGAGAGGGTCAAGTCAACGTCCTTGCCTACCCCAGACTTTTCTTATCCTACCTGCCTACCATGCTCGTCTGCTCGTCTTTTACCCGTCTTGCCCTTTTTGCGCTGTATAAATCCCTGTCCGTGGCAAAAAGACCCCGGAACCTGGACACTGTTCATTTCCACAGACGCCTTCTGCTTTCTGCTATCCAGCTAATAACGGTGCATGCATGCGTGCATACATACATGCATTTTGCGCCACACGTCACAGTTTTTCCAGCTGTCCTGTTATCAAACGTTTCCAATCTCTGCTTCCCTCTCTTTGCCTTGCCTGCTTTGCGCCGGCAGCGGCTTCGGAGCTCGTTATCCCCGTATCACATTCTCCTTTATGATTGCAGGACCCCCCAGACGGCACGTCGCATGCGATAGTTGAGAGGCAGATGATGGCGCTCGGAGTGTCGCCGTTCCTTTCGCACCAGCGGAAGTTACCCTGTCAGACGGCCACAATGCGCTAGCGTCGTTACCCGTCAACGCCCTTTCCCATCTTTCTAGAAGCCATGCGCGCAAGCTAGACCATCAGGGCATCAAATTAGGTGCGTGTATTGGGTATTGGAGGGGGTTCTGACGTCGCGCTCAATGCTGCTGTAACCAGACCTCGTCCCGCTCCCCTCGTCCCGCTGCATTACCCCAACATGCAGGCTGTCACACGTCCGGGGTTCGGGGCACACCAACCCATTCTTGTACTATATTCGTTCATGCATGTGTTATTTACCCCATCTTCGTCACCTTGGTCGGCGAATCTGGAAAAAGCAAATATCCATTGTGGACGCTATTCATTGTTTCTCTATTTTTTGGGTAATTCATCCATTTTCTTTCAAGCCCTCTTCCCCGTAGTCGTTTAAAAATTCTCATAACGCCGTTATCGGTCCCTATTTATGTACAGTCTACAATCGCGGGATAACTTAGTGGTCGTGGTCTAGTAGTGGCCTAAATTAGGCAAGTCGTCTTTATCCTCCTCTTTTTGATATCATCTCCCAACACCGTCGTCTCACAGGTATTAAATTGTCGATACCTCCATCTTGGGCAGGCGGGTACCAAACTTCCACACCTCGTCCAGGAGCAGCTTGTGGTGGCCGTTGGCCGTCGTCTCCTGGGAAAGGATGAGCAGGTCGGCGTCGGCGCCGGCATCCAGCGTACCCTTGACACCCTGCAGGCCCATCATGGCGGCCGGGGTGGCTGTGACGGACTTGAGCGCCTGGGGGATGCCCTCGCCGGACCACTCGAGGAAGTTGTTGACGCACTCCAGCAGAGTGATGGAACTGCGGGCAGAAACACGTTAGCAATCGATTCGCCAGGGGCCAACCAACCCCGCAGCAGCAGCGACAGGGATCTGCGCAGCGCATTGGCAGAGCATGGCGCAGAGCATGGGCGCGCAGACTTACCTTCCAGCAATGGTGTCGGAATTCTCCAGCAGCAGCTTGGATCCCTTCTTGACAATATTGGCCGTCGTCTCGCCATTGGTCCACGGGTAGGCGCCGTCCGGCAGGCCGACCAGGTGCATGGCGTCCGTCACCAGGATGAAGCCCTCGGGGTGGGCGTTGAAGGCAATCTTAATCGTCGTCGGGTGCAGGTGGATGCCGTCCGAGATGATGCCAAAGTAGGGGCGCGGCAGGCTCTCGGCCTCGCCCAGCACGCCAAAGATGCCGGGGTTGCGGTGGTGCAGCGGGCGCATGGCGTTGAACAGGTGCGTGATCATGGTCGCGCCGTGGCCCACGGCCTCGGACGCCTCCTCGTACGTCGCCTCGGAGTGGCCGATGGAGTAGCAGATGCCGCGGGCCGTGATGTCGGGGATGAGCTTCATCATGTTCCCGCGCTCCGGCGCCGCCGTGATCATCTTGACGGGGATCTCGCCGCCGGGCGTGCTGGGGTTGAGGTTCTCGGCGCCGTAGCAGGCTTCGAGGTCGGCAAAGGTCTGCGCCTCGATGAGCACGTCGACGTTGTGCACGCCGTTCTTGGTCGGGTTGAGGAAAGGGCCCTCGCAGTGCGCACCAAGCGACTCGGCGCCGTCCTCTGCCGAGTGGGAGTGGCCAGACGGGCCAAGGAACGGGAGCGCCTGATGGGAAGCAAGCCACGTCAGTATGCCATTACATGGATCAAGGAAGCAACGAATATTGGAAATAAAATGACGAGCTGCAGGAATTCATGCGCCGAGGGCATGCATGGCTGCACCCGAGTACAAATCAATGTGTAATTTTTCTTTTTCAGCCACTCACCTTTTGATACAGCTCTGGCCGTTGACTTGTAATGGTGGGAATGTAGGATGTGACGCCGGTCTGGGCCAGCAGCTTCTGGCACTCCTTGACCTTTTTGCCGTATTGCGACATGTCGTCGAGCAGGGTGGAGAAGTTAAAGCCAAAGGCACCGTTGAGCTGGCACTCAATCATGCCGGGCGACACGATGCGGCCGCCGAGGTCGACCGTCTCGTCGGGCAGCACCAGGTCGTCAAAGAAGACGGCCTGGCTGTTGACAATCTTGCCCGTCTTGGAGCTGACCCAGAGGTCGCCGACGACGAGCTGGTCGCCGCGCAGCAGGCGGCAGTTGGTGAACTTTGTCAAGCCATTTTTCGGCTGGGCGCCGTTGGTGACGACGGCCGGCATCGTCTGGCGCTTTTTTCGGGGCGTTCGGTGGTGGTGCGACGGCCAAAGCTAGGTACGCTTTTCCTTTGTCCGCGACAGCAAGCGGAAGGAGAAGAGGGGAGGATGGAATATTCTATAAAGATGAAGGGACTAGGAATACTGGTGTACGAGGAGAGAGAGAAAAAATACAGAATGATGTCAATGGGCCGGCAGGGTGGTTTGCAAAATACTACCAAGATTACGGCACGGAATGACGGCGGCGGGCGGCGGAGAGGAACCACACAAGGCCAGACAAGAGTTACCAGTAGGAGCTTCCGGCGTCGCTCAAAACTGCACTACCGCAACTCGCACCCGTGGAGCTCCAATGGCTTAGTGGAGGTCAGCCAGATCGGATTGTAGCAAGCGGATGCAGAGCAGGCTTGAAAAAATAATAATAGTACATGTGCAGAGTGTGCACTGCAAAACCTTGCGACTGTCACCTTGCCATCTTGGACGGGCTGGGTGGAGAACCCAAGGAAGCGCTGGTTACTGTCAAGCGGAGCAAGGCTGGTTGGTCCATTCGACGTTGAACGTGCGATTCGGTGGTATTATCTGTATCATTACAGCGGGCTGTGTCTTTGGGTGAGCCAAGGTCGTGCATTATTCCTTCTGCAGTAGTCGTTTTCGGTGGTTGATTGCTTCGAGTCTTGCACGAATTCGAGGCGCCGCACTAGATCAACGCTTCATTTACATAAAAAGCTTCACATTAATATGCAGCCATCTAACAGCGTTTCATTGCATGCAAGCCAGATCAACAAATTCTCTTGTGAGGCGCTCCATCATCACGATCAATGGCCCCCAGCGACCACTTTGTCGTGACAGACCACAGGTGAGGGCCCTGTAGCGTCACTGGGATGGCCATGTAACGTTGAATTGCCCAGTTGGGCCGGCCCTGCACACACACCCCAGACAGACTCCTCTCAGCAGTCAACACCCACTGGAGCCCACTGGAAAGTATGATGCCTGTCATGCTCCCCGCCACCCTGCCGCAAGTACATGTCAGACCTGACCTGGCAGAGGGATGGAAAAAGGCTGTCGCGGCGTTGCCGTACTGGGCAGAGCCCGCTGAGTCGTGTCCTCAGCAGCCTCGTTTTGCCTGGTAACACAACTGCCAGTCAATGACATTGCCTCCCCCATCGACGTCCTTCACCGCCTGTCCGAATTAGGACGTCCCCAAACCGGCAGAATCGCATCATCTACCCGAAGTTCAGCCCCAGCCAGATGCCAGAGTTCGTCAGCTCAGCTCCAGGATAGCCTGCCCCAGGTCCCTCAAACCGCCCAGCTCAGACAGGCGGATAGTTCAAGCAAGAAAAGCCGAAGCCAAGAGAACCTCTCAACTTTCCGGCTCTCCCCCGCCTAGATTTAAGCTCGGCCCAGTAACGCCCCCTGCCTCTCACTTCGCACAGCGCACCACGCTAGAAAAAAAGAAACCTACCGCCGGTCGCCGTGTCTTTTGCTGAGCTTTGCTTGATTGCTGTCTGCTGGCCTGCTAACTAACTAGTGGCTGGAGGCGGAGACGCACACCACACCCCATCCCGCGCTGCTCGGCTCATCCACCAGGCGCTTGAACTCAATCGGCCCAACGTCAATTCTCACTTGCCTGCATACGTCAAAAAGCACATACACATACACACGCACACGCAACCGTTGCATCACACGCCTTGGAGCATGCGTAGAGCTGCGCGTTGAGCTCCCTTTGCACCATGACGTCCAACAATGCCAACAACGGCGCCGAAAGCGCCGACATTGACCCCATCTATCAGAACCTCGACTGGTACGTGTACCCGGACGCAACAGCCCGCGCGAAGCTTCTCATGATGTTGCGCTTCAAGTGAAATGCGCTTCATGGCATAGAAATACGATAAACGCCTTCACTATCCAATTATACATTGGCCATGGCACCGCTTGGGCTTGAAAACTAACTCGCTCGCAGGGCAATTGGCCAGACGTTGATTATGGGATGGGATGGAACAGAGGTCACCCCGCAGATCCGCACCCTCATCGAGGACCATCATCTAGGCTCCATTCTCCTCACAGCAAAGAATCTCAAGTGTACGTATTCATTCTCCGCCTCACACCACTTCCTGCTAATCCCCGCACAGCCGCGCAGCAAACCGCCAGGCTCGTGCAGGAGCTGCAGACCATTGCGCAAAACGCCGGCCACCCGCAGCCGCTCCTCATCGCCGTGGACCAGGAAAACGGCGGCGTCAACAGCCTGTTTGACGAGGACTATGTGTGCCAGTTTCCCAGCGCTATGGGCATCGCCGCCGCCGGCAGCCCCGAGCTCGCGTACGAGGTCACCAAGGCCACCGCCACGGAGATTTCGGCCTGCGGTGTCAATCTGATGCTCGGTCCCGTTCTCGATGTACTGAACAACGCCCGCTACCAACCTCTAGGCGTGCGAGCCACCAGCGACGACCCCCAGGAAGTATCGCAGTATGGCCTTGCCGCCATGGCTGGCATCCGTGATGCTGGTATTGCGACTTGCGGCAAACATTTCCCCTCCTACGGCAACCTCGATTTCCTCGGATCAAGCTTGGACGTGCCCATCATCACCCAGACCCTCGAAGAGCTGAGCCTAAGTGCCCTGGTTCCTTTCCGCAACGCCGTCGCTTCCGGCAAGCTGGATGCCATGTTTGTTGGTGGCTGTGGTCTGTCTAACCCTTCAATGAACGTCAGCCACGCATGCCTGTCTGACCAGGTTGTCGACGACATGCTGCGCAATGAGATGGGCTTCAGAGGCGTTGCTATCTCAGAGTGTCTTGAAATGGAGGCTCTGAGTCACGATCTGGGTGTGCAGAACGGCGTGGTGATGGCTGTCGAGGCTGGCTGCGATCTCGTCCTTCTCTGCCGAGCATACGATATCCAACTAGAAGCGATCAAGGGTCTCAAACTGGGTCTAGAAAACGGTATCATCACCAAAGAGAGAATATTCACCTCGCTCCGACGCGTTCTTTATCTCAAATCCAACTGCACCTCGTGGTCCAAGGCTCTCAACCCACCGGGTATCAATCTTCTTTCTCAGCTTCATCCTTCGCATCTCGCCCTGTCCAGACGGGCATTCGATGAATCCATCACAGTCATCCGGGACAAAGAGCAGCTGCTCCCGCTTTCACAGTCAATGCACCCGGGCGAAGAGCTGTTGCTCTTGACACCTCTCATCAAGCCACTCCCCGCATCATCGCTGACCAAGAGCCTCTTGGACGCAAAGAACGACCAATCGGCTGCTACTGGGCCGCACGAACGGTGGGTACACCGTCGCCAGGACAGGACGGCGCACATGAGCGGCGAGGGCGTGTTTCGAGAATTCGGCAAGACGTTGGCGCGCTACCGCAATGAGAAGCTTCTTCACACGAGCTACACGGCGAATGGTGTCAGACCTGTACATGAAAATCTGATCAACCGTGCCTCATGCATTATTATATTTACCGCCGACGCAAACAGAAACCTGTACCAGGCCGGTTTTACAAAGCACGTGGAGATGATGTGCTCTATGCTCCGGAGTCGGGGGCAAAAGAAGCATCTAATCGTCGTTGCTGTCAGTTCACCTTATGACTTTGCGATGGACAAGTCCATTGGCACCTATATTTGCACTTTCGACTTTACGGAGAATGCCATGGCATCGCTGGTCCGCGTCCTGATTGGCGAAGTCCGGCCAGTCGGAAGTCTGCCGGGCACTCTTCGCAAGAGCAAGAAGGTCCTCAAATCGAGACAGCTTTGGTTGGTGGAGGAGTATGATCGCGAACGAGATGCGACTGGGCTGGATGAGCTGCTCAAAGCCATCCACCGCTCAGGGGGCTCGGATCTGGACTTTCTCGCTAACACGAGCGCGTCGGCATTCGAGCTATTCAACACTAATATTAAAGAAGCACATTACGTGGTACGCAACAGCAGTACACAAGCCCTATATGGTTTCGTGGCCACCTATGCCACGGGTGGTGTTGGTATTCTGGGTGCGCTCTTTGTCGACCCGACCAAGAGAAACGTTTCCATTGGCCGCTCATTGCACAAGCGCGCCCTCAAGACGCTATCACAACAACGAGGTCTCAAACGAGTTCAGCTCGGTGCTTGCTTCCCTAGTGTGTTCCCCGGCATTGCTCTCGGTGCTGAAGCTTCCACAGTCAGGACTTGGTTCAGCAACAGCGGCTGGGACACGCAATTCCCTCGACGACTCACGAACATGGTCATTGCTGATCTCGGTAACTGGACGGCGCCCGAGGGACTGCTACCGACAATACAACGCGCCAACATCAGCTTCGACCTGATACACGGCCTGGACAACGCAGACCCTGTGCTGCACCACGTCCGCACCGAAAGCGGCCCGGAAGTGGTGGAGCTGTACCGCTACGCGCTGGCCGAGACCAAGAGCTGCGGCATCGTGCGGGCTAAGGACCCTGCCGGCACCATCATGGGCACCATCATCATCTGCCGACAGGGCAGCCCGCTGTCCACCTATATCCCGGCCTTGCGATCCGGAGCGGAGAACATTGCCGGCATCGTGGCGCCGACGGTGCCGACGGGGCCGCTGTCGACGCTGGTTCTGCAGGGCCTGGCGCTGATGGGTGTGCGCCAGTGCAAGAGCCACAAGGCAAGCAAGGCAGTTTTAAGCTGGGTAGGTTATACGCTCTCACATTCGGCATGGCGCGCTTGATGCTAACATTTTCAAGGTCATCGATGATACCTCGGAGCCGCTGATTGGCATGGGCTTTGATGCTCTGCAGAGCTTTGAGGAGATTACCAACTCTCCAGACATGTGAGTTTTATAGTCTTCGCCATTATATATGCAGGATCTAACGTGTCGTAGCTTCCAAAACTGAGCCAATTGATTTTTTCAAGTATGAGGAAGTGTTTACGCCTGTTGGATGCGAGGGTTTTATGATGCATATACCAAGTCTGAATTTTGAATTGAATTTCGTAGTGATTATTTCCAACCATGTAATTATAGGGGAAATGAGCAAGAAAATGCCATACTTTTTTATTTCAATTGTTTAAATCAATGCAGTGATAGTTGTGCTATGATGTAAGAGCTGGGTAAACTCCGGCATTTGGCAGTCGCCCGGCGTCGGCGAAAGAAAGGACCGCGTTGTGCGCGCGTGATTGGCCTGGGCGAATGCGGCCGTCGCTGGGGGGTGCTGAACCGCTAAGTAGGCGGCGCGCCGCCTCGGGCTACGGGCTCTCCGCCCGCGGTGCTCGCCAGCCAAAACTTGGGCGGTCGCTGCACAGCTCCAAGGGCACCACCACCACTTCTCTCTTCCAAGCTACGACACCACCCTCCCACGAGCGCCGACCGTAATATTCCTTTCCACGATCCCTGAAGGCATATACGACGGGACGCATTAGCCTAGACATTTCTTTGAGCTGTTCTTTTCCCCCAGCGTTACCCCTCTGGCGAGCGACGGCCGCAAAAGACCCCCAAAAAGACCGTGGACGAAGGAATCCGAGATTCTACTTTGGAGGCGGCGCACCACGCACCTCCCCCAGCCCACGATGGCGACACAGCAGATTCTGTTTGCCGAGACGATAGCGGGCATGAAGAAGGCCTTTAAACGCAGAGCATACGGTAAGGAACATCCTCTGCCCTTTGGCGCGACGCCTCCCCTCTCTTCCCTAGGCCACGACTCGCACAGGAAAAAAACACAATCGCTAACCGCTGATGGGGGGAGCCCTTCCCCTCGGTCGCAATCTGCAACAGAATCCGACTCCGATTCCGAGATAGACTATCAGAGCAACCGCGGGCACAAGCTCAAGAAGAACGGCCGCTTCGCCAACAAGGGCCTGCTGGTGCCGCCCTCGGGGCCCAGCGCCTACAAAGAGGTAAGGCCGCGTGCGCAGGGTGGTCGGCCGACGAGGGGCAGAGAGCTAACCGGGCGAAATGCAGGAACTCGACTACGCGGGCGTCCGTCGATCGATTATTTATCGCAATCCGCCGCTGGTGGACGATGACGGCTACGAAGTGTTTAGTGAAGACGAGCCCTCGCGCGTGGCGAATGCCGCCCAATCGGCCGCCGAGCTCAACCCATACGCCAATATTCGACTAGAGCGTGAGTATTATCCTAAGGCGGGCTTTTTGACATTTCTGCCGTTTTGGTTTTCCCAATGCTGACGGCAGTAGACACTCTCGCGCCCTTGACCTCGGCGACCGACCTCGCGTCCCATCCGACCCTCTCGAAACCATTCGTCTCCAAGACGCTCACCGACCTGGTCGATCACAGCTGCCGGCTCATGCGCAAAGAAAACCAGTCCTTGTGGGAGGTGCGGCAGCTATGGACGTCGTTGTACGGCGACAACGCATGGATTCCGTGCGAGCTCATGATTGGCGAGGATGACACGGGGCTGTACACAGAAGCTCAGGTCGCGCGACGTTTAGAAGCGCTGTCCGCCAAGTCGGGGACAGCGACGGTCAACGGGGACGCCACAACGGAGGCGGAGAAGCCAAATGGCACAGCGAAAGAGAATGGCGACTCAAATACCGACGGCGACGTGTCCATGGTGGAGGCGGAAGCGAGCAATGGGGTAGCCGAGTCTGACGGGACAAAAGAAAACACAGACAAGGACGACAAGAATACAACGAACGATGCGAATAACGACGGCACCGAGAAGCTAGCCGAGACGGAAGACGCCCCGACCGACACAGCTGACCAGTCAAAAGAAGCAGAAGAAGACGAAGATGCTATGATCCATCCCATTTTCATACCGCCGCCGGCAGCCCGGCCGGACCGGGACCTGGGCTTGCCGGCGAGCGAGGCAGAGGACATCCGGCGGCTGCTGGCGCTGTACGTGCAGAAGCAGGAGGAGGTGTGCCGGGGCACATACAAGCTGCACCGGGGCCTGCTCAAGGCGCAGCGTCTGCGCGGGGACGTGCTGCACTGGTCCAAGGCGGAGGCGCACTGCGGGCCGAACCGCGACATGTCGGACGGAGAGGACTGGTACGACCGTGAGGAATGGGGGCTGGAGGAAGACCTGAAGAAGGGGCAGGACGAGGAGGAGGAGGACACGACGACGCAAGGCAAGAAGACGCGAGCGCGAAGGTAGACGAGCCACTCAGGCAAATACAGGGGGTGTTTTGGGGGTCAACGGTTGCTCTGGCGAGCTGGCTGGCTGGGGTGGTTTGTTTTTGTCGGTTTTTGTAAAGCATGCGATGAAAGACGAGATATACATATCCGCATCAGTATCAATGGTATTGGAGTTTTGCTCTTTCATTCCTGAATCATTTTCACCAAGCACGCCATTTAGAATGGAATGGATACAATTAAACAATTGAAATGCAATTGAAAGACCATGGATAATATAATGGAAAATAAGGGTGGAAAACGTAATTGAATAGCTGGATCGACAGAAGAAAGAGATGACACGCGACAGGAGGATAAATTGCGCGGAATAACAACAGACCCGGCAGATGACGAGATGGAACTGGACAGAAATTCACATGTGAAGACTAATTTCAGAGAAAACGCCAGCAATGCCGATTTGCCCCAACAATAACGTCACAACAAAAAAATGAAAAAAGATACAAACAGAAACAAGAGACAGATACTCCCCAATTTCGTCCAATAAATGAGCAGCATAGTGCCGACCCCAAGCGAGAATACAGCCCATGGCGCAGACAAGCTGGGTTAGAGCTGGGAGCTGGTGTGGACACAGACTTGGGCGAGTCCCCCGCTCCCAACCCCATCAACAGCGGTTTAATACTGGGGCTGCCTCTGGTGGTCGACGGCGGAGGAGGACGCGTGGGGAATCGGCAAAGGGAAGAGGACAAGGGCAGCAGCACAGCTCTCTCCCTCTTTCATCTCGTCCAACGTTTTTCCAATTCCTGTCTTTTGGCCATTCTACGGATAGACTTTTCGTGTTCTTCCTTTCAGCGACGTACATCAGCGCGTGCGAACCAATTCTTTCTGATTTCCGTTAAAAGCTCTCGTTTGGACAGCTATGGCGTCACTACTCGGCAACCTGGCCAGCTACGTCGATTTCGACAAGCAGAGCCTCCTAGGTGAGTGCGCCGCACGAGAAAAGAAAGAAGAGAGGAGAAGCATCGCTCAAGTCGAACGGGACGTTAACCATGGCTCGCATCATAGTCTCGGCCGCCTCGATTGCGTTTAACCCTCTGTTCTGGAAGTAAGCCGATCGAACCCGCCCCCATCTAGTGAAGCTAATTGCTAACACGCGCAACAGCATCGTCGCCCGTCAAGGTTCGAATGCCCTTTGCATGCCTACGATGAGCCAAGTTTGCCGTCTACGAAGAATATTTGCTGACCCGGACCCTCTAGAATACCGCAACCAGATCCTCACCAAGCTCTTTGGCGGCAGCCGCATCGTCGCCAACTACGCCCTCGCCGCCACCATCTTCTCCATCGGCCTGGTCCGCGACTACCTCTACAAGACGGCCCTCTCCGAGCAGCCCTCGCACCCGCTCCTGCAGACCGTCTACGCCCAGGCCGCCGCCTACACGCTCCTCGCCGCCGGCAACGTGCTCGTCGTGTCGTCGACCTGGCAGCTCGGCATCCAGGGCACCTTCCTCGGCGACTACTTTGGCTTCCTCAAGGAGGAGATGGTGACGGGCTTCCCCTTCAACGTCACGGGCGCGCCCATGTACGTCGGCTCCACCATGAGCTTCCTGGGCACGGCGCTGCTGTTTGGCAAGCCTGCGGGACTGCTGCTCACGGCCCAGGTCTGGCTGGTGTACGTCGTGGCGCTCCGCTTCGAGGACCCCTTCACGGCGGGCATCTATGCGAAGCGCGACCGCGAGCGCGCGGCGGCCAAGGCGGGCAAGAAGAGCAACTAAGCGGCTTTTTTTGTGCGGAGATGTGTTGCAAGATGTGGTGCAGCCAAGGCGGGCAATGGCATAAATTCATCCGTTATATGCATAAATGGGAGATGTGCTGCAACCAAGGTGGTCAAGAGCAACCACTCATCCATTCTACGCATGAATGGGGAGGTTTGCTGCAACCACGAGGGGCAGAACAAGAAATCGTCCATTCTATCCACTGATGGGGAGATGGTGCTTCTTGTCAAAGCTTTGGGAATTTGGTGTGCCGTTATCAACTGACGAGCCCAAGTGACGCGTATGCGTGTGTGCGTGTGTGTATGTGTGTGTACGCCCCGTGTGTTTTGTGTGTCATGATCTGTGACGAAGAATGAGATAGACTTGTGATTTGGAATGTTTGCAAAGAAGGGTTTGAGAAAAGCGGGAGGGAGAATGAAACGAGAAGAGGCAAAGTCGTTCAACAGTGACTTTTTTGCGGTATATTTTTTTTTGTCTTGGAAGGGATAAGATGCGCGTGGGGGAGAAAAAAGCGGCATAATTTGCCAGGGTAGATATGAATTCGACAACCCGCGACAGGGGAGATTTGAAACGCGAAGCGGCCGTAGCAATCGGAACCCCGCGAGATTTGGAGGCCAAAAGGATCGATTGCGAAACGATTCGGCACTTGTAGGCTGACGCATTTGTTGGGGCGTATTAGTGAATGAGGGTCGTAGATTCGGGGTTTCTTGTCAAGACATGCAGCATGTGTCGTGGGGCAATTTGCTATTGGAAGTCGTCAAAGGAACTTCTGCGAGCTTGACTCAGGTCACCAACGGGTCAGAGTAACGGGCCGCAGCGAGCTGAATAATGTGGAGGATGGATGGTTGGATGAAATAGTGTTCCCGTGATGGTTCTATCATCACGCAAGGGAATGCCTACCGCGGCAAGTTTTTTGTGCGAGGCGGTGACGGATCGTCGACTTGATGACAAAGTTCACAGTTCCATCATCTGCAGAGCACGTTCTCTCAGCGAGCACATTTTTGACCTTTGTTGTCGGCGATCGCAACCGGGCGCGTGTCGCGGGCGTTGGTCCGTGTGGCGGCGCTGCGGCAGTCCGTGTCGCGGGTCCCGTGAGCGAAGTCCGGCGATGGTGGCGTCGAGCGCGTTTCACTGTTGACTTGGGACCCCTACCGGAGACTTTACCCTTGTGTGTGTATGTCATGCGGGATAAAGATAAAAATAAAGGCACACGATAAGAATGACCGCCACTTTTGCTTTCCCTTGCTGAGTTGTGAGGTGCATGGACGGCAGGGTGAGGTGGCGTTGAAACATGACCATGTACCCTGTAGAAGATGCAGCATCACGGACGTGGAGGAGGCGGTGGTGGTGGTGCGGCGGACAAAGAGAGGAAATCTGATAAAAAAAAAGGTTGTATGCGAGTCTGGAGATACAACGTCAACGGCAAATAGGAACATGTCAAAATCAAACGCGGAAGAGGGAGTGGTATCGGTGCAATTACAGTTTTTGGTGTAAGATGCCCAAGCGGGCACGCGAGCAGCGCCGCTAGACAAAGACGGCCGACCACACTAGTGGATTTGCTGGGACCATTGCTTGCGTAGTGCTCTCTCTATCCTTTCTTTGATCATCACCACTGTTGCGATTATTTGTGACCATCCAAGCTGCCATCTGGGTACCGGTGCGGCAGGCCTGGAACCTGATCAGTAGCAGCGTCGTTTGACGAGCGAATTGAACAAGTACCCCGGTTGTTGATTTCATTAATCGACTGGACTATTTGCCCCCAAATCTGCGGGGAATTGCCTAGTGGCATGACAAGTGCGGGTGCATATGGTGTGTGTGGGTAGTAACGAGGAGGCAGAGGGACGAGATTTTGGGTTGTGTGAGAGGGCTGGGGTAAACGGTGCTCGAGTCGCGAAACGAAGCAAGAAAGACGGAGGCTTTTTGCTGCTGTCTTGAAAACTTTAAAAGGCTAGATCCCGTCCATGTCTGTCATACCTTTTTTTTTCCTTTTTCTCTCTACTAAAGACGAGGCTTCTTTTACAGCTTTGGGCGCATCCTTCAATTGATTCCTCATTTCGGGTTGGGCCAACTCCGTTACGTACGACAAGCGTAGCCCAAGTCGGAAGGAACCGGCTGACCCGCTTTGCTTCGGCACCGCATCCGACCAGAAGAAGGCCAGACCAAAGGTACAACTCTGGCCAAGCGCAGCCATTTTATTAGCGAAAGTACTCTGGTACACGGCACTTTTCACACCCGGCGCTGCTGGTGCGCATGACTCCGCCACCCTTTTGGGCCTCGACAGATCTCTTTACATTGCCTTTTCCCTTCTTCCCACGAATAGAAACAAAAAGCCAAGAATTATCAACTGCAAAAAAAGAGGATCATTATCGAACCACTGCCTCCTCCGGGTCTGCATATATTGACCCATTACAATTGTCCCGTTTGGATACCTTTTTAGCGATACCGAGCACGGCCAGCACAGGCCATTTCTACGACGAACAGGCAAAAAAAACTTCTACGTTCTCGACCTGACGGAAAGTAAAAATTTGCGGCCACAGTCTTTATATCCACGCACAATTCCACTTCAAACCAAACTTTGAGATTCATCACGTCAAAAAAAGACAATTCTCAGTCACCATCTCTCATGGCCATCGCACAACGGACCTTTTCACGTCGCACATCGACACTCTCACCACCATTTCACCACACGCAACAGCGTTGAGCGCCTCACACCTCAAAGTACACACACGCCACCCACCACATATCAACATTCATATATATACACACACATCATATATACGCATAGATATATACACATCTGTATATATACACCATGGCCAAAGACGCCACCACCACCGTCACCGAGCGTGGCATCTCCGCCACCTCCTCGTCGCAGGCCTCGCCCACCACCTCCGGCTCCGGCACCATGACCGTGGAGGCCAAGCAGCCGCTCCGCCCCATCACCCGCCTGCGCTTCCTGCACGACGAGCACGTCCGCCCGCGCCTGCACGCCCTGAAAAAGGGCTTCGTCAACTACGGCAAGTTCATCGGCCCCGGCTTCATGATCTCCGTCGCCTACATCGACCCGGGCAACTACGCGACCGACATTGCCGCGGGCGCCTCCTACCAGTACCGCCTGCTCTTCATCGTCCTCCTCAGCAACCTCTTCGCCATTCTCCTCCAGAGCCTCGCCATCCAGCTCGGCTCCGTCACGGGCCACGATCTGGCGAGCGCGTGCCGCGCCCACTGCCCCCGCTGGCTCAACTACTTACTCTACGCGCTCGCCGAGGTGGCCATCATCGCCACGGATCTCGCCGAGGTCATTGGCACCGCCATTGCCCTCAACCTGCTCATCCCCAAGCTGCCGCTCGTTGCGGGCGTCGCCCTCTCCATTGTCGACGTCATGTTCATCCTCATCTTTTACCGGCCCGACGGCAACATGAAGGGCCTGCGCCTCTTTGAGCTGTTTGTCTGCCTCCTCGTCATTGGCGTCGTCGTCTGCTTCTGTATCCAGCTCTCCCTCATCAAAGAGTCCTCCGTCGGCGAAGTCTTCCGCGGCTACCTGCCGTCCAAGGAGCTCGTCCAGCCCACCGCGCTGTACCAGGCCTGCGGCATCCTCGGCGCCACCGTCATGCCGCACAGCCTCTTTCTCGGCTCCGGCATCGTCCAGCCCCGCCTCAAGGAGTACGACACCAAAAAGGGCCTCATCCCTGACGACCACCCCATCATGGCCGACGCCCAGGAGACCCACGAGAAGATCCTCTACATCCCCTCCCAGGCCGCCATCAAGCACTGCCTCAAGTACTCCATCATCGAGCTCAGCACCTCGCTCTTCACTTTCGCGCTCTTTGTCAACTCGGCCATCCTCATCATCGCCGGTGCCTCGCTCTACAACAACCCCGAGGCCCTCGAGGCCGACATCTTTGGCATCCACGATTTGCTCTCCCGCAGCATCTCGCCCGCCGTCGGCACCATCTTTGCGCTCGCGCTGCTGCTGTCCGGCATCTCGGCCGGCATCGTCTGCACCATTGCCGGCCAGATGGTCTCTGAGGGCGCCATCCGCTGGCGGGTGAAACCCTGGGTGCGCCGCCTCATCACGCGCTCCATCAGCGTCACGCCCTCGCTCATCATTGCCGGCGCCATCGGCCGCTCGGGGCTCAATACGGCACTCACGGCCTCGCAGGTCATTCTCAGTAGCGTCCTGCCCTTCACCACCCTGCCGCTCATCTACTTCACCAGCCGCAGCCGCTACATGACGGTCCGCCCGGGCATGGCACGCTACGTGAGCGAGAGCGAGAGCGACAGCGAGGAGAACGCAACAGCGCACCCGCAGGGAGTCGACATGTCCAACCCGTGGTGGTTGATTATCCTCGGCGGCCTGGTCTGGCTCATCATGGCGGTGATGAACATTGCCAACCTCGTCCTTCTTGGTCTTGGCAAGACAGGCTGATCATCTTTTGTATGCGGAAACGCAACATACAACATGCAACACGCAGTATACAGCATACAACATAAAGCATCATAAAATAAAGCTTGCATCACGCAGCACGCGCCGGCGCCGCTGCAGGAGTTTACAGGAGCATCTGATTGGAGTTTTTGTTTGGACGCGAGCGCATCTGGGCTATTGATTTATATAACGAATAGTACGACAGCATATGTTTTGATTTAGATTATAAATTTTACGAATTTCTTATACGTACACAGAATCCCGCGATATGTGAAATGTATGTGAAAAGCTAATTCGGTCATGCCGTTGCAACCTCGCCCCCAACTACGTCACTGAATCGGCCTTCTCCACTGACGTATACGGCCTCGCCCACAGCTACTTACTACCTATGCCTCTTGCCAGCCACGGTTACTATTTTAATATTTTCTTTTTCTGGTTGGTGTGACGTTAAAATCAATAATATTGCTTCTTAATCAATTGCGCATTGTATCTCTAAAGAAACCGATAAAGCCAAGACAACAGCCGCAGGCGGCCCCTCCATTGGCGGGGCACAAACAAAACGCGGGGTGAGACGGGCGGGTGCATTTCGATAGCTCGTGACAGCTTCTGAGGGTCCGTCGTCGCGCCAGTATTTCACTCCCTCGCAACACACCCAGCGCTCTGCCACGAGCCCGCTGGCCGTCTTTCATCTCGACCTCGCATACACACACACGCGCGCGCGCATACATCCATCATGTTTCAATCAGTGCGTACTAGACAGGTTCTCGGAGAGAGAGAGAGAGCGAGAGAGAGAGAGGCGCATGCTGACACAACTTCTCGCAGAAACCCTACTCGGCCGTCACGGCCACCATCGAGAACCTCACCGCCGACGACTTCCCCGAGGACGACCTCTCCGGCATCGTCGAGCTCATCGAGGTCATCAAGCTGCAAGCCACGGGTCCCACCGAAGCCGCGCGCGCGCTGCGCAAGAAGCTGAAATACGGCACGCCGCACCGCCAGGTCCGCGCGCTCGTGCTCCTCGACGGGCTGATCCAGAATGCCGGGCCGCGGTTTCAGAGGACCTTTGCGGACGAGCCGCTGCTGGAGCGGTTGAGAGTCTGCGGCTCCTCGGAGCTGTCGGACCCGGCGGTGCGGACGAAATGCAGAGAGCTGTTTCGGGAGTGGGCGCAGTATGCCAAGACACCGGGCCTGGAGCGCATCGCGCGCCTGCACAAGGTGTGTACAAACACAAGAAAAAAGACTGAAACGACGGACAGAGACGGAGGGGCGGGATGAGCAGGGGAAGCGGAAGCTAATATGGAACAGGAACTGCCGAAGCGCAAAGTCGGCGTCACGCAAGAACGATCCAAAGTCATCCGCGAAACCGAAGATAACCCATTCGGCGACGACGAAGAAGAAGAAGCCACCCGCCGCGCCGCCGCCGCCGCATCGTCCGCCGGCCCATCCCACAAGCCGTCCGGCTCGACGTCTCTGCCACCGGGCGGCGGCGGCGGCGCCTCCAGCTTCCTCTCTTCCCTGAGCAAGGATTCCTCCTCTTCGAAAAAAGCATCATCGTCCAAAAAAGGCGGCAAGAGAAAGCCGTTCAACCTCGAGGCCGAAAAGGAGCAGATGAAGACGGTGATTGCTGAATCGTCGCTCGCGAGCACAAACCTGCTCAACGCGCTGCAGAGCATCAACCGCGAGCGCGAGCGCATCTCGGAGAACCAGACGGCGGTGCAGCGGTTTGAGATTTGCAAGCAGCTGCGTCGGCGCGTGCTGCGATATGTATGTACAACACGGAACGAAGCTGTGCTTAATGAACAAAAAGAAAGGCAGTAGGAAGAACTGACGCGGTAAACAGATTCACAACGTAGAGCATGAGCAGTGGCTCGGTGGCCTGCTGCACGCCAACGATGAGCTTGTGCATGCGCTCATGACGTATGAGCAGCTTGATCAGTCGATTGACGCGGACAGCGATTCCGATGACGAGATTGCCGAGCAGGCGCATCTCTACCGAAGTATGTTTGCTTCTCTCCATCCTACAAAACCGAACATATATACATACATACATACACACACGCAATACTAACCTACACCTTTAGTGGTCGCCTCACAAAAGACTAAAGACCCAGCCACCGAGCCTCCCGCTCTCGACAAGCTCACCCTCAACGAACCCATGCCCGCCCCCGCCGCCGCGCACATCCCCCCCGTGCCCCATAAAGCACCAGCAGCACCAGCACCGCCGCCCACCGCGCACGTACCGCCGGTTGTCGCCCCGGGGGATGATCTGGAGAGCGCGTCGGAGGACGACGACGACTACGACGACGACTACGACGACGACGATCCGTTTGCGGACCGCAACGTGGTGATTGGCACGCCGGCGGCGGAGAGGCACGAACCACGATGGGGAGGTGTGTGAATAGCGGCCGCCGCACGGAGAAGTTGGTGTGTGTGTACTCTGTATCTGAGGATGGAATGTGGTCTGTTAAGAGGCAGGGATGGGTAAACGGGGGGTGGGTGGTGGTGAGATTTGAGGCTCTTACACGGAGTGACGTTTTTCCACGTGGAAGATTCGTCGTCGTTTTAACATGTATGGGTGTTTGCTATTACTATTCAATGCCATATTTTGCCGGGGGATGGTGTGGCAGGGTTCGTTAGCATGGAGATCAGCGTTGTATGCCGGAAATTCGCGAGATATATTAAGAGGTGTGGGTGTAATAGAAAAAAAACCGATTCATACAAGCTAGCCAAAACAGCAAAGCCATATTCAAACTTCTCCGTGGGTTGCCAAAGCATAGCCACAAAAGAAGGGCGTACGTACGCACACAACATGCTGGATAGGCCATATGCACGTACGAGGCACGGCATTGAATGGGAGGGGCGTGTATCACGCTTTTGCAACCCTGAGGGTTTTGCGACGGCTGTCGTGGACGGAGTTTATTCAGAATCACTTTTTCTACTTTGCCCAAAGAGGAGGGGGTTGTGAATGGAGAATGAATCATGTATTGGGTCCATTGCGGATGATTCCCGTGTCAGTTTCTGTTGAACCTAGTCAAGCGGAGAAGCATGTTCAACATTGACGGCCAGATGCACCATCGGCTACTTTTTTTTTCTATTAATCTCGCTTTTTTTTTAAAACTAATGCCCGTCATACATACCGTCCCTTTTGTTATTTTTGTCAACAAGAGCCATGCATTAGCTTCTCTGCAGGGAATGTTCGTACACACCCCGACGACTTGGCGTTCTGTCGTTTTCCGCTTCTGGTTTTGACAAGTGTTTTGCGTCTCCCAAAGGTCCGTTCGTCCTGCATATACAATAGGGAAGACGGCGCTGCCGTATTAATGTCATGGCAAACGGCGAACTTGGAAAATGGTTTATTCCAGGCTCGCGAGTAAACGAAACGGCCCCGGCAGGCCATCCCGCAAAAGAAACCCCCAGTTCGGGCGAGAACCGAGAAAGCTAGATTGGTCTAGGGTATACCCGACAGCAGGAAACGAAACGAAACAAAAAAGGCCCAGAAAAAACATACAGGGATACAATTTCCATCAAGAACAATTGGCTCTCTCGTCTAGCATCCTTGCTCATCTTCTTTGCATCTCTACGGGCGCTTTCCGAACTGCGCCTCCCCGTTCAAGCTACTTTTGCTGAGTGTAGACCGATACTACGCTGCCACACGATCACCGGTGCATAGGAATAGCCAGGTACGAACAGAAAAAGGCCAAGCAGAGAGTGGAAACGTCGACAAACAGGTTTGCCCTGAAGGCAACCACCACCCCACGGCCACCTTGGGTTGGGGGAGGAATACGCGGATTCATTCAACGACAGACACACCTTTCCCCGCCCCTTGGCAATCGCAAACCACGTGCATGCGCCTACCTGCAACGCAATGACATGCCAGACCCGACGGCCACAGAAAATCACAAGAGAGACCTACAAGGTTTGGACAGAGCTGTGCCAAAAAAGGTGGTGGTCGACGCGTTTCATAACCTTGCCTTTGTCACCCAGCTGGTGTGGCTGTCGTCAAGTCATCGCCCCGTCTACGAGCACGGGACGCGATCCTTTCCCCGGACGGAGGAGGGGAGGGAAGAAGGGGTCACGGCCTTTCCTCAGGGCTCACCATGTGGCTTTGGGACTGCCCATTTCGAGGTGCGTGGTGCCTCGAGCTAATGCAATGCGTGCAGACGCAAATGGCGATGGTCGACGTACGCCTCTCTGGCTTCATACTAGCTCGCCGGGCGACGCGCCATGCCCAGAATAGTCCCTGTCGATGCATTGCAGATGGTGAAACGACCGAAAGCTGCCCTCTCTGCCACCAACCCCCCGCCAGTCTCCTACCCCTCCCTCCTTCACGTTGGTTCAGGACGACGATCTTGCCCTGTGGCTGGCGGGACCGTTCATGTAGGCCAAGGGTGCAGAAGAGGTGGTGTGTGCCGCTAAAGCATAGAACGGTAAACGAAAGGTGAGAGAATGTTGCGTCGCAGCGCACACTCAAACCTGTCGAGGTTGCAAAAAAATCCCATTTCAGCGTGGTATTCCTGCTCACCGTCATCCGCTGTTGGCCTGATATCAGTAAGTCTCACCTTGGTCCCAAGCTGTTATATTCCCCCAATAAAACCGCTGCATGGGGGCGACTAACCCAGAAACAATCAACTTCGCCCCGTAACTTGTCAATCCGAACAAGGGTACAGCTATCTCCTGGACTCTGCTCCCGCCCCCTTTTAATTGCCTGCCCAGGCCACCCTTCCCATCGATGTTGCACTCACGGATCCCACCCGTAAGCCCAAGTCGTAGATCCTAGGCCGGTGATTCGCGGAACGACGCCGAACCTGGTTTTCCGCAAAACAGAAAAGGGCCCGCTAGTCAAAAACCTCGAGCAGAGACCAAGACAGGGCTGCGCACAAAGAGCCTTGAAAAAAGGCCGTCTTTTAGCTAGGATTTAAGCAAAACACGGGTTGATCCATGGTGCGTCCGTCGCATATCGCTCTGTGCGCAAGCATATCGCAGCCAATGTCTCGTTTCGCCCCGACTTGATTTCGGGATGAATACCTTAAAGGCCGCTTTTCACAGAGCGTGTGTATTCACCCTTGTCTAGTCCCGCTGCACGTCACAACATTCCACACTTGCTCGGGCGGTTTCCGTACTGACGAGGTCTCAATGTACACAGCCTTGCTGCAAGGTCATACCAGCCGCGTGATTATTTTTCATCCCTGTCGAAAAGCCACGAGGCATATGCATCGTCATCGAAACGGGTTGGCTCGGTATCATTATCTCCGCGCATCTAAGTGTGTTATGACCACCATCGTCAAGGCACGTCCCGCATCGCAACCACACATCACATCTCACCTTTTCCCTTCTCGCTGGGCTGGCACCTTTACCCCTGCCACCCGCGGTGAGGGGCAACACGCCTTGCCGTCTGCTGGTGTGCGGCGCAGCATGGGATAAACCATACTGTTTCGCCACCGTCAAAAACGATAAGCCTATGTACAGGTGCTGATGCAATCCGCAGACTGCGCACAACGCCAGGAACAGCACATTGTTGGCGTCTTTCCGCGGCCTTAGTGCTGTCTTGCCCTGTCCCCAAACCCGAGACATGAAATCTTTGACGCAGAGGAAAAGGACCGTAACGCAGGTCACTGAGGTTACCCCACCAATAGTAACGGCGCTGCGGCGCAGGTTCCAAATCCATGGCTGAGACCAAGATGAAGTTGGTGGTGTAGGTTATTGTTCTTTGATTGTGCTGACGGGACTGCGTCACGTCTTGTATATGCCCGTGAGACAGCCCATCGATCAGGGAAGCTAGTTTTCGTGCCGTGTTCCGGAAAATATTCTTGGCTTCGTCTTCCCCGCAGGTGTACATGTAGCAGTCCTCGAATTGAAACAAAACGTTCGGACAAGGCGATGAAAATTTTCTTCAGATGAAATTATCATAATCTGCTGGTGTTCCAGCCAACAGAATTCTCTAGCGTCAGTCAAGTTTTTGCGCCCTCCCAAGCAGGCCAAGTTGTGGTGTGGCATTTTACCCGTCTTTTACAGTTCTCACCTCTTGCTTTTTACGCCTTTCGGCTAAGCCGTGTGGTAAAAGTGCATAACGCCGTAATCGCGTACGTATGCCATTGCAGTTGTGTTATGCATTCATCGCAATGTAGGGTTTCAAGCGAGAAATAGGTCGAGTTTTGGACTCGATGTGAGCTTCGGCCCGTTTCCAATCCCACCAGAGCAGCAGCCAGTCACTGTAGAGTATCTTGTAGGGCGCGCTTGGAGACACTCCTACTGCGGCCGCCGCTAGAATACTGATTACATACTTACAATTCGTTTCAAGTGTGTCTGCAGCGACGACTACATCACCCCATCGAATAGCAGGCTCGTCTGAAGTAGCAACGCGGGGGACATCTCTCCACCGCTGCATTGGGCATGCATTGCGTCAAGAGATGCACCTGTAGTGTGTGAAACCGCAATGACAACCTGTTTCAAGGCGGTAAAGACTGAACCCTTAATGCGCTATTGCCACTGGCTGGTAACAGCTTCAGGTTTGCCATGCTGCTGAAGACTGCGGGCTAGTGTTCCCGGTTTGAGCTGCAACGGCATAATGGTTACCAATCGCTCCCGAAAACCATGTTTTAACCTACAGAACAGTGATTCGCAGGTTATGACTTTCCTACAACCGGGTTCAGAATGATCCGGGTCGAGGTTCAATCACTGACCGGCATCTTGTTTGACAGTCGTCAGTGCAGTCGTTCAGCCCGCCGCCAACGGTCACCAGACATTCCTTTGGAGTATTCCTTTGGGGTGGAGAACCCGTTTGTATGTAATCTCTTCCTGTGAGCGGAAATCGAAACAGCCAGTTCTCAAACGCCCTCCATAGCGACGGCGTCCATCGAGAGGCAAACAAGATGGGCCATTGGGACGCTACCAAAACCACTCGTCTCCACGACCCACGCGGATTCTTGTTGACTCTCAGGGCGATATGCAGCTACTGGGATGTACAGGTGGCTGGTCAGTTACCATTCCATGTTAGCGGCTGTCGTCTTTGCCGGTCTCGTTCTTGAGCTTGGTGCTGGCCGGTTGTCGGGCGACCTAGCAAACGTGCACGAGAGCGGGACAAAGATCGCTGTCAACACGGGCATGTGAGTGGAGTTTGACCTGTTAAAAGCGTGCTAAAACGGGCACAGCTCTTTTGGCAAACTGGGCGCCCTTGTGGTGGCTGGTCGTTGGTGTGCCACTAATGTGCCGTTCGTGTGTGCAGCTGCAGCAGGCTATTGTCATTAGTGGCGCTCTCGTACAAATGCTCGACATGGCTGTCAACTGGCTGTCGCCAGCGCAATACAACAAAGGCTGGCAAATCAAATATTCAGACTGTCAGAATGTTGACCGAGGCGGGTCCGGACGCTGAGGGTTCCGGCGGCAGATCCACGTGCCGTCTCGCCGAAGAAGGTGATGCTCACAGCAGCATCAAGAGACTAGTGATGCAGGACCGGAGACGGCCTGGCGATGGGGCACAAGGCTGTGTGATTGAGTAAATACATGCTTGAGGTTTTCCATGTGCTTGGCCTTGGCGAGCTGTAAAGCTTACTGGCTTGATGATGGCGGCGGCTCATTGTCTCAATGGATGCTTTTTACACCGGATGGCGGCTTGGCCGATCACGGGCCGTTGCTGGTAGGCAGCAGCATTTCGAGTGGCAAATTACCATGCTGGATTTGATTTCGACTGCAGGCTAATCGCTTGCTCAGCATCCACTCACAACCTTTGATTGAAACTTCGGGCCAGACACCCCCGAGAGTGCAGGCTGCCCACGGACCAGCCCAGGGATGGATACGGCGGATTCGCTAAGGCTTGCCCTACTTGCAAGATGCCAAAAAGCCAGCAGTCGAGAGCAATTGAGTCAGTGTGGTCAATGTCCTGTTTGTCCCGCTCTATCGGCGAGTTATGCGGTCCGCGCAAGGCGATCGCCAACAATAAACGGCCGGAATCCTGGCCCAGTTCCCCATACTGTTGCGCTCGAGCGGCAGGTTTTACGCAAACTAGTGGATGAAAATGCCTGGCCCCGGATATCTAAACTTGGACAGAGTAGTATTGAATACTGTTGAGGTTGGTTGAAGCAGCATGAGTCCGCGTACAGAAGCGAACTATGAGGGCTTCGTCCCGAGCAACGATTGGCTAAATGCAAGTAGGTGAGAGACGGACATCGTCCAAGGTCTAGATCAAATACACGTAATCAAGTCGGGTAGATTGCTACACCGAAAGGCTAGCAGCGGAGCATCGAGGGCTAGAATCGAGCTTGAAAGTTTGCTGACCTCACCTTGAGCAGTAAGTAAAAATGGACATGTCTCACCCAGGGCCAAACTGTGATTTCCATAATCTGACATTTGCTGGAGCGTGGCAACGGCGAAATTCATGACCAGGGACAATGTCTGAGGCTTATTCACAAGCCAGCAGACAAAAGAACCCCCCTAGCGCGTAAAATAGGTACCGATGGCAAATGTTGATGCAGATGGCGAGCATTTAGTGGCAATAAGGTTGAGTCGTCTACCACCCCTCAGGTCAGTGATGGTGGTGTGTGCCATTGCAGCAACGGGGCAGAGGTGGGTACAGCCATCCCGTCGCAGCAGCCATGGCGTGCACCAGTTTAAGCCATGACCTGAAACTAGCCCAAGATTGACACTGCGACTCTCTCTTCACTGGGGCGCACTGTGAGGCAGGGGCATAGGGCCGAAGAGACACCTAGCCAAGGCTAATCGCCAAAGTCAATCGACTGCAGGCCCTATCAATCATTGCCTGCCGAAGCAAGTCAAGCTAGACCTGCCGCCCTACAGGGTCCTTGGTGCGAAATGGAACAGCTCTGAGCGCCGGCAGTTGGCCGATAAGGAGCTGTAGACCAGCCGTGGTGGATTCGAGACCCATGGGAAGTAAAATAGAAGAACAGTTGATTTTGCTTTCGCAGATTGCAAGGAGACGGCGGCGGCGCACATGTGGTGGAGGCCCATTACCGGTGAATAATTTGGCCAATATTGAATAGGTGGCGGTTGAAATTGGCGTAGTATCAAGTTAGCAGCCTGTTATTACATAGTAGCGCTCTGGTAGCCTCAAGAAAGACGGCTCCAGCCGCCTCCTTGACAAGAGTCATTTTCTCTGAATTGTGGTGCAAGAACGGAAATTTGGCTCGGATTGCGCCTCTGCAGCCACTTTTGCGAATGTGGCTTGCGCCTGCATGACGGGGTGAAATTTCTCGAAGGGCAAAAGAAGGATGTGCATGAAGATTGCCGGGGTCGGTATCCTGGATGCCCCAAAGAGGCTTGCCTCCTGTTGCCAGGTTCAAGAGTTGGACGGGCTGCTACTGGCTGGAGGGGCGAGCATCAGTAACCGCAGTGCTGGGATGGATGGGTGGGCCGGAAAGGAAGGACTTGAGTGGCCTTCTAGAAGCCTGCCATGTCAAGCTAGACCGAAGCTGGATGAGTGACGCAGCCGCTATTTCGGCCTCTCCACACAGCCAACCAGACGGCGAGAAAGTGCAGAGTCTTGCGACAAGCAGTTTTGCCAGAACCCACCAGTCTGGATTGGGGAGGGATACTAATCTTGGACACGACATACTGGATTAGGCCAGACGTTTGAGTGAGCCAGCTGGTGGCCTGGACAGATGCTGGTGGAGTCGAGAGATAAAAGCTACCGCCTAGCAGAGGCACATTCTTGTTGGAGCCCATCTGGCACCAAGGAGGATATCGTATGCTCAATACGGACAGGTAGGGCTTCGCCATCGCCGAACCGGAGGCTGCAGCAGAGATTTCGCGTGGCATCACCAACAGGACAGGATTTCGTATTGTGGCGCCAAAGAGCGTTGCCGCCTACTCGATCTGCGGGTACGCCGATATGACGAGCAGACATTTTTAAGTGAGTGCCTGGAGTCCAATCCCGGCGGTAAGAAGGCCATTGTGGGAATGTGGAAGTCGATTTCTGGCGGGGTGCTGGAGGCGGCAGGGCCTGTCTCTATTTTGGCAGCACTAGGCCGATTCTCGTATGCGTGGGGAAGGAGTCCGGTGTCTGCAAGCTTATATTACACCACGGCAACTGCAGGCCTGACGATAGCCGGTGGCATGGCGCTGGTGGCCAAGAGGTGCATCAAAACAGGGCACTGGGATTGATGTCGAGTCGTGCGTGCACGGAGTGGCAGGGAGCAGCAAGGCTGTGCAAAAATTGACGCCACAATACAAAGGGCCGGATGGTACGCGTCTCGAGGTCGGATTTCAAGAGCTGGCGTCACAACATGACAGAAAGCAGACGTTGAAATCCGTGCCTGGTGTCGAAAATGGACACCGGGAATGCAGGCTCTGTCGGCGAAGACGAGGCAGAGGTTGGCGTCCATTGCTGCACCAGTGGGTCAAGTCAGCTGGCGAGTTCCGTGGTACAGGCCTCTTTTTTTGGGGAGGACCTGGAGCCATCCGCAAACGACGACTGGGCCAGGCACAGACCCCTGCAAGGCACAAGGGCAGATCTCAATCGCAGGCGTAGCTCTCTGCACTGTCCACATGGTGTACGTAGGTTGGCGATGTCGGTCGACACACGGCAGGGCCAAAGAGGTTTGGAGGCTGGCGCGGTCCAAATATCAGGGACGCATTGATGTAGTTGTATCGGTGTGGTCGTCGTTTAATTCAATGGTTTTGCTGGCCTGGCAGGCAGGGTTAGGGGAGCTAGGCGAATGTTGCGGCAATGGTGTATTTTGGTCTTGGTATGTGCGTTCTGGCGATGGATGGCTGGTCGATCGTGTTGATATCGACCGAGAGGCAATTCTGACCGGCATAAGGCCGATTGCGCGCTGAAATATGGAGAGATGTTGCTTTGAAAACAAGGCGGGAATAGTGACGAGGATGTTGGTTGATGAATTCGGTTGAACGAAGCGAGCGTGGCTGATGGTGCAAACGGCAACAGTCAACATGTGACAGGCGAGTGGCAGCGACTTGGATTTCCGCACAAGTTTGATTGCAAGAATGTCCCGTTACTATTTGGAGTCCCGAATACGGATTGTAATTTCATTTGCCGTAGAGGCAAACGGCGTCGAGCAAACGGATGATGATGAGGCACGAGGCTATCGATGGAGGTTGTTTGTTCATGCAGAGCTCCAATGATGCAGATGTGGATGTGGATGGAGCTTGGGATCGCTGGGCGGTCCGAAAGTAGCGGCCGCTATGCAGCGGTCATTTCGCAGAGGTGGGTAGCGGGCAAGCAGCCACCAGCCAAGCAGGAAAGCAGGTTTGGTGGGCAGAGGAGAGGAGCCGCCTTGGATACTCGATTGGGCATACGATGCAGGCAATGCCGGCGAACTAGCTGCTGATCAGCGCGCTTGGCTAAAGAAACCGAGTATTACAGTATTCTTTTTAAGGAATCTGGGTACCAGACGATGTGAGGCGCTAATAGGGCCGTCTACGGTATTGGCAGCCGTTTCTATAATACCATTGTAGAGGTGACGGATGGGGGAGAGAGTTTGTGCGAGGCAAGTCCACAGTGCGTGGGCTGGCGGACCCGTCATCCCAAGCTGCCAGTGCTAGCCTGATCAAGCACTGTGGCACTGAAGAGGGGGACCAGTGGGGTTTGGCAGTGGGTGACAGAGCCAGAGGTGGTGATTGCAGCGAGCCAGGCTAGCGTTGGAAAGCGCTGGAGACTTGCTGCTACACTGCTAAAATGGGGTCGACAGCGGTCCACTGGTAGAGATGAGGAGGCAGAGGAGGTGGCAGAGAGAGTGAGTGACAGAGAGAGGCACGAAAGGGTTAGACGACAGCGCGCATCAGAATGATCAGAGAGAGACACACAGAGGGGATTCAGTGGAGGGGCGGTGGGGAAATGCTGGCGGCGGTGGCGGGCCCCCTGATGGTCAGAGCTAGTAGCGGCTTCTCCAAAAGTACAGGCTCCAGAGCACTTACACTCTTGCAGAGAGACCAGACGGTGATATTTGGGGCAAATCCGCACTGTGACAGGGGTTGTGATGGACCCGTCTCTCTTTTTAGCGCGGCCCAGTACTTGCATCAGGTTGAGAGGAAATGGGCTGTCGAGGAAGAGGAGAGGAGAGGAGAGGAGAAAAGGTGCTGCCGCAAAGGAACCGACAGATCGAACAGGCTGGGACAGGACCACGTCTAGTCTTGTCCCCCAGGTAAGCCACACCAAACGCTTTTTCTCGAGGAGTGGATAGAGGGGAGTGGGCTGGGGGGAGGACAGAAGACAGAGGAGAGAAGGGGGATGGCATGGACAAGATGTACTTGACAACAGGTGCAGCTGTGTGGTAATTGGCAGGTACCATCTGTCATTGATTCTTTTCGTTGGAATATGTACACTACCGGTAGAAAGGATACAAGCAGGCGGCTCCGTATTACTCTCAAAAAGCAGCACTTGCTCGTTAACACGTCCGTACTTGGTACTTGAGACGGCTCGCATGTCCACGCTACCAATCCCAAGTCCGTATGTACATACATACATGCGCCGCCCACCTGGGCCTCGTCTTTTGGCCTTGCTGATGCAAAAGAAGCATTGACGCAGAAAAATATTTCCACACACCCAGGAGGGTCAGAGGGGTCCTCTTCGTTTCTTGCGGCACGCCTCCTGTACACGCCTCTCTTGTGCAGGACAGGAGGACGCTATTCTACTTGTAGTCTGGATATTGTGCCCTGCTGGGATGGGGATGCTGAGTTGTGTTGGATACCTTATAACAGGCCAGTCCTGCCCTCCTTTCGCTGTGGAATGAGAGACGAGGCTGCTCACCATTGAATTGGGTATCTTCTACTGCTTTTGTATACCATACTTTTTTGAATATACTTTATACATATACAAACTATTCGTTTACAAACTACGGCTCGTACCAGGAAATCTGCTACTGTGAGCAAGGCACGGCGGCACTCTCCAGCCCAGCCCTGTGTACTGACCCCTGCGCGCGGAACAGGCCGACAGACCAAGACCAGACCAGAACCAAAACGACGAGGAGAAATAATCCTCCAGAGGACTGAATTTCTCGACCCTCGCCAGTTCAACAAATTGGCAATCACGCGACTTTTCATTAATCTCTGCAAAGAGATCGACGAACCCCGGACGATTTGCGCAACAAAGACCCAGCCTCAAGCCCAGCCACAAAGAAGACGACTTGGCATTTCCCACCTGTCAACGAAATTCATTTCTAATCTGGTACGTGTTAGTTTCTATTTTGTTTTCATCGTGTTTGATTTCCCATTTCCCCGCGCCCCCGTTTTGTCGTCACTTGGCTGCGTCTCCCTTTCTTTGCCCCCCCGTTGGCGAAGCAATTTCGCAGCCGGCTGGGTTTGCAGCCCTGCCGAAGCTTGGTGTTGTTGTTTGCCCATCGCCCTGGCCGAACAAGGGCAACAAGGACAGCCGACCAACTCGGGACGGGAATCTGTCATTCTTTGTTTGCCTCTATGCACGTCAGGCGATGGCGTTTGTGGCGAGAGCCGACGGACGTCGGTGACTTCTTTGAGCAAAGTTGCTGTTGAAGTAGACGCACGGCGAAAGAGGGAGAGACAGACTGAGAGACTGCAGAAACCCACTCACCTCCGTGTTTGTCTATCCCATTTCCTCGTCGCTGTCTTCCGGCGCCGTTTTCTGCTCGCGCCGCCGTGAGACCCCTGCACCGCCTGCGCCTACGCCGTGTCTGTCCCATTTCCATCGAAAGAACCCCGAAAAGTCCTATCGCAATGCAACCAAGACGTACGGATGGGCCAGCAAGAGATTTGACAACAACAAAGCAGACAAAGAAATGCCCCCAAAATGCAATCAAATTTAGTGATTTGATTGTTTTCCGTCTTCTTTCTTGTTTGACTCTATTTCCCTCTCTTTTTGCCTCTTCTCAAGTGAGACTTCTCCTCTTGGCACCGGAGCGTGTACCGGGAACCCCGTCATTGTTTGCTGGGCACCGCTATAAAATTAGTATCCGGTACCCAGTTGGCTGTGATTTACAGGTACCGGCACCCACAGTGCGCCCACTATAACCCCCCCTCCCCGGCCCGCTAGCAGCTCCAGGCACCGCCCAGGTCGGGCCCCCCTGTCTGGCCTGACATAAAGCGTCCAGGGCCCCGAGGCGGCTGCAGGCAAAAAAAGACGAGGAAAAAAATAAAGAGAGACATAATTCAGAGTCTAAAGAAAAAGAAGAAAATTAAGACGAAAATTTACTGCGGCTACAAGCCCTGGTACGTCGATCCAGACTACGTCTCTCTGCTGCAGCTACGGCCATTTCGTCCTCTTACATCCCCGTCCCTCTCACGCTTGCCCACTTGTCAACTCACTCAGTCCCCAAGTCCAACAAGGGGAAATCTCTGGCCGTGTCTTGCTTCTGCGCATTTCCGGAATCAAATTCTTCCTCTTTCCTCCTCATTCACGTCTTCTTCTCTCTCTCTTGCTTTCTTTTTCCTTCTTCCTCCTTCACGACTTATTTTAGTCGTTCCGTGTCTCATTCGTCCCAACATCATCAACCAGTGGCGACGTGGCTGACCACCCAGACTGACTCAAGGCAAAAAATCGGCAAGCCTCTTGTGTCGGCTAGTCCGCAGCGCTCCCGCAAATAGCCCGCGCCGCTGCCCAGCAAAAGCAACAAACCTGAATTTAGCCTTGGAGCCAATTCCTGCCTGAGCGAATCGCCATTGATCCATTCGCGAGTCGACCCGAACAAACGCACCCTCGACAGGAAGCAGCTAGCCCAAGCCCAAGTCCTGCATCTTCGCTACTCTAGCGGCACACATCCAGCCAGCCTGCATCGTGCATCGGGTGCCCCGACCCAAGATTTTGCAATCGCGCAAACGAGCCTTTCGCCTTGCTGCGTTGGCATCTTATCGTCGCCATCTTCGGTCTTTTTTTCCAACCCACGACGCGGTGCCCCCGGCCTTGCGCTGCCTAGTCTCTGAGACATCCGACATTGCCTAGTTTTATTATCTACAACACGCCTGCCGTTCTTTTCTTCTTCTCTTCTAGCTCGGCCTCTTACCAACCTACTTCATCGATCTTATACCTGGCACCAGCCATCCCGTGTTCTCTGCGCCCTGCTCTGTGCAACGCCGCACACACGCCTTCCCCGAACGCAGAACCTGACCCCGTGCGCCGTTCTCCCGCGATCGATCTCCCTCTGCAGAACCTTCTGTCCTTGCCGTCGGCGCCGTTGCGATCCCCTTTTCCTACCGCATCGATCTCAAAATACAGATACGCAACCCGCGATCCCCTCGTCGACGCGTCAAGAACGCAGAGCCTGGCGTGTACAACCATTCCGCCTGGCTTCTCGTCCTTTGCTGCCCGCGGCCAAGCCCGACCCCCGTAACACACCACGCTTGCTGTGTACGGTCCGGGCTCTGTGATGCTATCTGTGCTCCCCCAGGCGATGGACCTGACGAACGTGCTGAATAACAGAGGAGGCACCATCGTACAACACCCGCATCACTTCGCAAACGACTTCATGAATCAACAACATCATCTTGCCTTTGGCAAGCCCGAGCCCGACATGGATCGCTCACATTCGCCGCACATTTCCGACCACTCCGCCTACTCTGGCCACACCATGCCCCGGTCGTATCACTCGCCAGCCGTCATGCAGGCGCCCATGCACATCCCGAGCTCCATGCCCATCGCCATGCATGGCCAGGGCTTCCCCGACATGCAACATATGGCTGGCGTTCCCAATATGGCCATGACGCACATGGCCCCTCCCGCACCCATCGATGACGGCAAGAAGCAAAAGGTGCACCAGTGCGGCACCTGCGACAGCTCCTTTGCTCGCCGAAGCGATCTCAGCCGCCACGAGCGCATCCACTCCGGCAACCGGCCCCATCAATGCGACGTCTGCGGAAAACAATTTATTCAAAGATCCGCACTGACCGTTCACAAGCGCGTTCACACCGGCGAGAAGCCGCACCAATGCGACACCTGCGGCAAGAAGTTTGGCGACAGCAGCTCCCTCGCCAGACATAGACGAACCCACTCCGGCCAGCGACCCTACGTCTGCCCCTTTGCCGACTGCCAAAAGACCTTTACCCGAAAGACCACCCTAACCCGCCACAAGAGCAATCACATCGGCACCGTCGAGCAGGCCGCCGCCAACCGCAACGCCGCCCTGGCCAACGCCGCCTCCAAGAACCTCATCCACACGCGCTCCGACGGCGATCATCTCTCTAGCCACGGCTCGCCTCTGACGACACCCTCGCCCGGGCAGCGAGCCATGTCCATGTCCCCGGGCATGGACCTAACCGGCGGCATGAACCGGCATCCGGCCGAGTTCCAGTACCTCCAGCAAGGAGGACCGCTACCCGCGCATCTGCGCGTCGGCAGCCCGACATCGACGTCGAGCGGCTACAGCAATCAGGGTGGCATGCGTCCAACTTCGCATCCCACCAGCTACGTGCCGCCTCCCACGCTCGAGCCCAGCGTCGAGCAGCACCAGCAAGGCTCCAACGGCAGCACCGGCGGCAGCCCTCACATGGCCCATATGGGCTGGCAGTCGCCCTCGCAGCACTTGCAATCACCCTCGCAACATCTGCAGTCGCCATCGCAGCATCTGCAGTCACCTGCTCAACATATGCAGTCGCCGGCGCAGCACCTCCAGTCGACGGGGCAAAACGCCGCCGCCGGCTATGTCTACCCCGACCCGGACACGTATCCGCCCAACGCCGCCGCCATGAACCAAATGTACTACAACCCGGCGCAGCACATGCGACGGCCGCAAAGCACCGAACCGGGGCTGGTCCACATGGCTTAGGTGAATCACCTGGACTTACGCATCCTGGAGGACTGGTGTGCCTCGAAGAAGCACGAAAGCAAACCCATATAAACAAAGAGAGAAACAAAACTGGAACAAATTTGCTGTAATATCAACACATTTTGGAAGGCTATAGATTTGGTTGGAGTGTGATACCCCCTTTTTTGCACTTTTTGGCTGGCGGCATGATGCCCACGTTGATACAACAAACTCCGTGGGATGAGAACTTGGCAGATTCATAAGTTCATTTGATGATGCAAGCCTCAATGCGAGTATGGAAAATGAACGACACATACTCCGTCTTCAACACGACCATTCGCAGCATCATGCGCCATTACTACTACCCCTGTTTTTTATTAATTACGACCGCCTTTTTAGAGCGCGTGGGCGAAATTCATTTTTTTTATTCTTCACATTTCCCTTTGTTTTCACTTTTATTTGTGTTTTACCTGGTTTTTTTCGGCAATGAAATAGACTATTGGGAAGGAAAGGGCGGTCTTTTGTCTGTTTTGCTTTCATACAAGGAGCGCAACCTCGCAAAGTTTTCTTCCTTTTTTTTTATAACGACAACTATTCGGCGCGGATCTGGCTTTTTTTTTGTTTCGATTTGTCTGCTGACAACTTGATACTGGGGTTCTTTCTGGCATTTTTGGAAGAGGGCACAGCTTTTGTGTCGATATTTTCTGGTCTTTTTTTGTGCAAGAGTTATAGACAGCTGGCTTCGTTTTTGAAATTTTTGTTTTTGCTTTTTTGGAATTTTAAATTCTTATACCCCGAATATGAACCTGCAGCATACATTGCATAAACACATAAATTTGGAATAATGGCAGGTGAATTGACGGTAGACAACGCTGAACAGCGCCTTTGAATGAGACACGTATTCGTGCTGTTGTAGTGTGACGCCTCATATATTATTTTGGACAAAAAAAAAGTCATGATTGTCATATAGCAAAGCATGAGAACGTATCCGAATGTAGTTTTCTGGCGTGTGATAGATCGTACTATCACGAGTCATTCATAGCGACGATCCAAGATGCCATGTTCCAATCAGAGAGGTTTTGTTTGCCCCTTGCATCTTTTGCTCGTTGGCATGGTCTGGCAGCACCGAGAACGATGATTATAAAGAGAATCCTCTATGTTTAGTGACCTGTCCCTCAGTCATGGAAGAAGCATTGTCTGTCTTTTGGTTAGGTTATCTCGTCTGCATCGTCGGGTTGTCTACCAACTTTGGGAGGTGCAACTACCGTGGAGCGACTGAAGGCACCGGTAACCACCGAAGCGAGGCGGAAACTACTTGACATCAAAGGAAGTTCTGAGCTCTCTGTATATTATTGCCTCGTATCATATTGTGTCCCGTGCCGCTCTTGTTTGCTTCCACCGACCTCCTGTACGTAACGTGCTCGTTGATCCCCCGCACTTTCTGACCCTGATTAGGCCCTTTTTACGTAGAATAATCTGAGTCCGATCAAGCTGTTCTGAGAGAGCAAAATAATGTAGCATCACGTTACTGTGGCCTACGCTCCATATCCTGTGTTTTTGCTGGGCTCTGTTGCCGGTGGCCATTTATCACAGCTGATGACAAGTGGCCCCCAGACCACCAAGTGGCCCGGAGGGCGTTCTCAATACCCTATTTTGGCATGTTCTCCTGCTATTCTCCGGCAAATTTGCCTCTTTTTGCTTGGATGAGTGCAGATTTGTTCCCCTTTGCTAGACCACATGGGAGACTTGGTGCATCAGTCACCTTAGCTCCCTCTTTCTTGGCTCCTGGAAGGGAAGCAGTCCAAAGCAGACCAGAAATCAGACCGAGGCGTTCGGAAGGCGGTCTGCATCTGCTACGATGCCTCAGATGGGACGGTAGGCTGCCATGAACTATAGTACATAGACATGCGCAATCAATACGAGAGCTGCGGAGCTCTCAGAATACATCTTTGGAAGTATTCTGGCTATTTTGTACATCTTTCTGTTCTAAGACGAGATTCTTATAATATGAAACGGAACTGTAGTTGAACTGGACCATAAATGGTCTAGTAGAACCATCTACTTAAGAGGTTGCAGGCCTGCGCGTGGCAGTTTTTTAACTTCTTAGCAACATTACTTATTATGCTGCTCTTCCATTAATGTGTGTACCCGGGCCAAAGTCAACTAAGGTTTCCCACTGAAGTGCACCTTTGGACACGCGGTTTTCAACCTAGACAGTGGCTCTCCACGTTGCACGTCCTCGTGTAGCTCTCCCGTGCAGTAGTGCATCATGCGTTCATTCCAAAAGAACCAGCTGCCATTCATACTTCAGTCGTTGCGTAGGAGGGCATTGGTGCTGATTACAATTTCGGCACTGGGCCGCATGGAAGCCTCCATTCATGTGGAGCAGATTAATATACATTCCATGCAGGCGCAGGCATTAGCAAGGACGTGATATCAGGCCATACAATCCCACCCCGGTCCAACGCTGCCCAAAACGGAAAGCATTGCGGTTTGAAGAATAAGAATTATGTCACACAGAGCAGTCTAGACGTAAGAAAAGACCGAACGCTTGCTTTTTGCTACCTGAGCAATTGCGTGGCTGTTCAGACCCTGGATGCTCAACGACGCACACATCCTTGTCTCAGCCTGGACCGCGCGTGGCACAATGCCCGAATTAATAAACATCTGCCAGAGCCCTGGCCGTTTCATACGTGGCGGCACGATTATCCCAGGCTCATGATTACTCTTCATTGATTAATCATTTGTTTCACGCTCGCTTATCTGCGAATCCCGGTCCCTGTATGTAGCAGGGGTCACGCACACGCATGGACAATTATTTTCACCCGTTGCCTGCCGTCTTCTACCCCCCCGCCGTGGCGGTTTTTTTTTTTTTCACACCGAGATTTTCGGTCAAGTTCGGCCAGCACCGAGGACCGGTCGCGTTGGCTGGGGAGGCAAGCGCCGTGATTATGATGGGGGAATACGGGCCGACAGCCCAGGAATAGTAACAGGGAGCCGATGAAGAGGAGCAGGAATCGGGTAGCCGTCCCGCGGACAGATATAATCAAGGACGCGTAATTGTAAAGACTTTTCCCAGTGCCTGTTGCGGCAGGCAAACATATGGATAACTGAATTGTAATCATTCTTCCACCCCTGGTCGACAGCTGTTGCAGTGTCCCCGCTTCACCACCGATTTCTACGTCATGCCTGCAGCCCCGGAGAACTGACTCTGTAATAGGTCGCCAGTGCCTTGTACAGCTGAAGACAGCGCAGCCCGGTGGGCTTAACAACTGCTCGGAAGCGATGCCGGAGGCATTGCTTGGCTGCCGTCGCCATGATGCAGCTGTCGTGTGCGTCAAGGAGCGGTATGAACGGCAACCTCGTCGACGCCGGCAAGTCGTCTCTGCGCACAGCCGGTCGGGGGTTTGCCGTCAAACTGGGGTGGTTTGCCGACCACAGCGAGGCATGTCGCACGACCAAGACCCTCCCATCACAAGACCACGCCGAAGAAAAACATAATTACATGCTAGTTCCAGAATTTGCCGCGAAGTGGTCTTCTTTCATGAAAGCGGAAGGTACTAGTTTAACGACAGAAAAAGGATAGGCCAGCGCGCGCAAATCTCGGAAGCAGTTGGATCCGGGAGCGAGACGGGCAACGGGCGTCGTGTCGCTGATGTTTGTGTAGTGGGGGAGCTAGACAAGTCTAATAAGAAAGCAACTGACCAAAAGCCTAGTGGAACCGGGCAATCAAGAATGAAATGCCACCGTTGACAAGCTTGGCCAGCTACCAGAAACGTTTCATCGTTGCAAGGTCATACTAATGCTAATCAGACGTCAACTGCCGTTGGGAGCAAGAATGAGGGCGGAACGATAGCTCCGCGGAGTGTGTAAAGAGACTAATCACAAAAATCAATGCAAACGCTCTCAACACGACCCGGGGCTCTTGGCTAGCGCTAAACAGCTTTTTTAATAAGGAAAAGAAAGTACAAGGCTAACGTTCCAACGGTTCTCGGCCCCCGACACGACAAGCTTGCGCAGGAAACGGCTGATGTGTGCATATCATGACATGAGGAGGCTCATCCCGGCCGTGGCGTTTTTTTCGTGGCACAATGCGGCGCCGCCGCCTCTCCGTCTAGTCCCTTACCCGTTGAGAAACCGTCGACTACGACAAATCAGAAAAAGACGACAAAAAAAGTGCAGGGGGAGCATCTCGCCCGTTCTAATTACCAGTTTAGGCAGTCCGGCCACGACAGGGATGCGCACCAATTCGCATTCCTGACTGGCTAAAACGATAAAAACGGGCGGGCGCGACACCCTGGCACACCAGAGGAAAGGAATAAGTAATCATTTACTTGCCGTTTCGATTTTTTGAGCGCTCGGCGAAGGAGGGGAGGGGTGAATGTCACCGTGGCTGCATCACATATCGACAAAGGGTCCTGCAGCTACGCTATACCCTAGTCTCGATTACAAGTTCTCCGACGCCCGCGCAGAAGTGCTTGGAGCCCTCTCGACTCCGGCGTCGGCATTTTTATTTATTTTTATTCTTCTCTGTTGTCTGTGGATTGATGATCTTACTTGAACAGGTCCGGGGCTGAAACCTCATCATTCCGGGGGTTCGTTTATTTCCAATCTTGTACGAAAGACGAGGTTCTGCTGGACAACGGAACTATGGGCAAGAAGCAGAGAGAAAGCTAGGAGACGTCCGGTCATGTACGGCACAGGAAGCGACAGGATCCTCCCATCGCTTGTGGCGGTACAACGTTATTGCTACTAATAATTGCCTAAGAAGTAGAAGCCGAGCTAGACGAGTGACTCCGCAGCCTTTCCTATACTAGAAAGACAAGCTGTTGGTAATTTTTGTGTCTACATAGCCTTTCTTTACTTTCAGAGTGTTACTTTGTCAAAGTCTGTCTCTGATATCACCAGCGCCTTCTCCGGTCCGAAGCAGCTCCAGCAACAAGGTATTCGCCGCGTTTCCAATTGCCATTATTATGGCCTTGCAAATCATGGGGTAGACGGCAAACGAGGAGCATGGAGCACTTGTTGCCGTGCATGTCTCGTCGGGATGATCCCAATTTGCCATATAAAAACTCCCGCCGAGCGCGGAACGAAACTCGTCCATGACAGCTCGTTTCCGTCTTGTTGCCCCTGCAGGCCCGCCGTCAACATCGGCCAAACTGACTAGCTAGCGTGTAACAGAAGCGAAAAATATGTTTGCTGGAGCCAACCCGGATTTCTTATGCAGTCGGCCGAGCAGAGAGAGCACGGACAAAGAAACCGAAATCCAAAAAAAATGTTGGGCGTTTCTGTGCGACTCCTCGGATTAGTAGGAAATAGCCACATTTGACTTACATCCGGAGAATGGAGCAACTCAGTTGCTGCGGCTTTGTTGATAGTGCGAGACAGTCGTCGTTCAACATTCTCTCTCGTAAAGAGTTGTCTCTTATTCTGGCATCCCATTGAAACAAGACTTCGCTTATCTGGACAGCATCAAATCAAGCCACGCGCTCAGGCTTCCCCGATTTTTTTTTGGTGCACACCTGTGCTGAGCTGGCGCCCGCTAGGTGAAATAAATGTTTTGTCAACATTTCGTACGCACTCACACCACATCCCTGCCCAAAGTCGTTTTCGGTCCACGCGCGACAAGAAAAACGTCCCGATTAAATGATTTGTGATCTGCGGGTCACAGTGCCGGGTTTACAACAGCAGCAGTGCAAGCCCAATGTTTTATACATTTTTTTTTTAACACGAGGCTGACCGCATGATGCATTGCGTCTGCCAGAGTCAGTAGAGAAAGGCCTGTACCGGACAAGCTTTTGGAGCAAGCCCGCGGAGGCGCATCAATCACGAGCCCTCGATTCTGCCTAGAGTGATTGGTGCGAATGCGAGATTCAGTGCGCGCGCCCCCTTGATAGCGTTGACAAGAGACGCCTCTTCTCTCCACCTTTTAACACTGCCCATGCTTGCGAACCCCCGCCAAACTCTACGCACCTCTGTCTTTGTGCGGCGTCGGCCAAGCAAAAGCCAGCACTGGGCGTGACGGTGTAAGAGGACGGCGCCACCGCGAGGTTTTTGCTTTCTTGCTAGGGAACCCTGAGGTCATGGTTGGCAATGGTGAAAGTAAGGCAATGAATGGGCTGACGATGTAACCATGCAGACGATAACGGAGACAAGATGCAATCTGGCGCGGGGGATTCGACCCATGGATAGACAAAGAGCTCTGGGCTAAAAAATAGTCGTTGAGCGCGGACGCATTATGAACGGGGGACCAGCTTTATGAACATGACACACGCCCCCCCTCCTTCTTCTACAAGCGCCCCCCCCCCTTCAGCTCAAAACCGTTCCCAGCCCAACCTTGCGTCGACAGTCGGCGGAGGAGGGAAAAGAAGGACAGTGGGACTGTCACGATTAGTATTGATTATTCGGTAGGCCCCTGTGAATGGAGCCCTTCTGCGTCGTCGATGCTGGTCCTTGTCTCTCCCACCCCCCCGCCATTCTTCGGCCCATCTTTACTGTTCAGACCGTGGTAAGCTCTGACTGATACAATTAGTCTCCAAACCCGCTCTCTTTTCATTTCTCAAGTCTCTTTTCTTTGCTTATCAGCAAATCTCAAGTAACGAAATAACTGCACCGTTAGCGACAGCCGACGCTGATAACTCGACAACAATTGTGGGGGAGTGTCAATCGAGATCGACTCGAACCTGGAATAGGATTTGTGCAAACCACGCCATACCATTACTCAAGACATATTAATCGGCTGTTTTTTTTTCTACCAACAAACCGACAATAAACGACAACCGGTTGCCGGCAGCTTGAGCATTATATCTTGGTCCAACGGCTCTAAGACTTGATCAGTTGTCCATAGCATCTGCTTTCATGCATTGAGTCCGGCATCCTCGTCGTGCAGCCACTACCATCCCACATCCCGACTGCTTCTTAGCAGGCCCCAGACAGCCAAGCCGTCGACTTGCTTCTGCGGCCGCCCGCCCACTGCCAAATCGACTGTAGATCCTCTCCGGACGAAACTGAAACGGATACTTTGATTTCGCTATATAGGATACAGAAATTCGACCATCTACGGTTTTGTGAAGTTGAGGGACAACGTCTGGCCACAGCCCGACCATTGCCACTGATCCACCTCGTCGACGAAAGCTTCAGCCCAGGAGTTATCAGACGCACACATATAGCGCACCGCACAATTCACTGTAATCGGCGATTTTGTCGACTGTGCTAGGCTGATCTCCTGTCGGTCCACGAGAAGAAATATTTGGAAACAGCAAACAACGACAACCTACATCAACGCAAGTTATCTCTCCCCGTGGCGCGCATGACGACCGCAACGCCCACACCCAGCATATACTCTCCTATTGTCCGACACAAGCCCATATCCGCGCGACAAAGCTGGGACGTTGCCGGCTGGCGCGACGACGGCGGCAAGATGCTCATCCCGCACGTATCCACGCAGCGCATGCTCATCCCCCTCGAGGTCTACTTTGACTTCATCTGCCCGTGGTGCTACATTGAGATGCGCAGCCTCGAGGCGGCCATGGACCAGTTCGTCACGCAGCATCCGGAGGTCGAGTTCGAGGTCAACTGGCGGCCGTTTTACATTGCGCCCCTGCTCAAGAGCAGCTGCCGCACGCTCGACTTTTACCAAAACGCCATGCCCGAGGAGGATAAGCTGCGCGGCCTGCTCGAGCGCATCACGCAGTCGGGCCGCCATTACGGCCTGGCCTTTGACTATTCCGGTCGCATCGGGTCGACGCGCAACGCGCACAAGCTCGTCGCGCTGGCGATGCGCCGGGGCGGCCGCCAGGCTCAGGCCCTCATGGTCGAGCTGCTCATGAAGAGCAGCCTCTGCGAGGGCAAGGACCTGTCCGACGCCGAGGTGCTGGTGAGGATCGCAGCCGACGGCCTGGGCCTCAGCCGGGAGGACGTCTTTCTGGAGCTGGCCGACGACGATGCAACGCGCCGCATCGACCGCGAGGTGGAAACGGCGCGGGAGGCTCGCGGCATCGAGGCCGTGCCGTGCGTCACCGTCCTCGGACGCTTCAAGGTCGGCGGGTTCCAGGACTCGCAGGTCTTTACCGACTTGTTCACCAAGATTTACGAGGAAAAGATTGCGCAATAGTTGCCGGATACACTCACCCGGCCTCGACTAGACGACTCATGGCAAAGCGCGCAAATTCTCATTACACCATTAGACACAACATTATTACAGAAACCGTCACGAGATTGTTTTCGGACAAAACCCATATATTGTACGAAGCGATTCCAAGTATGCATTAGGGCGGCACATTTCTTTTGCTTTTCTTTCTGTTTGGCGCTGTTGAGGTTTTCACCCAGGTTTCCAATACCAAATACCCTTGTTCTTCATTTCTATTGTTAATATTTGTTTTGCATACGATATATTCTGCTCCGTGGGAGCGTCATTCCACTCTCGGGCTTCTTGGGGCAAGAGAGGCAGAAATTCATCTGGTTGGAGTCTTGCCTCTTTTTAGATATGCCTATTCTATGACTTAGCGACTTATGAATTTCATTACGACTTACATGGAGCCCTCCATTTTGTAATTCTTGTACATGGAGTGAAATTTCAAACGGTTCCCCTTCGTCTTCGCCGAGTGACCAAAGCTGCAGGCATAGTTAGTATATTGACGTCGCTCCATCGCCACCTCTTATGCTTTGTTCTTGCTTTCTTGGCAACTGCCAGCCAAAGACAAAGTCAATGCACAGCTAGCTATCGGTTTCCATTTTGAGCAGTCTCATGCGTAGTTTATATTCATTGTGCCATCTGCAAATTTGGCAATCTAACAATGAAATGTGCAGAACCGTCATAGTGTCTAATGGCAGTATCATTGCCCTCGCCAGGTTCGACAACACTCCAGCGTACTGTGCCTTTTCTGCAACATGAGCTTCTCCGGCAGCTGAATTCTGTTATTCATGCCACCGAGTTCCCATTAATCTGCATCAGGCAGCCGTCGAGTCCGCTAAAAGAATATATCGGCAACGGTGCTGACAGCGGCGTTCTAGTGCTGGTAGAAATACTGTACTCTCTTCGAGACCGTTCTGGGCTCATTCCCTGTCTGCCGCTGTCGTCATCGGCGCTCTCTATATATGCGCCTGTCAGAATGAAGAGACACGGGATGCATGTGTCGTAACAAGAGCCCGGCGACTAGCGTGTATGTGTTAAAGACATTCGAGTAGAAAATATATCAAGGTAGTGCAGTTGAACGTTGCCAACGTCGCAGTGACTGGCACGCATGGCGATGACTGTGGCAAGTTTCTGCCAGTCGCTTCTCATTTTGGAGTGAGGGTAGAACTGGTTTGAATAATATTTTATTGAGTAATTTGCCGAGCTGCTGGCAATGTATAAAAGACACCTAAACGCCCGCCATTCCCAGTCTTGAATCTACAGTCTCTCTAAGTTTCACGATGTCAATATAAGTAGCTATACTTACCGAGAGACATGGTGTTTTTGGTAAACGCAAAGAAAAAAAAACGCCAGTGCAAAATGCACCCAAGCACCCCCAATGTACAAAATGATAATGCCTATATAATACACCCTTTTTCGGTCTCTTTCTCGTTGCATTTCCTTCTCCTCCATTAATCCACGGGCCTCGGCAAAACATGCCTCCAGCCGCATGCCCATCGTTGCTCCCTGTTAGCGACGCAGATTGCTGTAATCCTGCAACAGATGGGTCATGTGAATGTTGGTCTGCTTGCCGCCGCGCTTGCTCGCCCGCTTCTTCTGGACCTTGGGCTTGTTCCCGGCGGCGGCCGCAATCTTGCGCGGGTCCTCGCTCGTCGGTTTGAGCTGCACGCTCGACAGCTTTCGGTGCATGTCGTCGACGCTGGGGATCTGCACGCGGCGCCACATGGCCTGGAACTCGGGCTGGATGGCGTGGTGCAGCGAGGCGTCGTCGAGCCAGACGTGACGCGGGAAGTTCTCGCGGTTGGTGCGCGTGACCAGAATCTTGTGCTGCCCCTCGAGGCGGCCCAGCGTGTCCTCGCAGTCGGGCCAGCCGTCCTTGAGGTCGCGCACCGCCAGGCTGGACGCGTCCGACTTGCGCTGCAGAAACGCAATCAGGCTGGTGCCGTCGGAGACGCCCGGGATGACGGGGCGGTAGCTGTACATGCCCGTCTTCCACGTCTGCTCGCTGAGCGTCGTGTCGGGCCTCCACTCGACGCGCGGGTGGCCGCGCAGGCCCTCGGCCAGCTCCTGCTTGTGCTCGTCCGACTGGCCGCGCAGGCTGAGATGGTCAATGACCTCGGTCATGGTTTTCGACACGCCCTTCGCCTTGAGGTAGTCGACGGCAAACTTCATGTGCGATTTGACGTCCACGCCGTAGCCCGTCAGCTGCGGCTGCGAGTACACCTCGGTCTGCGCATCCCGCTTGCGTTTCGCCGTCGGCGTCGGCGCCGCGCTGTCCGAGGCCGCAGACGGTGACGGTGATGGGGGTGCCAGCGATGCCGCCTTGGTGCTCATCGGATTCGAGAGCTTGGACGCTGCCGACGCGAGCGTGCCCTTGAAGGCAGCGGACTGCTTTTCCAGATACGACGACATGGCGGCGGCGGGTGACGCAGCGGCAGCGTCGGGCGGTCGAGAATCTCGTTCGAAACTTGTACGGAAGCCAGACGATCGATGCGAAATTCGAGAAGCGGTCCTGTGGTTGATGAAAAGGGAGGCGGGGATGCAGAGTGTTGCAAGAGCGCACAAAAGCTTCCACGGCCGCTGAGTGTTGAAAGAGCCAAGTAGCGAGCCTCCAACTAACAGATGTGGCTGATTCTTGTGGCGTGGGAGATACTGTGTGGCTGGTGCGTGCCGGCCTCGGCGGTTACGAACACGAGGTGGCACGTTAAATGATGCACAAGATCGCGAAAGTTGGAGATGGCGAATGTCGGAGTAACGCCCGTAGTAATTTTCCACATGTATCATTGATTAAAACAGTTGTATCTAAACGCAAAATCTATCTTGAATACTCCCTCCATACATTGCCTCAGCTCCACGCCGGACAGACGCGGAGGCGGAGCATCAGTTGTGCGCCGTTCTATCAAACCCAGTCACTCAATGCGCGTATTCACACAATGCACCAACATGACCTGGGGACTCCAACCCGTTCAACGCTTGAACTGTATGCAAACTCCCATTTTTAAACTCATTTATCCGGCATTAGTCCCTGCAGGACGAGATGCGGCTGGCTGGCTGGTGGTTCCAGTTACCATGTGACATCGTTCGCGGGGGCCTGCCTGCGCATCTCAAAAGGCTCTGCTGAATTTAAGCAGACTGCTGTTGTTGTTGGTTCTGGAGGTACTGGTAGCCAACGTATCCGAGGATACCACCAATGAGAACAATGCCGTAGAGACCGATGCCGAGGCCGGTTCCTTCGGCGCTGCCAGAGTTGGCGGGCTTGGAGGCGGGAGTGGCACGAGGAGCAGGGTCGCCAGCCTGTGACAGTACAAGTTAGTAGGGTTTCAATGGCGCCATGTGCATTTGCCGGATGTTGTGCGGTAACGGCGAGAGCAATTGCTGTGTAACGTACCTGGCGCTTCAGGGTGCCGACGAGGAGCTCGTCGAGAGTCTCGCGGGCCTCGTCGGAGTGGCCAACATCCTCGAAAGCCTCAGTGGCGTCCTGACCAGCAACATCAAGGATGACCTCCTCACCACCACTATAAGAAGTCATGATCAGCATAATGGACGTTGGTGGTGCGTCGTCGCGACGACAGCGGGTTTGCGCCGTCTCGAGTCAGGAGGCAACTTACGGGTGCTCGTCAATGAACTTGGAGCAGTCGTAGATCTTGTCGTGGACTACGAGGAAGCAGTCCTTCTTGGTGTTGTGCTCAGCAACATCCTGGAAAGTGAACTCCTTGGTGGCAGACATTTTCTTCTTCGTGGTTCGATCGGCGTCGAAAAAAAGTTATAGGGGGGTAGGTGGTATGGAAAGGGGAGAGTTGCGTGACGTCGATGTGTGTTTGTCGAGACGATTTCGTTCGCAAAGGAGGTCGAGGAGCGGTGGCAGCGGAGAAAAGGAGAACAGGGCGGGAATCCGGAGGAAGAAGGAGAAGAGAAAAGATGATGGGATGAAGGTGTGCAAGTCAGATCAGCACAAGACAGGTAAGCGGCGTATGGCTGGCTGGCGATTTGCGCTGCGCAAGTGGAAAAGGGTCTGCCAGTTCCGGGTCAGGTACGTGTATTCGTACAGCGCCAGATAGCGCACCCGAGGCCCTGTAAGGTCCCGCCGCAGCCCCCCAAGCCGCCCCAACAAGAGACCGCGCCATCCACAGTGCAATTAAAAAACCGAGAGGCCGTGGTCCACATGTCTTGGCTGTAGCCAATTACAAAACGGGAAATTACCGTCTGCTCGCTCCTATTCGTCAAGCGGACATGCAACTCTGTCAGGTCGAGGAAGGGGCCAGGGTACAGAAGCTGAGAGGTATTGTTACAGTGCTTGCCCAGCGCCCGCTTGGCCCGTGGCGCCCGCGGAAGCCACTGCCCGTTCAGTGTCAGGCCCCCAACGGACCTGCAGATGTGCCGATTCCTCGGCATTCCACTCAAGTAATAACGTCTAATAACGTCTACCCATCAATACCAAACTGTTCACGTCACAACCACATGTCATCGCGAGAATCCGGGGAAGCAGCACGACCATTACGTAGCCTCTCCGCCGTCACACGGTGCCCTGCACTTCAACGTGTCCTGTTCTACCTAGACACCAGCTGAACAATCCCGCTCTGCTACCCGGGGCTGAGAAACCTCCCCGCATCGCTCCCACAGAAACACCGGCCCGGTGCTCAGCTTCCCGATTCCGATCACACGGAAGCCAGACTCGGCAGAAACGCTGCATCTCGCTGCGCCCAGCAGCCCTCCACCTCGATACCAGCTACTCCTTACCGCCTTATTTGCCCGCGTGACAATCTTGCTGCAGACTGAGGGATCCGAAGTTCCCAGCTTGACCATCCAGTGGAGCAAGGCGCATGCAGTCCCTCCCGTAGCTCCCGATGCCACGCCTTCTCTGCGCAGCATACAAGAGAGTGGAGTTATCACACGCTTAGGTGTCAAACATGAGGAGAAACTCGATCATTCTCCGGTAAGGTATGCTCACGACTTCAATTGACGCACTAGAGCGACTGTTTATATATCAGTTCGAGGCGGCTTCCTCCCCTCGCTCATCTATACACCATGCAATCTATTTTCTCGACGAACCACCACCGATATCCTGGCCCAGTCTGTATCCCGTAACCTTATCCCATTCAATCTTTTGCCGGGTGACGGGCAGCTGCCTGCGCAGGCCCTTGAACGCGCCCTCGCTCAGGCTGACGAAGCCCTTGTTGAGCTCCTCCTGGTACTTCTTTTCCGTCGACGAAATCTCCTTGACGATGCCGGCGCCGGTGCCCGAGGAAACGGAAGCCGAGGCGAGCTTCTTGGTCTGCAGCCGTACGTTGCCGTCTTCGTAGTAGTGGACGTCGACTTTGATGGTTCCTTCTAGCGAGCCGGACGCGGGGTCGAATGTGTAGACAGATCTCCAACGACCGTTCCTGTTTCACCTGTCAGTATATGTGAGAAAACGACTTATCGGACTATTGCTGTACCAAAAGTTGTTAGGGCTGTATTTGTTGGCGACAATGATAACGGCAATCTTCGAGTCCGATTCGATTGGGTACACGCCGTACGCGGCGTTGGGAAAGTGCTCGGAGATGTATGTGCCCAGAGCCTTCAATGCCGATTTCCTGTTGCAGTTATTTAGCAATCGTCGCATCGATGTCGTCGTGGTATGCATACGTCAAGTCGGCCTGTGCGCCTTCAACAGTGTGACTCTGCACAGCGCTGGCTTTCTAAACAGAACAAGATATTAGACTAAAATTCGTCCAACCAGTCATTGGAGTCACGAACCTGTGTGGTGTGGTCGAAGGCAAAGCTGGAGGAGCTCTCGACGTCGTAGTATCGACCGTCGCCCAGCGAATTGTGTTCGCTGACCAGTACCTGTTACAAGCGCTTTCGTATTAGCACAGCCGACACACGTGCTGTCTGCGGAATTCACCCACAGATTGGCTGCTACCAGGCAGCTTCACAGTAATCAGCTGCTCCTCATTGTACTTTTGAAACGCGGGTCCGAGTTGGGAGATGAGGTTCGGCGACGAGGCGGTCAGGGTCTTGATATCTGCAAATTGAAGAATTCGTCAGCATCGCCAGATCGAGTGGCCCTTTCTATGTAGTATAGGTAGAATGCGCACCAGCAACGACATCGGCAAGCTAGAAACGAAAGGCGGAGGTTAGCCTCGAGACTTTGGCGCAATCGGTTAGGAGGGGTAGTTTGGGGTCTCACTTCGCCGGGAGGAGCTCCGTCGATGAAGGATGCCACAGTCTCGAGCTGGGACATGGTGGATATGGATTACTGCTGCAAGCAAATAGCTATTTCTGGGAGATTTCGAGTCGATAGCTTCCGTCGAGACCCAAAGACGAGCGGTTGTTGATGGCGTAACCTGTGGAGGCGGCGTGACATGGGCGGGGCAGAGCAGCAAAACAAGCTGAGAGGGGCACGCTCGGTGATAAGCACGCATGAACTCTGCAGCATGCAGTTTATCTAGAACAACTCAAACAATTCATGTTCGAAATATGTAATATTGTTGAATTTTCTTATTTTTATTCTTTGCCTGAGCATGCTCTATATTTTCTTATGTGACAAATGCTTAGTCTTAATAAAATGCCACCGTGATCTCGCTAAAATGACATGGTTCGTTCTCTAGTAGTCCAACAGACGTTTAATGTTGTCATAAACTCCTGTAAAAATGTTAGATCTGCGCTTTTCTCTTTATTCGACTATTTCAGTTTAGCTTTGAAACTTACTCGTAATGTCTGGAAGATGGAATTTCTCAAAAGCCAATGAGTTGTGAACATCCCAACCAGCCACACGGCGGACGGGAGCTTCCAGTCTGTTGAAGGTGTCGGGGTTCTCCTGGATCGCAGCAGCTACCTCAGAAGCGATACCAGCCGTGGTGTAGGCCTCGTGGACAATCATCACTCTTCCAGTCTTCTTGACACTCTCAAAGACAGTCTCTCTGTCAAATGGGTGCACGGTACGGAGGTCAACCAGCTCGATGGAAACGCCGGGACGCTGAGCTTCCAGCTGGCGGATGGCCTCCATGCAGTAGTACAGAGGCTGGCCATAAGAAATAACTGTGACATTGTTACCCTCCTTGAGCACCTCAGCCTTGGAGAGTGGCAGCTCGTAAGAGGCCACAGGGACCTGCTCAACAGCCGCGCGGTAAAGAATCTTGGGTTCCATGAAGATACACGGATCATTGCTGCGGATAGCAGACAGCAGAAGACCCTTGGCCTGGATGGGAGATCTGGGCATAATGACGCGAATACCAGGAACGTGTGTGAACAAGCTTTCCGGAGATTGCGAGTGGTACAGAGCACCGTGGCCGACACCACCGCACGGCATGCGTACTGTCAAGCTACCGGCACCACGGCCGTTGCTACCGTCACGGAAACGCATTTTGGCGGCTTCGTTGACAATCTGGTCAAAGGCTGGGTAGACGTAATCGGCAAACTGGATCTCCGCAACAGGACGCATGCCCTCCGCAGCAAGACCAATGCCAAAACCCAGGATACCTTGCTCGGACAAGGGCGTGTTGAAGACGCGCTCGCCTCCGTGTGTCTCAGCCAGCTTCATTGTGCAGCGGAACACGCCTCCGAAAGCGACATCCTCGCCAAAGACAACCACCGACTCGTCCTCCGCCAGGGCAGTGCCGAGGGCATCGTTGACAGCCTGGAAGAGGTTCAGCTTCTTGGTTGCGCCATTGCGAACCTCGGCAGGGATCTCGAGGTTGTTCTTGACGGCGTCAGCGTTGTGCGCTAATAAAGGCGTAGAACCGTATTCGATTGGGAGGTTCAGCTTGGCGTTGGGCGGGTGTGTAGAGTAGCAGCGAGACGCGTGCAGAGGAAGGGCCGCGACGGGCAGACGGGGCGTTTGCAGGGCCCTGCGAAATTGACGAACAGCTTGACGCTTCATTGTGATATCCGACGAGCGTTTTCGCACGATGGAAGAGGAGTCTGGGTAAGCAAAAGAGTGATGTGGGAAAAAAAAAAGGTATCACGACTGGCCGAAACGGGCGGGTTTGTCGACGAAGACGACGACAGGGCGGATTGAGACTCGGCTTGCTGCGGCCTCTCGCGGGGTTGACGAAATGGGCCAAGTGCAAGGCGCTGAGAGCCGGGAAAAGCGGGCCTCTGCAGTTCTTGTGCCGCTCTGCTCTGGGGAAGTCGAAAGTGGCTAGTAAGTGTCTAAAAAAGAGGCTGGTGCTGCTGTGGCTGGTGCGACAGGCGGGTTGCTCTGCCAACACAACTGCGCCAACTGGCCAAGCTTTCTGCCAAACGCTACATATGTCGCAGCCATCATGAGTGGCCCACGTGGAGTTAATTGAAGGCTGGGCAAAATTACGTGGCTATCCAAGACATTCATGCTCTCTCCATTGAATTTAATGTTCCACCCGTAGTCTGCGGCTCTGCCCATTCTCCTTCTCTGGCATTCCAGTCCTCCAGAACCAGCGCAAAAGACTGGTCTAATAGAGAACAATGCCGTCGAGGGATTCGCCCCGGGAGGCGCGGCGGTCACGGCCACGGAGCGGAGATCAATCCCGACGAAATCACGAGCGCAAAAGACGATCACATGCGAGACGGCCCGGCACAGCGTCGGACGATACGAGAGAAAGTCGCGAGACCAGAGAAACGAGGGAAACGAGGGACTCGAGAGGCACAAGAGAATCACGGACGACAAGAAGCTCCCAAAAGCTTTCGGCGGGCGCTCTCAACCAGCTGAACAAGGAGAATACGAAGCGCAAAAGCCGCAACTCAGATCGACGGCGTGTGTCGCAGCATCGTTACGAAGATGAGTACGACCAGGAAGCGGAACGAGCTTACGAAAAGGAGCGGCGGCGGAAAGAAAAGAAGCGGAAAAAGCGAGTCGTGAGTGGTGCTGTCATGGAAGAAGGCCGCGCACGTGGTCACCATCGCGGATGGAGCGACGAAACATACGAAAAGGACGAGCTTCTTCCTCAGCCAAAGAAGAAATGGACGAAAAAGAAGAAGTGGTGGATAATCGGAGGAATCAGCGCCGTCCTGCTAATCATCATCATTGCCATCGCTGTCGCCGTCAGCCAGAAGAAGAAAGGGGGAACCACCAAAGGCAACGACACATCATCCTCGTCATCTCTTGGCAGCCAAGATCGAAACTCGATACCGGAGAAATGGCGTAATACTTACCTCGACCCATGGACGTGGGCAACGACCACCGACATGAACGTCACCTTTACCGACGAAATGGTGGGCGAGCTACCGGTCATGGGCCTATACTCGAAATGGGACGACTCGGCAAAGGCCAACGACAAGGCGCCTGCGCTGAACAAACCGTGGGGGAAATACAGCGACTTGCCGGCGCGCGGCGTCAATTTGGGCGGATGGCTGTCGCTGGAACCTTGGATCACGCCTTCGTTGTTCAACTACCCAGTCAGCATGGGTATCGTCGATGAATGGACACTTGTGAAGCAGCTGGGTGATTCAGCGGCATCGACCTTGGAGAAGCATTACTCGTCTTTCGTCACCGAAGACGACTTCAAAGCTATTGCCGCCGCCGGCCTGGATCATGTGCGCATTCCGTTTTCGTACTGGGCCATCACGACGTACGACGGAGACCCGTACCTGTTCCGCACGTCATGGAGATACCTTCTGCGCGGTATCGAATGGGCGCGAAAATATGGCTTGCGAATCAATCTCGATTTGCACGGCCTCCCGGGAAGCCAGAACGGCTGGAATCATAGTGGACGTTTGGGATCCATTGGGTGGCTGAATGGCACTGACGGAGCTACCAATGCCCAACGGTCGCTCGATATTCACGATCGGCTATCGCAATTCTTCGCGCAAGATCGCTACAAGAACATCATCAGCCACTATGGTCTTGCCAACGAACCACGAATGACGTTGTTGAGTCCTTCAGAAGTTATTAGCTGGACAGAAAACGCTTACAAGCTGGTTCGCAAGAACGGTGTTGAAAGCATCGTTGTGTTCGGCGACGGCTTCATGGGTCTCGGTAACTGGCAAGGCCGCATGACTGGATATGACAGTATGGCACTCGATGTTCACCAATATGTGATTTTCAACGAGAACCAGATTGACTTTTCTCACCAGAAGAAGATCCAGTATGCCTGCGACGGCTGGACCAAGCAGACCGAACAGAGCATGGACACCAGTACGGGCTACGGGCCGACACTCTTTGCTGAGTGGTCACAGGCGGACACCGACTGCGCGAAGCATCTCACAAACGTGGGATGGGGCAATCGCTGGGAGGGCACCCTGGACACGGGCGACCCCAAGACGTCTGTCCTAACGCCGAGATGCCCGACCAAGAACAAGCAGTGCTCCTGCGCCCAGGCCAACGCGGACCCCAGCAAGTGGAGCTCCGACTACAAGCAGTTTCTCAAGATGTTTGCCGAAGCGCAGATGCACAGCTTCGAAAAGGGTTGGGGCTGGTGGTACTGGACGTGGAAGACGGAGAGCGCGCCCCAGTGGTCCTACGAGGCCGGTCTCCAGGCCGGTGTGCTCCCGGATAAGGCGTATTCTCGGGAATTCAACTGCGACAGTGACGTTCCGGATTTTGCCAAGAATGGTTTGCCGGAATACTTTTGAGCGCAATCGGGATTTTGTCGCCACAAAGGGCTGAATGATGGTGGAAAGCGTGTTAGCCTGTCAAAAGTGTACATATGGTGGACAGGGTAGAGATTTTCTTTTGGGCATAAGCGAGAAAAAACACAATGATTTTTATTGGCATATTATATAGCATATACTCATTTATTACGCGGCGGCAAGACGCTGCGGCACGATATAGACGGTTGGAAAGCGATATACAGAACAGTGGAGCTATACATGCAGGAGAGTCTACGCGAGTAGCGCAAATGACAACTAGAATGACATTTTCACAATATTCTATTTCATACATCACTTGCATCGTTTTCACAAAAACTAACCTGCGGCAATGAGAGTGTGGCGAATCAAAGGTAACGGCATTGCCGTTGTCCGGTGTGAAGTGGCGGATGGAGACCAGACGCCGGCTCCGGCACGGCTTTGGCTAGGCCCATGTCGTCCCCGAGCGTCGGGGAGCTCCGGCCTCCAGTCCTGACACCAGGCTTTTTCCTTTTTTTATCCCACCCCACCCGGGCTGTCAGACGGTATTTGATTCCTTCTGCCGCGAATTACCAAGGCTGGCAAGTAGTGGCTGAATTGTCCTTCCTCTCTGCTTCCCTATTCGCTGATGACCTGCTTTACATCCCCTCTGCTAGCAATGGGCCATGTCATCAATACTGTACAGCACTCGATCAACATCACCTTATATGGGCTGTTGGCGCTACAGCCCTGGAGCAATATACAGAGTGTGACAGGAGAATCGTGACCGAATATGAGCGATAGTTGGATACATGTGATTTGTTCAAGAAGAAGCAGCCTCAAGTTCTTCCACAAGTTTGCATCAGGCGAGCTGCTGTCGAGCGGCTCCTTAGAGGTGACCAGTTGTTTCTTGAACTCAATTGTTTCATTGACAGCAAGTAATGATGTCACTTCTTGCTGCAGGATGGTGATTTCATCTTGAATCTTGGCAGAGGCTGTTTGATGTCTTTCAAGTAGACAATAATAAGAAAGCAAACTTCTGCTACGCGCACAGTTCCAACCGTGATCTAGAGAGGATCCATAATGATAAGAAAAGATTTCATTGTAAGGATAGAGACTGCTTCAACTTCTGGCAGCAAACGGCAGTATGCAATTTGTTGAGTCGGATCAAATAACAAATATCTCGTTCCTGGAAAGCGAGTTTATGGACAAAACTAGACTCGCTAGTGAAGAACAAAGGGTGGAAGAGTGTTAGCTTGACAAAGGGGGAGCAAATAGCTTTACCCTGCGTAGATCACCAACGGCACGGGCCGCGGCGCTGGAGAGGCTGAAGGTCTGGCAGCGATTTGGATTGCCTGATTCAGCCGATGGGAAGCAGCAGCTCATCCTGGTTTCAAAACGCAGCACCGCGGAGTCGGTGCTCTGCCACGACTTTGCCACGCTGTGATTTGTTTCTGTTGTATATCCAATCCATAGACCTCTGCCAGGGTTCAGTCCCGCAGCTTGCTGCCTCTGGTTGGATCTCCCGTTTTCTGTAGAATGCAGACAAATTTACCTGTTGCGCCTCGTCTCCGTGAGATGTGCTGGCGTGGTGGGCTCCGCGGCCTATCCCTGAGTGATAATTCTGTTGCAGGCCACTGGATAGTCGGAGTGGACGATGTCAACGGACGAAACTTGTCAGTTCGTTATCGACTCTGTATCCTTGTGGTATGGCTGATGCTGGCCACGTAACGCCTCTTCTTCTCATGCAGTACATTGTGCATCGAAACAGCGAGCACCAGTGATCGTTTACCGCTTTTTGAACGCTGAATGAGACAGGACGCATTCAATCCCATCACAACTACGGGTTGTTCGGCAAACGCATTTTCATTGGTTGGTTTGAAGGAGTGCGGGCGTTCTTCGTACTTCGTTGGTAGCTGGTTGGAGGGAGTGCGGGCGTGCCTCGTACAGCTAAAAGTCCATGAGTCGCTGTATTGCGGGGTATTATTAAACGCAGAATATACATCATTTTACTAACAAACACTACCAAAACATAAGTGTCAAGGATATCTCATTGTATTCATGGCTGAGTGACCGTATCGGAGGCTCGCCGCACTCGCGGGAAATAGTTGACGCTTTCGCTGACAGGCATCTGCTAAGCCACTTGTCTCTTCTCTCTTTAAAAGCCTGCACCCTCCCGGCCAGCGGCTCTTTTGCTTGTATACTCAACCAGATTTTTTTCTCATAGCGAGCCACCATGGAAACAATTGAACATGTCGCGTCTCGTCGTCCTCATCCAATCCACGAGATTGTCAAAAAATTGCTGTATTTCCACTCGTCGGATTCGCTTCCTGCCTCCTTTGTGCTTGGTGGTTGTACCACAATGTGCGGCGATTCGTACGTCACACGACTCCAGTTTCTCGGAAGCGAACCGGTAACACTAACTCCAACAGCAGCCGTCTCGCCACTACCATGGCGAGGATAGAGGTTGCGGTCGTGTTGCAATGCTACCGTCATCTTGGAAGCTACCGTTTGGCTTAGGCAAGTTGCTTAAAAGTCGTGATGCGGAGAAAACGCTGAGGCTTCCATTGCTCTCCCTTGAAGATCATGAAACGTATGGCGACACGTACGCGCAGTACGCCGGCGGATTATTCACCATCATAACAAGAGACGCGCGAAACATCTCTTCCGTGCTATCTGAAAAATTCCCCAGATTTGGCCACGGGCAGCTCCGAAGTCTCTGCTTTGGGCCCCTTCTTGGTGAAAGTATATTTACTAAGGATGGAGCTGCTTGGAGGACTTCAAGACGCATACTGGCTTCTGAATTGCACAAGCCACATTATCCGGCCTCACATGTTATCGAGTCTCATTTTCAAGACCTATTACGAAATCTTGTGGAGCTACAGCGAACATCATCTTCCACTCTGAACATCCGAGATGCGCTGCATGATTATACCCTCGACACAGCGACAGATCTTTTTCTTGGCACCTCTACCGATATTCTCAGCTTATCGGACAAAGCAAATAATGAGGGTACCCGGTTCTCTCAGACTTTTAACAAGTCCATGCAATGACTAGCCACCAGAGAGCGGTTCAAGATGTTCGCATGGCTCGTAACAACACCAGAGATGTTGAAGGGATTTCACACTGCCCGTGACTCTCTGGAGAACCTGCTTATCGAGTCGGAACATGTTGCTGCTAATGGACTCAGCAATTCGGTTTTTACTGATTTTCTTTCAAAGACAACCGATATGATTAAGGCCCGAGACGAGCACATGAGTCTCCTAGTCGCTGCGCGTGACTCGAATGCGAGTCTACCTTGCTGGTTAATCTACACACTTGCACGAGAGCCTGCAGTGTTCGCAAAACTTCAGCAAGAAGTCTATCAGTCCTTGGACCTGATCCAAATTTTTTGCCCGAAGATGCACATCTCTCAAAAATGCGTTATTTGGATAACGTGATAAATGAGACGCTTCGTCTCTCTCCGGTGGTGCCCCTCAACGGTCGGCTGTGCTCAAAGATGACAACACTTCCAGCTGGAGGCGGCAAATCTGGTGAAGAGCCTATTTTTGTGGTACTTTAATATGTCTTTCCACGTTTGCCTGCCAACGATCCTCCAGCTACTATGGAGGTGATGCCATGGAATTTCGACCCGAAAGGTGGCAGGATATGGATGCAAGGGTGCGGATCAGAAATTTTACCTTTCATCCCTTCATTGGAGGACCTCGCAAGTGTCTGGGAAGTAAGTAGCTCCTTCAGTCGCGTTATTTCTTCACCGATGCACTCGCTAATGTATTTCCAGAACGGTTTGCAATCAAGCTTGCCAAATACACTCTGTGTCGGTTACTTCAATCGTTTAGTACCATTACAGTTGATGATGGCGAGTTCGAGGCTGGACCGGATTGGCAGGAGCGCATCCGATACCAAAATGGTCTCAACATGTCTCCTGATGATGGCGTTTTTGTACACTTAGAACTGAGATACACAGCTCTAAAGCGCTCAGTATTAATGAAACCTTGATATATAAATGGAGCACGAAAGCGATTCGCTCAAAACGGTGCACCTCATACACAGACGAGGTCAAGCCCATCCGTGGGGCATGAATCTCTCTGGCCTAATTACAAGGTGCTCTATAGCCTCCGACCCGGCGACCTCCGTCACTTTTTTTTCACCTACCCACTGTATCTGTATTACTACGCATGCCAAGCGGCTAGCCTGCTCATATCCGGCCCCAGTTTCCGAGCCTTGAGCAGCGAAAGCAAGGGCTCGAAGGACAGCGCGTACGCATCTCCGATCTGGACCGAGCAAGGCAGACGATGCTTGGATGCGTACTTTCCATTAACTGTTTCTCGGTTTTATATCTGTAAAAGCGACGAACTCGCGCCAGCACCCCATTGGGGAAAGCATGCATCGCAGGCTCTCAATTATAATGGAACCAAGCCTCTTTTATTCCAAATGGGTCATCTCGCGTTTTAGTGTAGTGCCGAACTCCATGGATACCACATGTAGCCACTAAAATTTTCGGGCCGGTCGATGGCGTTGCCAGGAATCGCAAAAAAAGTAGTTTTTCTTCTATTCCTTTCATCAGACAGTTTGCGCATGAGTAACGAGTTGTCGCTCTTGCATAGTCTCAAATCGCGACTTTGGTTGTAGCCCTGTTCGCACAGGCAAACAGTCTTCGAAACGTGCGACAAATTGTTATCGCCCACAGGATCCTGGCGGACCCGAAAAAACGGTTATAGAGTCGTCTTGATTATTATCCCCGTTCGGCCGACCAGCTTTTTCGTTTGCGAGCCTGACTTCACTTGCATCGCTCCCTCCACCTCAGCGTTGAACCACTTCTAAGAGCCGATGGCAGCTCGGAGATAAAGTTTCTTACGGTTTCTCTTTTCTAATAATATATACTCACTCACTTCTGCGGGAGGGGTTGTTCTTGGCATTGCCATCCAGTCCACCACCATGAGCGTCGACCTTGAGAAGCAGCAGCCGCCAGTGGCTGACGCTGACGCCACCAGTCGCAACGCCGAGCCCAAAGCCCAGGATGCGCAACACGACGGCGTATTATTGTCCAACAGCGTTTCGCAATCGACACAGCACTCGACAGAATCCTTAGACAGAATCCGGTCGCAAAACGGTTATGGTGTCGATGAGCAGCAACCCTCGCAGTCGCGTGCTGCGCCGTCATATTCACAAGAAAAAGATGCCTTCGAGGTTGGCTGGGACGACGGCGCCAATGATCCCCTGTGTCCTTGGAGCTTCAACAAGGTCCGAAAATGGGTCATCGTATCAATCCTCTGCGCTGGAAGCTTTGCAGTGTAAGCTTACTTCACAAGCGACAAAGCATCCGATCTGTCAGCGTACTTGTGCTAACTGAGGTTATACAGAACGAATATTAGCTCCGGCTACACAGCAACTTACGAACAGATGGAGAATGAGTTTGGCAACTCACGAATTGTCTCCGTTCTTGGTCTATCATTCTTTGTGTTGGGTATCGCGTTTGGACCCATGCTGTTTGGCCCCTTGAGCGAGTTCTATGGTCGCCGTCCCATTTACCTTGTCGCTTGGACCGTGTTTATCCTCTTTCTCTTCCCTGGTGCTTTCGGCACCAACATCCAGACCATTCTCGTAGCACGATTCTTTGGTGGTTTCTCTGGCAGCGCATTCCTCGCTGTGTCTGGCGGTACCGTCGGCGATCTATTCCAAAGACACGAGCTGCAGGCCCCCATGGTTCTGTTCTCGTTGGCGCCGTTTATGGGCCCTACTGCCGGCCCCGTGGTCGCTGGTTTCATCAACTACAACGTGCACTGGAGATGGACCTATTATGTGTGGCTCATTTGGACCGGTGCGATGCTCTTTGCGGTGGTCTTCTTCGTTCCCGAGACGTACCATCCCATTCTCCTCCGAAACAAGGCGCGGGACCTGCGCAAGCGAACTGGCGACGATCGTTGGCTGGCGCCCACGGAGAAGACACAAAAGTCTGTCGCCCGTGCCATCGGCCTGTCTCTCCTGCGACCCATGCAACTGCTCATCTTTGAGCCCATGTGTCTCAACCTCTGTATACTGGCTGCGATCTTGCTCGGCATTCTGTACCTCTTCTTCGGTGCTTTCGCGCTCGTCTTCAGCACCAACTACGGCTTTAACCTGTGGCAAATTGGTATGGCATTTATCCCCATCTGCATCGGCATGTTCATTGCGAGCGCGACGGATCCATTTTGGCACCGCTACCGCATGGGTCTTGTGGCCAAGCTTGAGCAAGAGACAGGCATCAAGGGCAAAGCCGAACCCGAGTTCCGCTTGCCACCAGCGGTGGCCGGCGCGGTGCTGGCGCCCGTGGGCGTCATCATCTTTGCGTGGACATCGTATCCGCATATTCATTGGATTGCACCAATGATTGGTGAAGCAATTTTTGGAGCAGGGTATGTTTCTAAATCCAGACTCATTTTGGAATGCATACTAACTGTTGCGCAGCATTGTTCTAGTGTACACTGGCATCTTTACTTTCCTGGTCGACGCGTATCCCACTTACGCTGCCAGTGCCTTGGCGGCCAACGCCTTTGTCCGCTGCTTGTTTGCCACTGCTTTCCCTCTATTCGGAAACCAAATGTACCACAAGCTCGGCTTCCAATGGGCTTCTACGCTTCTGGCATTCCTGCTGCTTGCGATGATGCCTTTTCCGTATATCTTCTTCCGCTACGGCAAGCAGATCAGAAAAAAGAGTCGTTTTGCGACGACTGGCTAAATAGATTGCACATACATTTGATATTTTGTATACAGTTATTGTTCTTTTGCATAGCGGGTTTAGCTTATGATACACGAAAGCATGCCAAAATACGGAACATAAACGGACGGAGGGATATTTGGGCGTGCATATTAATAAATACATAACCGGGGCATTCAGATTAATTTTATATATTACTTGATCGATCTCAATATCAGTATTCATGTTCTGCTACCTGGTTGTCTCAAAGTCCATCTCCAGGGCGGGTGCGGCTGTGGCACGCTAAATTCAGTGGCACCGCCTCATCGGCACAGAGACGGAAGGGCCTGGCGGATACGCCAGCATTCACCTGCATCCCAACGGCCGCTCGCCAGCATCACCATCGCCTAAATGGACAAGCTCTATGAGTGGCGCGAGCAGTACATTGGTGACAGAGTCTCAGATGACTTTCTCATTGGTACCGCCGTTGGCTGCCTCGCCACCATTCTGTGCACGCTCCTCACGCGCATCGTCTCCGTCTTGCGCAACGATGTCTACGACCTCGCCCACTGGAAGCTGAATGTCCGCGTTCCTATACAGCCCATGTGGATGAACATGGGATACTGGTAAGTATAATCTGTCTTTGCTTTCATCGCCTTCCTGACAACGAGTCTGACATCGCATGCAGGATAACACCGCGGGGCGAGAAAATCCAGCACCTCGACCAAGCGTGCGCCACGCTGCTCCGGGAAGTGCTGCGCGCCGCAGATCTGCTCACCGGGGACCCCATCGCCGAGAAGGAGCTCCGGCGCCGGCGCAGTTTCGCTGTCCTCGACGTCGGCTTCGGTTGCGGCGACCAGACCGTGGAGCTCGCACGCGCCCTCGACGCGCCCGCCTGGCAGAGCTTCCGTTACGTCGGGCTCACGCTCAACCAGGCGCAGCTGTCGCTCGCCTACCAGCGCGTCGAGCGTGAGATCGCCGCCGCCAACCGCCACGGCGTCAAGCTCTGGCCCGAGTCGTTTCGCCTGTTCGGCGCCGACGCCGCGCGGCCCGAGACCTGGGAGCGGCCGGTGCGCGCGCTCGTCGACGGGCTCGCGGATGAGGCGTGCAGCGATCGCTGGCTGCTGGCGCTGGACTGCCTGTATCATTTTTCGCCGTCGCGGACGCCGCTGTTGCTGTACGCGGCGCGCGAGCTCAAGGCCAACTTCATGGCGTTTGACCTGGTGCTCAACGAAAAGTCGTTCTTCTCTGCGCGGGTTGCCGCCAGACTGGTTGGCCGCATCACAGGCTGTCCGTTCAATGCCTTCCTTACGGAAGATCAATATGTACAGCAGCTCGTGGACGCGGGATACGACAGAGACACGATTCAGGTTCGAGACGTGACCTCGGAAGTCTTCAGCGGGCTGGTGGCGCACATTGAAAGGCAGCAGCGATCGCTAAAACCGTACGGTATCACTATGGGAAGCTTCGGTATGGCGAAAAGACTATTCAACTGGTTTGACAGCACCGGTGTGGTGCGGGCTGTCATCGTTGTTGCTCGAGTAAAGAGTAAAACAGCCTGATGAATGCAGGGTAGCCTTGCTAACCGAGGTATTGGACCGCGAAGTTCCCTCCAATTGCAAGAGGGATACATGGGAGGTCGATGTTTTCAGCTGAAAGTAATTAAAAATCAATCAAATCCTTCCTGCGCAATTTCAGGAGCCTTGTGGCTGACCTACCATGTTGGACGCTGGTGGCGTTGCCATCATCGATTCATCCGGCTGAAAGTGATAGGTCTCGACCCAGTCGACTCATCAGACCGCGGTGATATATTCTCTAAACAGTTAGCCTCTCTCATATCACAGACAATTCGTCGAATGAGGCTCCATTACAGACTGATTCGGAGGTTGGTGGGCTTGCTGCCAAACGCCATCACACGATGAGCGGGCGCAACGACGAAGCGGGCGCCGCACCTCGGAGGTCGCAATGGAAACAATCGGGGTCCCATCGCCCGCTGTGGCTGCCTATAGCCTCACGCTTCCGAAAATAAAAGGAAAAACCGGCCAAATGAGGGCGTATGAAGTGTGATGTATGCAGCTAACGGCCGGTGTGGTCGCCCTGGGGCCTCCGCGCAGCTGCCTGGTTGGTTGACCAGTTGCACCAGCTGACCCGGCTGGCCGGCTGTGCCTGTTGCATGTAGCCGCCTTTTTCCACAATCGGGGGCCCGCAGCCTTGCTTCCGCAAATGAATTTTTCGTATAGTTCTGGGCCACCTAGTTTTCTATACTTGCATCCTACAATTGATCAATATCGTTCAGCCGCACAAGGCTCATCGCCCCCAGGTGGGCTGTTCCCATGCCCACCCGCTGCAACGCCTCACTTACTCAAAGCAACCAACCATGAAAAGGTCCGAGGGACACTGCGGAGTCACATCGTCATAGAAAGATTAGGCAGATCCTAATCCTACGGTTTCATTGCGCGCGCCACTTGCGGGTTGTTTGCGCGGACCGGAGAGTTGCGTGTGGAGGCATGCTCCGTCGATGAAGCGCCCGCGCGTGATGCTCGTTGGGCTGAATCTGCCACATTTGTTTGCTTTGCGAGAGATAGGCAGTATTTGATGTGACTATTATTGAAGTTTCTACTTTGGTGGCAATTTGGTACATAAATAGGAAGCTCAACTATGGCTGTTGTAGTTTTAGAGAAATCCGTTCATCACATCTCTTATTCACCGTGCTAAGAGCCACCCAAAATGTCCCTACTTGGCATGTTACATTCTCAAAACGCCCAACTACTGAGTGCGGGAGTTGTTTCATATTACATCCTCATTTATACTCTGCATAGATTTATGGGACGTGTTTACCGCGACTTCTATGGCACCCTACTCAAACAACTCGGAACTCGCAAGACGCTTGGACTCCTCGTCTTCATCATTGGTGTTCTGTCAACTCTGGCCTCGACGCCATTTTGCGGCCGAGCTTTTGTCTCTTCTTCCATCAGCATCGATGGTTATTCATCGAGCCCTCTGTCACTTGACTCCAAGATATGCATCGGAACGCGGATGGTACTGTGGACCGCCGAACTGCCCCTGCTAGGCGATACACATTTCTACCTGGTACACCACATCCTGTCTCTCACATCGCTCGCTATCATCTTGGTCAAGAGTTTGAATCTGGCCCCAATCTACCTCATCTACGCTGGACTCATTACAGAATTGTTCTCCAGCTCCAGAGCTTTCATCCGCGGCTCGGGGCTGCACCAACGCTACCCAAAACTCTTTGCTCGAATTACTTGCTCGAACGCCGCATCGATTTTTCTATTCCGGTCGATCCCTGCCCTATTTCTTTTACAAAACCAACTCTTTCGACCGATGTTGAAGAACAACTTGGGCTTGGCATATTTCGTCACCGTGGCATTCTATGCTAGCTTTGTAAGCTACATTGGCTACAAGCTACTTGCTGGAATGGGCTACGTTTCGTTCAAGCCGGCTAGTCCAGCTCGCTTTGAGCTGAGAACTGGCAAAGATTTCAGGAATATCTCAGTGTACAGCTTATTGCTTGGTATTGCCATGGCATCTACTCTGTTGTCGTCAGCGACGCTGTATGAGCTGGCGAGTGATGATACGCTTTCCCGGCAAGAGCTGTCTAGCCTGGCTGGCATTGGTATTGGTACAGTTATCAGTGGACTATTCGGTGCCAAATTCATGAATCAAGCGCTGTCAGTCGTTTCAACACCAAGTCTGGAACTGGAAAAACCAGTTGTGCCTGCATCGGCTGAACCGCCAGGTGTGTCGCGCCGCTTCTTCCCCGCCTTCAAGGGCATCTCACTCCAAGGAGCCGTCCTCTTCTCAGTATTATGGCTGCGCCTTTGCCCAAATCTGGGCTTGAAAGTGAACAGTGCAATTCTCCTGGGCGTTGCGGCTGTCAGCCTCCCCCTCGGCGAGGCCATTGGACGCATCGGCTGCTATTTTGCTGGATGCTGCAGCTCCACGCGCAGAGACAAATACCCAGGACTTCAACTTCTGGCGGCGACCTTGAACATGGTCATTTTCGGCTCCACGATCATGCACCTCGCCCATCACGGCATCGACAGCTTGGCTGAAGCAGGCATCACAGCGATCCTCGCCAACGGTGTCGTACGCTTCATGCTGAACCCGCTTCGAAGCGATGCTGCCGACATGCTGTTCAGCCCCGCGAGCATGTTTGCGCTGGCGCAAACTCTCTTTTCTGCTTCCCTAATCATGCTGGCAAAGGTCGAGGGCGGGCTGGATCCTGTGGCATCCTTCATGGCTACGGTCGGAGCGGCGTCCAGCAACATGTTCATGTGCCGTGTGGCCACTTTCGCTTGGGGGCTCGCAGCTACCCAAATGCGCAAATGGAAGGTGTCTCGGTTTGCTCGACTGGAACACTTTGTCTACGCGTTCAGCGCCGCCATTTTCCTGCTCGTCTCGAACAGCAACGCCGGTGACGAAGCGGCGCGCGCTGGAAGGCTGTTCCTCCAAAAGGAGCCTCTCTTTGCCATGTCGAATCCTGAAATGCTGGGCGCTACTGTTGCCTCGGCAGTGATACCAGTCATTCTTTTGAATTAGACAAACTTGCATTCCAACATGTCCGGTATTGTTCTTGTATATACTATTAGTTTTAGTTTATGTAACGGTATCCAATAAACGAGCCTGATATGTTGTGCCAAGGTTACTGTGGGTGCTATCACTTTGCCTCTATGACTCCAGGGTTGCTGTCATAATAAAAGATGCGCCACCAGCAGGGAGCCAATGAACGAATTTCGCGGCGTTAAAGAGGTTACACGGAAATCAACCGGCCCCAGCCGCTTTGGCTGCGTTTTGGTACGTCGCCGAACGAGGTCAGGCTGCGCTCCTCCCACTGGATCAAGAATATTGGCACTTATTACGTTCATACATTTCGAGGGCGATGAATAACACCGAAGTTGCGAATCATGGCCCGTAGCATGGAATGCCTCCCCTGGTACCTCCAAAATCTATCCCATTTGCAGCTTTTTTGATTTCGAGCGCTGCATATCAGAAATTTCGCGATGAATCGAGCGCCCAACGGGGCAGGCACCGAACACTGGACCCACGACATCAAACTCGACCCAGAAAGAGATGTAACGAGACCGCTAGCGTTAAGAGTTCTAGCGAAATTGAACGCCGGAGAGCCCATGACAGAATCGTAGCTGGGTCTCATAAACTCGCTGAGAGGCAACAATAGCTAGCGCCTCGGCTGCCGACATGCTTAACAGCGACGGGGGCTTGCCCAGTAAACCGAGCTAATGCAAGGAGCTGATCTGCGCCCATCATCACCCGTAGGCTTCCCCAGCATCACCATGGCTCCGTTTGGGCCCAGAGTAAAGCTTGCCAGGAAGCAACGAGGTAACAATGCAGAAAGCAGAGGATTCACGCACGTCTCTCCGATGATGCTGCAGCTGCCGTATGCAAGAGACGACCACCTGCAGGCCCCAGTACAAGTCAAAATTCGACTCGTCGCAAAGCTGTTCGTCCCCCATCGGTGAGCCCGCCCACCTTTGTGAGAGGCAACAGCGTCACATCCCTAAAACGAGCTGCCAGCTCACTTTGCAGCGGCAGCGCACATGGCATTGCCCCTCCACCCACACATCTTTTCCCTGCCCCAAGCGACCGGCTCTGCTAGATGAACGGTGCAAGTGAGAAACGGCACTAATAAACGAGAAAAGGCTTAGTTTGGTGCACCGCCGCGCTCGCTGGGGTGAGTTATTGCGTTACGTCTTTCGGCGGGCCTTCCCCGCCGCCCACTTGTAAGTGGCCGTATCGGGTGAGAACCGACCGACCGGTCAAAGAGCCTGGAAGCTCGACTGCTTATTTTGTTTATTGGAAACGGCGGATTTACAGTTTTGTGAAGAGTGGATGGAACACATGGTTACCTTGCAGTAGCGCCGTCCCCTAGTTAGGCGTGGTGGTGGGTTACAAAAGGCAACCGCTCTGCTGCTTCTCAAAGTATGCACTTCTCACCATCACCAAGCATTCCATATCTCCCATTTACAAGAAGCGAACACACATTTCATCAATAATATTGCACATACTCACAAGAATAAAACAACAAACCGCCCATCAACAATGAAGTTCTCCATCCTGGCCCTCCTCAGTGTCGCTGCAGTTGCCATCGCCAAGCCCGTCCCCGACACCCGTCGCGTACGTATTTTCCCCATCCCCTCCATTCACTATACCATTTCCCAACAATTGCAATATCTGCCTTTTGTTCTTGTTTTGGTCTCGATGGATTATGCTGACTGTGCTGAATAGGACTGCACCTGTCCTGAGATGCCCAAGGCCTGCGGCTGCGCTATCCAATAAACGCTTGGGCGCATTGATTAAAATGAATATATCACGCATCGCCATTTAGATATATACAAAAATGACATAATTTGATACTCAATACTTTTCAAAAGCAAAAAACAGAATTGTAGAAGACAGAAAAAGGGGGAATATAATCGTACATAAAAACATGATATTAAAGCCCCCAAACGTAAGAGTAAAACATGGATACAACAACGCCGCCGGCCGTATAAGTAAAACCTAGAAGAACCTGTCATCTTCAAACATCCATCCGTATTTCCTTTGTATTTGCCCAAACATGTTATACAAGGAGAAAAAGTTGCATTCCCCAAAGCCTATGAAAATAAAATGTGTAATAAACAACGAGAAAACAAAAATCGAGAGAGAATAAATCTGAGTAGAGTGGTTAATTGCTGCTGGAGCCGTCATCGCTCATGTCGCTCAGCGAGCCGTAGCCCGTGTCCATGTCCATGCCGACGAGGCTCTTGGTGATGGCCAGGCAGCGCTCGACAACCTTGCCGCGGACGTCCGGGTCGAGGCCGGCGTCTGTGCCGCTCACGCCGCCGATCCAGACGCGCAGCGTGCCGGCGAGCTTCTCCAGCGACGCGTCAAAGGCCTCGGAGCCGCCGTTGCGCTGCGCCATGACGCGCTCCAGCAGCGACATGACCGAAGTGAAGCCGAGCAGCGTCATGGCGGCGGCCATCTCGGGCCTCAGGGAGGCCTCAATGACGCGCAGGCTTTGCGCTGGGGAGACGACAACGGGGGCACCGGTGGTGGCGCGCGACAGCTGGCCGATGGCGACGGCGCAGCGCAGCGTCAGCAGCAGGTCCGGGTTTGTGGCGTGCACGCTGGAGCCAATGACGAGCCGCGACTCGTTGAGCGGGCTGTCGATGCGCTCGGAGCGGAGGAGCTTGAGGGACGATGCGATGCTGGCGCCGCGGGACTCGTCGACGAGGGAGGCGTACGCCAGCGAGGCGCGCAGCTTGGCGCTGGAGCCGGGCGGAGCGACGTTGAGAGCGGTGTCGAGGTCGTCTCGGTTAATCTTCTTGGTGTCGAGGGCCTCTGAGAGAACGTCGTGCAGAAGACAGGTAGACCACCACGCGGCAGCTGCGTCTAGTGGCGTGCCGATGTAAATATCTTGGACGACAGAATCCATACCGTCAATGTTGGGAACGACACCCTCGGTAGTGTCCTTGTTAAAAGCGAGATTATAGGCGCGGTGAACAACTGCGTCGGTGAGCACTTCGTCGCAATCACGCTCCACCAGCGCGGTGATGTGGTCGGGAAGCTCGTCCTCGTGTGGTTTCGTAGGATCAGGGCGAATCTGGATAAGAAGCTGGTTGAGCTGGCGAGCTTCGTTCCAGCGGGAGCGCGCCAGCTTGGCCGCAATCATGTTGGCGGGGACAAACGAGGTCTGGCCCAGTTTCCAGAGCAGGACGCGAATATGTAGGGCCTTGAGCATGAGACGGGTCGGCGTATCCGGGAGCGTGCCAGACGCCAGGAGCGTCAGTAGCAACCGACTGGTGCAGACCTCGTCGTCGCCGCCGGCGAGCTGCGAGTCCAGCGCAATCGACCAAGCCTTGATGCGGGCGTTTTCCTCTTCCTGCGTCGTGCCCGTCAGCATCTGGTAGCCGTGCCAGCCAATGGCATTGCGCAGGCTGAGCTTGGCCGTCTTGAGAAGCAGCGCCGCAGCTTCGAGAAAAAAGTTGTGGCGCGGCACCCAGACGGTCTGAATGGCTGTGAGCCACGCTTGGCGCCGAACGTGAATGGGGGCGGCCATGGATGGCGCTGCGCGCAGCGGGCCGCCACGCTGCTTCTTGGGGTTGCTGTCGGAGGACTGGAATAGCGACGGTACAAAGATCCAGAGGAAGACGCCGATGAACAGGAGAGACTGAAGGGAGGTGTGGATGTGATAGCCGTGATAGTGCAGGTCGAGACCCTTGGCGGCCGTGCGGAGCAGCTGGATGGGGAAGGCGAAGAGGCCACGTCCTTCGGGCGTTTCGTTGCTGACTTCCTCTTCGCGGAAGGCTTCGACAATCATGAGACCGGCGAGCGAACCGACCATGAGCTTGCCAAAGTAGGGGCTGGCATTTGACCAGGCGCCCTGCTGCTGCTGCGCTTGTTGCTGCTGGATCTGCTGCTGACGCACGACGGCGGGGTTGTTGCCCTGGAAGTTGGGCTGCGCCGGCACAGGGTATGGTTGACCGGAAGCCATCTGGGCCGCCAGGATGCGTCTCATGTCGTCGGGGACCTGGATCATGCCGGCAGGTGGCTCGCCCTTTTCTTGCTGCGACACGGGGCTCTGCATAAAGCCGGCTTGGCCGTCTTGGGAGAACTGCATCTGTGATGGAGGTGGTTGGTGAGTGCTGATGGAGCCGTTCATGGCACCAGCCATGAAGAGCTTCTCAAAAGCGGCTATTCTGGCCTGCATTGCGTTATTTTCATCTAAAAGTCTAGTATTTCGCTTTTCAAGATGACGGATATATTCAGTAGCTTTGCTCAAGACCTGCGGAGTGTTAGTCAGAATCGTCCGCGTATTAGCGGTATGATGCAGAAATGCGTACAGTGGCTTTATTTAGTTTATGTGCCGGTGTGAGGCCATGGAGCTCTTCACGGTCCTGCGTCGTGTCCTCGCCACGAGCGCTCTTGGTCATGATGCGCAGACTGGGGACGCTGTCTCGCAGCGCAGCAATCTTGTCGTTGATGTTTGTTCGGTAGCGCTTCTCAATCATGTTGTGGGCCGTCTTCTTGACGGGCTTGTCGTCGTCCCCATCGTCGTCGTCGTCGTCGGGCTCCGAGGAGACCTTGCGCTTCCGCGATTCGAGCTTGCCGTCGGCGGCCTCCTCGGGAGACGAGACGATGCCGCCCTTGGAGTCGCTCTTGGACGAGTCCGGGCTGGAAATGTGCAGCACGTGCCGCGGCAGGCCGCCGGGCATGGCAATGTTGCGCAGCTTCTCCTCCATGGCGGGTGCGAGCGAGGTGGAATAGCGAGGCGCTTGAGGGGCGGCGGACGAGCGGCTGTCTTCGCTGGGTGCGGCGGCCGAGGCAAAGCCGTTGGGGTCGGCGCTTTGAGAAAAGAGGTTGATGGGGTTGATGCCGGTGGACATGGTAATGGACTGCGGTGAGGCGGATGAGGTCTCGGGCTGGTTGTTAAAGCCTTGAAAGGCCCAGGCCTGGGGCATGAACTCGGGCTGGGAGGCAGAGGCGCTGGGCGTTGTCAGGTTATACGATTCCAGCGACGAGGTGCCTTGAAAGTCCCAGACGCTGTTGGGGTCGAAGAGCGATTTGGTGATGTCGTTTGCGATGAGAGACTGGTCGGGCGTGGCGCCAGTGGTGGTGAAGACGTCGTTGAAACACAGGTTACCATCGTCAAGGGCCAGCTGGCTGGCTTCATCGTCGGCAGACATGGTTGTGCGTTATTTATGTGAAAGCAAGCAAAAGGCTTCCTTTTGGCCCACTCGCTGCGAATTGGTGATGATAGGGTCGGGTTGCGCGGGCGTTGTTTGCCAGCGGAAGATGGTCCAGAGCCCGGGCCGGGCAGCGCTACGGGATCGGTACCACGATGCAAGCGTAGGGTTAGCCCGAGGAGCCGATGTGCTCAGCACCGATCAATACAATCGCGGGTTCACCGGTACAAAGTCGCGAAGCGAGGTAATCTATAGCGTGATGATATGATGCCTCTGTAATAGCAGTGAGGTGTTTCGCGGGAGGCTGTCGGTAGTCGGGAGTGGCAGTTGTGGGTTGGCTAGGCAGAGGGAAAGATGAGCGCGTCGTCAGACGACTGCGGTGCCGATGGGGTGATTAAATGACCAAAATAATTGGGCAACTATAGGCACAGCGAGAAGGAGGCAAGATCGACCTGCTGCTGGGTGTATCTGCAGGAATGAAATTTTCTTGAAGCCTTTTCTGGTCCCCTGACGTCTCAAGGTGACGTGTGGCTTTGCGGGTGAATTGGCTTGGGGAGGGGCCGCTCTTCAGTTTCCGGCGGCGGGACGGTTGCAGCTGGCGCTGGGGCGAGGCGTCCAACGTTATTGGCGGCGGTGGGTATAGTGGCGTGGCTCGTATCTTTCCAACCTGTTGAAGGGGGCGAGGATGAAACAAGGAAGGAGAATTAAGAAAAGTACAAAAAAACTTATAAGCCCTGTAGGATCGGATCGGAGGAAAGAAGCCCTGAATAATAGCCACGTACGATATTAAATGGGCAAAGCCGGATGCGTTCAATGACTCGACCCACTGATGCATCGCGAAAAGACCGCCGCAGGCGCAAAGCCCGGCCAGACCGTTGCTGGCGTTGTGGAGCTCTGCAGCAGCCAAACAAAAGGCCAAACAACAAGTAAAAGGGTTAGAAACAGCGGCAGCCTACCTTCCTTTGGTGGTTTTGGCTGGCTGTCCTCTGCTGCCTCTGCTGCCTCTGCTGTCTCTATGGTTGCCAGCGCCTGCTTCTGGCCCGGCCGGCCTTTTGCCGGTGGGTCCCTTTCCCCGGGACCCGGCCACGGCGGACGCCGGAATCGTACGATATTGGACAGCCATCAGGCGACGTTGGCGTCCGCCCAGCGATTTTTTTCGCTAGCCTAGTCTGGCGCCCGACAGCCATCCTTTCTAGCGTGGCGGCTTATTTTGTGGGCAGAAACATGCACCCGTTGCAGCTCAGGCACAAATAGCATTTCGGAAAAGCGGCCATTGAGATCGATTGAAATGCAAATCTAAGCTAAAACAGGGCTGATAAGCACGGAGAATGGCAATAGTTGGGTTTTGAAAGACTGATTCCGCGATTCGCGCGCCTCAATCCCCTCCACTTTTCTCGTCGAACCAAGAGTGACACGCAGCTTGACAGCTTGACATATTGAATGGACTTGCGGCGTTCCTAGCCCACACCAACCGAGTCGTCACATAGTCAAGTTTTGCAGCCAATGCGATTTCAAGTTGAGCAAGGGGGAAATTAGATAGATTGACATGGCCCAGAAACAAAAAACCTGAAAAATAATACCCGACGCCACGCTGTCATGCAAAAGCACACCGGGGAAACCCCCCCCCCCCCCCCACC
>PHFE01000093.1:1937542-2175790 GCA_002796755.1 Paracorniculantispora psalliotae
GCTCGTTCACGCGGCAGTGATGCTCCCTGCACGCTCACCTTGCTGTCCCCCATGGTCTGGTTCTCCCGATCGGCGCGTGAAGTAAGTGGTCGTGATCTCTTGACCGCGACTTTGCTCACGGTGGATGCGCTCTCGCTTGGCCGTTTGAGCGTGGACGAGATAACCTTTCCTGCATCCACGCCCCCGATAGCATTCTCAACGGTGCTGCTGCGGAGCGCGTTGATGTCCAGCTCGCGGAGGCTTGCTACTCCATTTGCCGTGCCTGGCGCGGCAACGCTCTTCGTCTTGGCGTCCGTCACGGCATCGGTTGGGTTGTCGGCAAACGGTACAAATGTCTGTGGGCTGCGCGGCGTCGGCGACGGCGCTGGCATGTCATCGCAATCTGAAGGTGCTTCCACAACCGCCTCCTCGACGTCGCTGCCGCTCTTGAGTGACAATGCAGGCTCGTAGCTTTCTTCTTCGTGCGCAGCGGTGTGAGCGGGACTGTCATCAGCATAAATACAGTTTTCGGTGCGTTCGCGCAACTCGGCAAGGTCTTTGCACACGGGTGCATCTTCTTTGAGGAGGGCAAGGTTGGCGCTTAAGCTGTCCACCTGCTCGGTTACCTCGCCATCGTGGCCTTGCATGCGATGCGACGACGCCGCAAAGCCAGAGATTGCATTGACATATGACTGCTTGGTGGCAGACATAAGCGCAGAAAAGGCTTTGTCTCGGGACGCATTCGTCACATTGCTGTTCTTCAGCAGACTGTTGACGATGCGGTCGAGGGCAGACGTCTCTGTATTCAGAAACTCCGTCTGCTCCTTGATCACCTGGTTGGCGTCGTTGTGAATAGACGAGGTGACAGATTTGATAGTGTCGGCAAATTTGCTTGCATTCTGTTGCATGTTAGTCACGCCGTCATTGTTTCTCGGTCGAGATGTAAAGCTACTCACCGAGTGCTCATTTCTGATGCGTGCTTCGATCGTCTCGCCAGACGTGGTGAGCTTTTCGCTCAATGAATTGGACTGCGACAGCAGCTGGTCGCTTTCATTCGTAAATGTCGCAGCAGCGACATCGTGGCACTGTCCAGCAGACTTGAGCTGCTCAGGAATCTGGGCAACCTCTCGCGCACGCAGTTCCTGCTTCTGCGTATGTTCCTCGACAATCTTTTGGATGTTGCTCATCAGATCCTGGCTGTCCTGCTCCCTTGCCGCTTGTTCCCTTGCCATGAAATCCACCAATGCGTCAACCGGCTGTGACTGACTCTGCTGCAGTTGGCGGTTCGCTTCTGTCATTTCGCGCTGCAGCCGCTGCATTGCCGCGCGTTGTTCGTTGAACTCCTTTGATATATCACCTAGCGCCTTCCGGAAATCTGTAGCCAGTGCTTTGGAAGAAGAGTCAATCTGTAGACGAAAGCCATCGACTTCAGACACGATGCCCTCCAATATTCGGTTCGCGACTTGCTCCAGATTCTGGAGTCCAGCCCCGACATTCTCATCGACCTCTTCTCTCAGCAGCTTAACTTCATCTATGATTGAACCAAGTTCCTTTTTGCTGTTCGTCGTCTGTGTCATAATTTCTCCCTGAGACCGCTCAAAGACATTGCTTGTTCCTTCGAGTGTCGTTGTTGCGCGCCGTAGGGCTAATAGCTCACTCTCGACGAATGCATGTATACGCGTTGACAGAGAGTCAACGAGACCTTGCTGTTCGGTGTGAAGTTCGACCAGTCGATCGTGAACCAGCCGTGTTGTATCTTGAACATCCAGCTGCGTTCCAGTAAATCGTTGTCGATTCTGGGCGTGCAGCTTTGTGCTATGACTAAGCTTCGCCTCGAGCGCTGCGTTGTCCGCAGCTAATTCATTCAGCTGTTTCTCGGCTGCTTCGCTGTTCTTCTTGATGATATCAAAATTACTTGCGAGTTCCAACAGATCTCGTCCTTTCCGAGCGAGCTTGTCCTCGGTGGTTTCAATCTTCTCGCGCTGCTCTTTGAGGAGAATCCTATTCGACTCCGACTCGTTCATGAGTCTCTCATATGTTTCGTCTGTGAGGTAAACACCATTCCGTTGGCGCGTAGCGGTCAGCTCTGCCTGGAGCTTTTCCATCTCAGAGGTGATTTCTCTGAGGTGCGTCTTTTTCGGCATCAGCTTGATTTGCGGCTTATTCTTAATATTCTTCGCACGAAAAGCATATTCCAGAGAGGAAATAGTTTCTTCAAGATTTGATGTCGCCGCGGACACGGTCGCGATGATGCAAGTCTTGGTGCGGCCACCCAGGGAATCTTGTAGAAGTCGTGTGAGCTTGGACTCTCGGTACGGAATGTGTGCAGATTTATCAACGAGGGCGTTGATGACACGGCCTAATGTGAGAAGACTTCTGTTGATGAGTCCGGCCTCTGCGGCACGCTTATTCTCAGCGCCGGAGCGGCCAATGTTCTCTGATCCAGCAAGATCCACCAGGTTAAGCTTCCCCGAAGATACGAATTCCTCTCCCGAGGACAAAATCTTTTTCGTATATGCCGTAATGGTGAAAATTGTATGACTGCGGGAGCTGAGATCGTTGCACTTTGTAGCTGCAACTTGGCGCTTTTGGCTGCCGTCCCTGAGTAGCTCAATGCCCTTCTTGGCCGTCGTGATGTGTCGTTCTTCCATTCCTTGAACAAGGGTAGCCGCTCCACGTTTGCTATCGCCTTCGAATATTTTCAATTTGGCCTTGTCGTCGACTGACAGCAGATCGCGAAGCTCTTCATTGTACAGTTCAATGAAGGATACTTTGACAGAATACTCAGTGTTTGCCGCATCGGTTGACGAATCGGAAGCAGGTTCGAGTTTTCGAAACAGAGAATGTAGTACACGAGGAATAATACCGGCATCGTCGGGCACTAAAGGAGTATGATCGGCCGTGTTGCCGCACATGGTGTAAGTCTTGCCTGTGCCCGTCTGCCCGTAAGCAAAGATTGTGCAGTTGAAGCCCTTGATCACCTTTGCAGATATCAGCATTTTAATCCAAACCGAGCTTTCCTCAACCCATCAAATAGCGGTTCTCTCGACTTACTTCGTCTATTACCGGGCTCGCGACATGCTCAAAAATGACCTGCTGGTCTGCCATGGGCGAAAAAGCGCCATCGAATGCGTACGACTTTTTGCTGAGCGCGTCGGGGCCAGCGGATAGCTCTACCGTCTTGCCGCTGACTCCGTCCGTGGTGACCACAATGCCGCTGTTCTCGCGCACCTCCTGCTCGTTTCTGCCGCGGCAGCGCACAAACACGTCAATCTTGGTCTCGTCGGCCGATTCGCTGGGCTCGTCACGGTGGGCTGTCGGCGCGTCCTCATTGTCGAAGTCACGCTCTTTGCGCTTCATTCCCGTTCTCGGGGCAGTCGGTGCGGACAGGCCAGCGGACGACGGACGTCGGCTGCTGGTAATTGAGGTCGTGCCGGTCGCGGCGCGTCGTGTGGTGCCGCCCACCGTTCGACGTGTTGTTGGTGGGGGTATGCCGCTGCGTGAGACTGAGCCCCCAGTGCTCCTGTCTTTCATCGTGAACGACCTTTCGAATACTGATTGGAATATTTGTCGTGCGGGCAGTTTGGAAGGAAAAAGTCACGCGCCCGTTGTAGACGTTTGTGTATGCGAATGTTGATGCAGACAGCTACAGATCGTGTGTATGCGCGACAGTGGGGCAGCTTGTAAATAACCACTGAGAGCCAGCTGTCGCAGCCCTTTGGCTTGCATCGCCTGCGTTGTTCTCTATTAAATAAAACATGGCTTCTTTTGGTAATCCCTTTTCTTTTCCATAGTCCCAGGTCATGCTATTATGCTTTTCTCTCGCCTTGCAATCACCAGGTTCACGGCCGAGGTTACAGGCCAGCCGTCAGCTGCAAGATGCCTCCGAGCTTGACTTCCACGACATGCTTCTAGAAATGTCGCTTAAAAATGGCAGCAACCCAATTTGCACTGTGATTAGCCGTTATTTCTTGCTGATATATGTGTAGTGTTTATTATTAGCATGCTCTCTTCTGACTGTCACATTACTGACTCGCCACACAGCGACATCCATGCATCCAGCAACCATAGTGGCACGCGTCGTTTCGATGATGGGATCTATTGTTGAAAGCAGATTGTGAATTTTTATACTATTTATTGACCAGTGTTCTCGCGTTTACCTTGCGCATGTAATCCGCGCGCTGTGCGCTTCAACCCAGCGGCCGCTCCGGCGCGTCTTTGTGGAGCAGTGATGTTGGCCGAGGGCCCCATGACTCTGTAAAAGCCGACGGGCCTTCACTCCGTCTCTATTATCATCCTCATCTTCTTAAACTTATCTGACGGGCTATGATAACAGCGGAAATTAGTAGGGCATTGCCATACATTTACCCCAGTCATTCGCATCCGCCCTATTCCCGGTATTCGCCGTTGCGCATCCAGCCTGCAAATCACTAAACACACCCGAAAGTCCGATTCTGAAGAAATATGCGAGTCGTTCACAGCTTTCGTTTAATTACTAAGGACCAGCTCATCCATTTTCAGTGACATTTATCATGTAATCGAGCGAGAGATAGCACACCCGCCAAACCTTAAAAAATTAATGTAAAGGCTTATTTGGTTAAACGAGACGGCGAGATGCCGTGGCTGTTCTTTACCCTCTATAGTATAATTGGTTTAAATCAGACTCGTCTAGACCAGTCTAGTTGCCGATTAGACGACGGATGCGGTCTGTGACATGGTAATGTTCTCGGACCCTCCAGATAGAACTCCCCGAGTTGTGACATGCTGTTGTTTCTTAGTATGAGATTCCCTTACGGACAGCACGTTATACTAAAATGGATGAATAAACTTGATTTCACTAAAGTAAACAACAAGGAAATAACCATCACGGTGACATGAGCGCAGTGTCGATACTACCAACTGGTTCGACCCACTAGATATCTAAACCCCCGTCCGCTACTACCGTTCGCAGATATGCAAGAAAGAAATGACAGTGATAGTCAGGCGAATCGTAAATACGAAGACAATATGAGTATGTGGCATGAACGAAAGACTTTGAGCGAAGTACAGCTTGTACTGATTCACCTTACCACACGTCATCTGAGCTTCTCACCATCTCCACGGTTGGGGTCTTGGGAACCATCTTCTTCATCCTCTTCCTGTCCTCCTTGGTCACCAATGACGGTGTGATGGGCACACAGGGCGTGTAGGGTTGGTAGGGAGAGTACGGGACCGCGTTGGCAGTGTACGGTGTGCGGCCGCCTCCGGGCGAAAGAGGGCCGCGTCGTTCAAACACAGTTTGCTTGGTGGTCTGTCCCACAGCCGAGGGTGAGGCTAGCGAAGGCTCGTACGCACGCAGAGGCAGTGTTCCGCCGGTGCGAACGGCCGATGGTGCGTTCGCGCGTTGGAACCTGGCCCCGGGCCGAGGCGACGAGGGTAGAGTGCCAAAGGTCGCGCCGGGTTTGGGCGAGGAGGGGAGACCAAGGAGGGGTGCCTGTGAATGCTGCGAAACGGCTGATTCTGGGTCCGCTTCCGTCGGCGTCTTGGAAAAGTCCTCTGAAGTATCGATTTGGGCCAGCTGGGCGCCAATACGTCCGTCAATGCTCTGAATGCTCTCCGGCGACCGGTCTGGTGGCGTAAGAGGCACAGTCAGGCCACTGGATCGGGCCTGACCAACGAAGTGATTGTGCTCAGTTGGAACGGGAGGGGGTGCAGCCGGTGCATAGTGTCGAGGCGGAATGGCATTCATCTCTTGGTCATCGTATCGAGGAAAGGTAGCGGTTTGTGGAGTCATGATGGGTGATGAAATGTTGAGACCCTTGGGCTTGCTCTTCCGCGGAGATCGCAATCCAGAGAAGAAGGAAGATGCTCGGGATCGAGTCTTATCCTCGCTGCCGCCATTCAAGTTAAGATTCGTTGGTCTGCCCTTTTTGGAGGTGGTGCTTCCGCGCTGGCTGGCGGGTCCAACAACCGGCGACTCCAAGACGATGCCCTTTTCCTTTGCTTCCTCATGCTCCATGACATGCTTGTACATATCTTCAAGCTGATTTTGTGCCATTTTGCGGTCTTCTGCTACAACAATCTGGTCGACTTGGTAATCAACACCGGGTACCGATGTGTGGGCTGGCGAGATGGGTGGGTGGATGTACGGCGTGCCGCTAAACTCGCTCCTAGTCGGTGACTTGTACGAAAAGTTGGGAACCTGTCCTTCGGCGTACTTCCCAGCCAGTGGGAAGGGATTCGGTTCTGTCGGGAATCTGGGGGTGCAGATTTGCTCAAATGCAGCAGCGTAGGCGTCTTCTTTGTCTTCGTCGTCGGCGAGAAGATGATCACGGCGTGTTTTGGCGAGCGACAACAGTCCGATAGCGACAAAAACAAGAGCGGCGGCGTATGCTCCGACGATGGCACCGACCTCGATGGGCAAAAACTTTTTGTTGCGCCGGGCGTGGGCAGAAAAGGCAGGGCCGTCTTCGGGAGAGGGCGTGGCCGCAAAGTAATTGTGGTGAAGGTCGCTCAAGACACTTGCGTTAACGAGAGGCAGCAAGGCGGACGAGGCCAAGACGGTTTGCAGAAAAGAAATTGTTGAGAACCCAGGTGGCATGGTCGAGGTGCCAGTGACGGGCAGCTACTGGTCTTTAAAGGGAGGCGATCACGGGATGCTGAAACCTCCTGCTGTTGCTCACCATCCAAAACGTATATGGATGGAGGGAGCAAACACGGAGAAACGGGAGTATACAGATGCAGGGGAATGAGGGGGGATATAATGGGCACAAATTGGGCCGGGTTGGTGATACTCGGCAGTGGGTGTTGCAGTTAGCGCTGAGGGGGCATCGGATGCGACCACCCATGCTGCCCTCTCCGGGCACGGCAGAGGACGAGAGGCATAATGGCATTTGATTAGGGTCCGGGACAGAAAAAAAAGAGGGTGGCATTGCAGGCTTGATGGCGAGGTGATTGGCATTGGTGGAGGAGGGGCCGTGTGCATGGACAACGGCCGAGGCAGCCTTGTGGTTGGGTGAAGCTCCCACCGAAAGCCACTCACGGCAGGGATCTAAGCGCCGGGCTTCGATGGCTTGAGGGGGCTCCAGCGGGCTTGGGAGCTTTGGCCACGCTGATTGGCCGCTGCATGTCTCTAGCACGGGGCACTAAGACATCTCGCCCCGCCGCCAGCTCAATCGTCGAACCTATGTCTTTGAAGCCGGCGCTGATCAAGTTGACGTGAATTACATTGGTATCTTGTTCTCCGCTCTTTTGCTCTATTTTCAGTGTGATCAAGAGTTTGATGCCCCTAGCTAGTGCTTTTTATCCGGTAAAAGGCGTGATGGGGCTATCCCGTCGTCACACATTTACACCAATAGCAGTGCGTCAGTGCCCAGCTGCACCATGATGTGCTAAGAAATGTGATACAGACTGCTGTGGTCATTTGATTGCCAGAAAATGCAAATGTCACCGCCAGGCGGTCTAACGTGGCTGACTTGGCTCAATAGTGAGCTTTTGGTGCAGCTTCTGTCAGCCTATGACATGACGTCCCAGAGTGGTCCTGCAATGCCAGAAACGGCTGTAGAGGCGTACAGCGACGAATCCCAATTTGAACATACCGCATAAACTGATTCTAACAAGCTAGAATTATGTCTCAAGTTTTAATCTAGTTTACCTAAGCTTTGTATCGTTCGTAGGTGGTCGCTTTATGAAATAGTGCGGATTGTTTACTCGTCACGTGATCACGCGAGACTTTGTGAGTGTTTCGCGCCTCCAATCGCGTTAACCCGATCGAGAAATAGAAATTGGTTGAATAAGAATATCAAACCGCCAAAAAAAAACCCCTGCTTATTTCGCCCGATAATTTCCTTCCCTGATATTTGAAAACTGGGTCTCAGAAACGTCCCTGTCTAGATCAATGTTTCCTCGGCCATGGCAGCAAACGACGACCAGCAAGATATCCTTGCTTCCCTAAACACAGCACAGAGACGCGCTGTCGCCTCTGAAGTCAACACTGTTGCCATCTTGGCAGGGCCTGGTAGTGGAAAAACGCATACTTTGACCTCACGCGTTGTATGGCTTGTCCAACAGGCGGGCCTCAGGCCCTCCGACATGATCGTGGCGACCTTCACGGTCAAGGCTGCGAGAGAGATGAAGGAGCGCATCGGAAAGACCCTGGGCGAAGAAGTTCAAAAAAAGATTATTCTCGGCACATTTCACTCAATTGCTCGTCGATACCTCTCATCATACGGAAAACACATTGGTCTCGACAGCAAATTTGGCATCGCCGACGACAGCGACTCAAAGGCCATTCTCCAGAGACTGATCAAACGACTTGACTTGAAGCTGGAACCAGCCATAGCCAAAGGATGGATCAGCAAGAAGAAATCAAGAGGCAGCATGGATCCCCCAGAGTCGACAAAGTTTTTTCCCGATGGGAAGAAAAAGAAAGAAAACCCAAATTTGCAGCGATGCTTTGACGAGTATCAAGCGCAGCTCGCTGCATCAAACTTGCTCGACTATGACGACTTATTGGTCCGATGCGTTGAGTTGCTCCGAGCTTATCCACTCTGCGTTTCAAATATTCAGGTGGTTCTTGTTGACGAGTATCAAGACACCAACGGCATCCAATACGACCTCATGAAGCTCTTTGCACAGCAGCGCCATCGTATAACAGTCGTCGGCGACCCTGATCAGAGCATCTACGGATGGCGCTCGGCAGAGATTAGAAATCTCCATCGACTGCTACGCGAGTTTCCTGGAACAGACGAAATATCCCTTGAAGAAAACTATCGTTCCTCGCAATCAATTCTCAGCGCTTCACTTAGCGTTATCCAGCAAGATGCGAACCGCTACGAAAAAGTCCTCTTGCCCGTTCACAGCAAAGGTACCAAGCCGGTGCTGCGGCGGCTGCGTTCAGCAGCCGACGAAGGCGAGTGGATTGTTGGTGAGCTCGAACGCGCGAGGCTCATGTCCGGTGGCATGATCAAAGGCGAGGACTGTGCTATTCTTCTGCGCTCGGCTTCTTTGTCTCGAAATGTGGAATCTGCCCTTGGTAAAAGGGGAATAGCTTATCGCCTGATTGGTGGTCACAAGTTCTACGAGCGAAAGGAGATTAAAATCTTGCTCGACTATCTCCGTGTCGTGCATCAACCAAACAACAACGATGCTGTGTCCAGAATCATCAACGTCCCGAAGCGTGGTATTGGTGAGGTCACAGTCCGTGCCCTTTTAGAGCAAGCTGAAACCGGAAAGCGATCTTTGTGGGAAATCTTGGTAGACCACTGCAATGGGACCCGCGCATTTAGCAGGTTGACGGCGCCGCAAAGCAACAATCTCCGGAGCGAGCTGGTGAGAATCATCACTTCACTTACGAAACAAGTAAGCGAGGTCAAGCCAGGTGAGCCTCAGCCTCTGGTTGAGGTGATTTTGAGACTCATCTCGATGCTCGACTACGAAGCGTTCTTAACCAAGGAATTTGGAGAGGACCACGAGGGCCGATGGGCTACCGTGCAGGAATTTGTCAATTTAGCCACAGATTTTGCGGTGGACCACAGCGACATGGACGAAGATCTTCTTCCCGACATCGAAGAAGCTGGGAAGCAGCAGGAAGACACTCTGCTCGGACGATTTTTGGCAAACATCGCACTCGCTGCCGACGCCCAAAAAGACCAGGACACCGGCGATACCTCTGCGGTAGTGACGATTTCCACCATTCACGCAGCCAAAGGTCTCGAGTGGCCCGTTGTTTTCATCCCCTGCGTCTACGACGGTTCAATACCGCATTCTCGATCTGAGGACACAGATGAAGAACGCAGACTGCTCTATGTCGCGATGACGCGTGCCAAAGCCCTACTCTACCTGAGCTGCCCCCAGACTACCTCTTGGGGCAATAGCGAAGCTGAATTATCATGCTTCCTCTCCGACTTGGCCGATTCGGCCTTTGCCGAGAAAGGGCCTTCCTTTGATAGGGGTGTCATCGAAGCCATGGCCAAGATACTTCGGCGCGAGGCGCCTTCGGAAAAGGCAGTCTTTGGCAAGCTTCCGCCCTTGTTTTCGACAGAAGATGACCTATTCCCTACCGACCCCAATGCGTCCCGTTCGTACGCCAGCCGCGACGGCAGTCGCTGGCATGGTAACAGCAACAGCGGTAACAGCAGTAAGCGCCAGCGTATTTCTGGTAGTAGTGGTACTCCCGAAGTCGACTGGAAGCCAGACTACGCCACGACGATGCAGCAGTCGTCCAATTTCACTATGGCGACGCTCCCTGGATTTATGACAGCCAGCGCGCGCCAGACCATGGAGGCTACCGAAGCGGCACTGAAGCAGGCGAAGCAAGCCGCTGAGAAGAATGCAAAGAAGGCGGGCGCGAAGCGGAAGCACAACCAGCATTCATTGCTCGGCTACGTCACATCCGAGTCAGCGAACCCGGCCGTCGTTCAGCCACCGCCGAGATCGTTGACTGCCTTTGTCCAACCCAGCTTCAAAGGCACGAAGCCAGCTCCGGCCATCGACCCGAGCCTTGCGCAGCATAGAATCGCGCAACGGCCGGTGTTGCTGCAGCCGCGGGCGGCCACGCGGACTCTGCAGAGCAGTGCCAAGCCATATGCCAATTTTTCAAGCTCGCCTACACGACCAATCTCGCCGAAGCCGGCGCCGAAGCAGGAAGAAGCTCCAAAGCAGCCCGTATTCAGCAGGCCAGCGTCGATTCTGCACAACACGACGTTTGAGGCGGGCAAGATTGGGGGCGTGCGGCGACCAGCAGGGATGGGAGCGCCGCCGTCGATAGATAGGGTGCGGAAGCCGTTTAAACCATTGACGCTGAATCGACCGCCTAAGGGAGCACGTTGAGTAGATGCCTCTTATGGGATGGTCGTTTTGAGGTTATCATGTTTCTCCGGTGTATGGTAGGGAATGATGGGATTGGTGGGTATAATAGGTAGTTTTTGGGTAGATACATTCCCCAACAGATGAATGGGTATAGGACTGGCAACTCAGCTTGCAGTTAATCGCATACACAGGACGCAGTCCTTTAGTTTTCACAAGTTTCTCCGTATCTCGGTCGAATGTTAATGACATCCTTGCAATTAATTCCTGGTTCGCGGGGTTCGGGGATATCAAACTAGCCGCAGGAGACGGCCACTTTCTGGGGAAAGATGATGTGCCCCGGCCAAGTCGGCGCCGCGATGGAAGACTGCATGCATTAACGGCAGAAGCTAGCATGGGTTTCTTGGTTACCATAACAAGTCGTTATAGGGCAGGGTTGTTTTAGTACGAGGAAATACGCGTACAAGTAACGTTGAATTGGAGCCGTTGGCAGGGGCGGCTTGGAGGTTTGCGCTTCCGGGACAACTGCTACTACCAACATGTAGTGAATTTGTTTGCAGAATAACCCAATTCAATCTCTTTCTTGTACGTGCATTTTGCCACAATTATTTTTCCTTCCCATGAAAAAGCAGTCACGCAACTCTTAGCACAGGCGATTCACGGGCAATACCAGCGGGTTGTAAGGCGCGGCCCACTGTAAGCACATCCCCCGCAGTGGCTGTCAGTGCCGGCAGCAGCCTGGCTGCGCCCGCTAACCTGAATGGGGCCACTATCCGAATCCAGCAGCGGCGCTGCATCTACAGGACCGTGGTCGAGCTCCGGACTATTTATATACATGTCTTGACTGTGAAGCTATTATACTCAAATCGTCTGTTCTTACCGTAAAACCAAGACAAATTGAATCAAATATTGATTGTAAAATCTATAATTAAGCCAAGTTGGAGTCCGGGGCGATCGGAGCTGTAGCGGGGGCACCCTTACGACCACTATTCACAGAGGCTGTGGAGAGGCGGCGCCGCCCACACGGGCAATCTCTTAGCAGAGAGCGTGGATCAGCGGACCGTGGACGCTGGCCCCGGCTCTTGCTGCTCTCTGCCTGTATCGTTGCAGTGGTCCACCTGCGCTGGTCACCAGCACACATCGTCCAAGGTCAACACCAGGTCACGCCTGTGCACTCGAGTCGATGCCGGACGGCAGAGCGAACCTTTTTGCAGGCACGCGACCAATATCTAGCGAACAAGTAGCTGGTGTGGGTGGAAGGAGCTGAGAGTCTTTGCGTCCATGATACTGTTGTTTGTCATGTCTTCGTCGCTAGCAGAAACCCGTCTACTAAAAAAAGCTACAACGCGAGACAAGTACACCCGTATGAGAAATACACCATCGACTCTTCGTTTATCCAGTGCCGAACCCACGATAACAGGTACCTGACGGGGTTCATCAAACCGGCGCGGCAAGAAAGAGGCTTCCAGGCACTGTCACTGGTCGAGAGCAGCCTCGTTAGCTCCGCGCCATGGCTGCTCGCTCTCTGCCAAACAAGTCTTCAGCAGTGGTTTCGCAGGTCCTGGTCTAATCAGACGAGCCAGCCAGCCAGCCAACCAAGCCACAGAGGGCGACCAAATGGGCGAGATCTCCGTCCGTCCCCCCCTCCCCCGCCCACGAGCATCCACTCGAGTTGCGACTCTGGCCTGTGGAGTCCACCGGGCCTTGCAGCGTCCCGAGCGCTGTTATTGGCAATCAGGGAAAGGGAAGAACCTTTTTTTGGCTCGAAGTTGTTGTCTCTTCCAGTTGAACAATGACGTGCAGTGTCTAACGGAGCGAGACATTCCCGCCTCATACGACCAATGCTGGCGGCCTCTGCATTTGTCACCCCCGAGATGGTGAAACCAAGCTGTAAGATACGCATATACAGTGACGACTGCGGTAAAGTTCACGAAGCAGAGATAGGCAACCGGTATCCGTATCGTCCTGTTTTGGAAAAGAAAAGCCGACCATGGCCGGAAGTCTTTCGCTACACCGGCGCACATCAACCAGGTACAGAAGCTAATGTACCTTGCTGCAGATGGCTTCGCCCACGAATTGCCACGAAAGGCTCGAGCTCCGGCACCAAAGCTTGGGGTGCATCCAGCCAGCCAGTCCAATGTCGTAGCGTCACGAGGGGCCGAACCAGCTGGTGCCGTTTGATCCAGATCCCGCCACTCTTAGCGCAAATACAACATGTCTGTCGAGAAGGGGCCACCAGACCTGCTCCGCAGTAGCCCCGAACCTAGACCAGCTCTACTTGTTATTAGTCTACCAGCTAAGAAAAAAAAATACAAAAAGTATTGAGCTCCGGCTTCTTTTAAAAGCTCGTTTCGTTTGAAACGCTCTTCTACTGGCGTTACGTTGTTGCTTTCTTTTCAACTATAGCCTACGACTACCAACAGTCATGGGTGTTCCGGAAGCTCCGCGAAAGGCTCCGGCCTCTGGGTTCAAGACCTTCATCACCTTCTTCTCCCTCGTCTCCCTCTTCGTCTTCGGTGCCTATGCGCTGGGCACCCCTGCCGACGGCCATGACCGACGTGCCTACAGCTTCGCCCAGCAGCACTTTAGCCACCGCACCTCGTCCTCCTCCTCCTCTTCGTCTGCGCGCGGTGACAAGTACCTGATTGGTGTGGGCAAGGCCGACATTACCGGCCCCGTCGTCGAGATCAATTTTGCCGGCTACGCCAACCTCGACCAGAAGGGTACTGGTCTGCGCCAGCGTCTCTTCAGCCGCGCCTTCATCGTTGGTGACAAGAGCAACCCCAACGACCGCTTCGTCTACATTGTTGTTGACGCCCAGTCCGGCGACACCGCCGTCCGCTACGGTGTTCTCGATGGCGTCGCCGCGCTCGGCCAGGAGTACGCCCTCTACGGCCAGCAAAACATTGCCTTGACTGGTACTCACAGTCACTCTGGCCCCGGTGCTTGGTTCAACTATCTGCTTCCCCAGATTACTTCTCTCGGTTTCGACAAGCAGAGCTACCAGGCCATCGTCGATGGTGTCGTTCTATCCATCAAGCGTGCCCACGAGAACCTGCAGGAGGTGAGTCGCGTGATGTAAATGCTATACTGTGGCCTTCATAACTGACTGACCAAATAGGGCTACATTGATGTTGGAGCCACCAAGGTCCCCGATGGTGCCATCAACCGCTCTCGCTGGGCTTATCTGAACAACCCCGAGGAGGAGCGTGCCAAGTATGACGCCGAGACTGATACCACCCTTACCCTCATCCGCTTCCAAAGAGCTTCTGATAACAAGAACATCGGTGCTCTTTCCTGGTTCCCGGTCCACGGCACCTCCATGCTGGGCAACAACACCCATGCTTCGGGTGACAACAAGGGCGTCGCTGCCTGGATGCTCGAGGAGGCCATGAAGAATGACAAGAATAGCGCCGAAGGCTTTGTCGCTGGTTTCAGCCAGGCCAACGTCGGAGACACGACCCCCAACGTTGGCGGTGCCTGGTGCGATGACGGCTCTGGTCAGCAGTGCAGCTTGGAAAACAGCACCTGCGCCGATGGCAAGTCTCAGTCCTGCCACGGCCGCGGTCCCTTCTTCGAGGCCCTCGATCTCGGTGTCAAGAGCTGCTTCGAGATGGGTCGCCGCCAGTTCGCCGGTGCCAAGTCGATTCTTGTAAGTTGATACACCCTGTTTCCGTGCGGCATCAAAACTAATTAATCTCCAGGATTCTCTGGATTCCACTGGCACTGCCATTTCAGGAACCACTGTCAAGGCGTTCCACTTCTACAACGACATGCGCTACTGGAACTTCACCCTCCCCAACGGTCAACCAGCCCAGACCTGCCCCGCCGCTCTTGGCTACTCCTTTGCCGCCGGCACATCTGACTGGCCCGGTGCCTTTGACTTCACCCAGGGTGACTCTGGTGACCCCAACGCCAACCCGATTTGGCGCGTCGTTTCCGGCGTCCTCAAGGAGCCGACGGAGCAGCAGAAGAAGTGCCAGGAGCCCAAGCCCGTCCTCCTCGACGTCGGTGAGATTGACACGCCCTACGCTTGGACGCCGAATCTGGTGGACGTGCAGATGCTGCGCGTAGGTCAGCTCGTCATCATCATCAGCCCCAGCGAGGCCACAACGATGAGTGGCCGCCGCTGGCGCGACGCCGTCGCGAAGGAGGCCGTCTCTTTCGTCAAGGACCCGGTTGTCGTCCTCGGCGGGCCGGCCAACAGCTACTCGCACTACCTGGCGACGCCGGAAGAGTACGACATTCAGCGCTACGAGGGCGCCTCGACGCTGTTCGGCCGCCACGAGCTCGACGCCTACATCAACCTCACCGTCAGCAACATGCACTACCTCCACCCCGACGCCACCGACCACCCGGCCCAGGGCACCCTCGCCCCGGACAACCGTGGCAAGATGCTGTCCTTCATCACCGGCGTCGTCGCCGACGGGAACCCCCCCGGCAAGGGCTTCGGCACCGTCCTCAAGCAGCCCCCCACGGCCCCCAAGATGGGCGACGTCGTCAACGCCACCTTCCAGGGCGCCAACCCGCGCAACAACCTCCGCCAGGAGGACACCTTCATCGCCGTCGAGAAGCAGGGCAGCAACGGCCAGTGGTCGCGCTACAAGGACGACAATGACTGGTTCGTCGTGTACTCGTGGCGCCGCACCAACTTTGTCCTGGGCTACAGCGAGGTCGACATGTCGTGGGAGACGCAGGCCGGCCACGCGGAGCCGGGCACGTACCGCTTCAAGTACTACGGTGACTCGAAACCCCTCATTGGCAAGATCAAACAGTTTGAGGGCACAAGCAACTCGTTTACTCTATCGTAAAGGGGAGAAAGACGCTGGGTGGGCAATGTGATGTGGTGTCTGACTGACGAAACTGTATATACGAGCATGACGTATATGTTTTTCACGTGTTTTTTTAATAATTATATGGGGACGTTCTAGTATTATGAATAGCCCACAATGAAATGAGGAATGCAAACAGAATGCAATAGCATGCAACAGAAATATATAGTGCACAAACATGGGCCTATGCAATCAATGCCTTGCGCAACGTGATCAGTCAACTAAACATGCTTCTAGAAGCCGTAGTATTCTTTTTTTTTTAACAATGTATGTCATGTTTGCTCTCATCTGGTTGTTGAGATTTATCAAAATGTTTGCTGTTCGGACCCAGTTGTCCACGGTGTCGCCGCCCGTCTTTCCGTAACTCCGGCCGTTTCAACGGGTGTGTGTGTGTTCATTCTTCCTGTCTGTCTCGGTAGATGAGCGAGCTTGGCCCGTTTGATCAAGATGAACTGCACGGCAAAAGAGAGAGGAAGAGAGACGAGCAGGGCGGAAGGGCCAATATCCGAACCGAACGCTAACTATTTTTCGTCATAAATGACATGGCGCGGGAGGGGGGGTTGAAGTGGCGGGTATATGGCGCTTTTTGCAGCTCCCCGTTTTGCATCTTTTGTACAACGACCATGTCTACGACGTGTCGCGCGTCGGGTCAGTGACGCCGAAAAATAAAGAAAAAAGTTGGATTCTCCCGTCCCACGGCTGCCTGCAGACGTTGATTGCACAGTACCTTATAGATGCTTGCTCTGCATTTCTACTTGATAGTATAAAATATATTATAGTACTACCTTGTTTCTTATTACCTTTCACCTTTAATGCGTACTTCTAGAAGGACAAACTGGAAATACAGGGGTGTTCTGTGCGACGTTCTGTCTCCGTGTGCGTGTGACGAGTGCCAGCCATCCCGCCCCACGAAGAAGAGCAGGGCTTAGCAGCCTGTCTCACAGCAGGGTCAAACTAGCAGGACCGTTGCATGTTACCCCAAAGCTGCAACGGGCGTGAGGGGGGTCGCGGCGAAGACGGAGATTGTCTGCTAGCCGCCTTTCTCCCCTCCCTTCCCCCTGCCGGCAACTGCGGAATGCGCATGAGGGACAGGTTACGCCTATCTGCAAGTCCTTTACCGGTCAACTCTCATTCTTCTTTTTGCCTCGTTTTTTTCTGCCAAGTACGTGGCACTGCAGCAGAACACTCGCGTCGCTCGGCATGCACATTCAACGGTAAATTTGCAACGGCTCATCGCGGAGCGGTCTGTGCTAGACAACGGCCTGAGCTAATTCTCTTCGGGGAGCTCTGGATCCGACAGAAGGTGTGTGTGTTAATCTGGCAGTCTCTTTGTCAAAATTGTGGCCCTTGTTGAAGAGGAATCGACCCATGACTGGAATGCCAGTACTTCTTCCGTAGTCTTTTCCACAAATCCACCGACGTGAAGGCGCTTCTCCCTTCGCTGCAGAACAAAAATGTTGTGAGGTATACTCGCAGTAGCAGCTTCGTATCTTGCAGATCCCTATATCATGCCAAGAACCATACCGTCCGGCTTTTCCTTGGTAGCGTTGCGATCTGTAGCGTAGCATCCTGCCAGCTAGGCACTGCAAGTGTGGCACGTCCATCGCCCCGAGGCAGGGTTGTGGCGAGGGCACGCCGATTTCCTTGATGCTGGTGTGGAGCTCGATGGTGCTTCTCGGTGAGTACATGGTAAATGCTGTGGCCAGAGGCAAAGACAGCAATCAGCGCATACTTACTTTTGTCGTATTCAGCCACTGCATTTTTGCACAATGCTGCATATTCACTTCAACAGCCCCCCGAATGCATGATCCCTGTTACTATGACCGCCTTTAAGATGCGACGACCCGCTTGTCAGTGCAAGTAGCCGCTCTGGATGACAAAAAAGGTGCAGTGATGGAGAAACTTGATCCAGTGTGTTCGTGGCAAACAGACTGTGTTTTGCATGTGCTTGCCGCTCCTTGCACGATGATCGCGATGTATAGTGCGATGCAGGTTTGTGATTTGTTTAATCCAATGCCGCGGGGGCCGTGCCGTTCAGATGCTGTGTCTTCTATGCCAAAAAATGTCCTGTCCAAAGCTAAGAGCTGGCCACAGTCACAGTTTTTTATCTTTGGTCCCGGGAGCTTTGAATTTCAAAGCCTTGACGCGTTGAATAGAAGTATTTAAAATCTCAGGTGAGTTTCACAGGCCATTATTGCTTCGTTGAGATGTTGTGTTGCCAAAAGTCTTGTAAGTTGACAATGGGTAGCATTGGTGGCCAATTTTGGAGTGCTCAAGGGTTGGAGCTGATTTAGGTGAGCATGCAAAACGCTGCAATGACGAGACGGTCCTCGCACAAATGAGAGCCTTGTTTGTGAACACATCCTTCTTTACGCAGTATTCACATTTTTTCCGATTCCTCTCGTTGCTCTGCCCCCTGCCACGCTGTCTCCACTGACAAAGATTGTTCTCGATCATGCCACAGCATCACCACTGGAGGAGAGCCACTCACAACTTTCTCGCTGGATGTGCGCCTATGGTTCTTTGGAGCGTAGAAACAAGCATGCATCGATTGGTTGTCCGTATTGAAGAAGCAGGGAACGCGAAGCAAGCCCACGCTGGTTGATAACGTGGCAAGCCACCGGGGCCTCTTCCACGGTCAGCCGCAGCGATTCAGCGTGCCATGAGCTAGAGCATGTATCTTAGCGTGTACATATCACATCTCAGCTGCTCGAGGTTTGCGTCTGCATGCACTCTTCTCATCGAATCACTATTCAAAGGTATGCGTTGGGTTGTTGGCATGAATAAATTCTGAGCAGTGCGCGCTCCGACCCCACTTTCCTCCAGTCGATCATGGTGAAGCGAAGCCGTTGTGGAGTGTCTTCTAAAGCAGATGGTAGCGTGGGCAAAGGCAGAGGCGGCGGAGAAACGTGTCAATGCGATTGATGTGGCTAAGATGCCTACCGTGGCAGGCCGGCTCGGTGAAGCGACGCCATTAGGAATCATTGGAGTGGGTAGCGCGCACGACCTCTCGACTTTTGGCGGCGCCCCCAACCGGGGATGGAGATGACCACAGTTAGTTGTTTAGTGTGATCTGGAAAAGAATAATTAGGCATGGCTTGGTGAACTGGCAAAACAGTAACCAGTCTGACAAAAGAAAAAGAAAAAGAAACTTTGGCCGAGGCTCGCAGATATTGGGGACCGCAACTGGCGGCAAAAACAACAAGCAACCCACTTGTCGTGCTGTCCCTTTTGTTTTTATTATGCCTTTGCCCTGTATTCGGGCCGCATAAGGTTGCCAGGTACATCAGGCCCGACTCCATCCATCAGTCGCCTTCATCTCCTCTGGCCTGGTACGTGACTGCTTTCTTCCCTCCACACTCAACGGTTGGACCAGGGTTCGACAAAGTGGACGGTTCCATATATCCTGGGGCCACTTTGCCCATCGTCACACAATCCCTCCCTATCTCCTTTCCGGCCCCCTGTTCCGGAACTCTCTGGCCCAGAAATAAAAAATTGTCCCGCGGCAGCAGAGGAAAAGGAAATGTTCCAACTGACTCTAGCCCGATCGTGGTAAAATGTGAAAGGGAAAAAAAGAAAACTCATCTGATTGCAACTTCACTTTTAGCTAAGCCCACGCCCGTTTCTATTAGTCGAAACTTGGCTCAACGGGGACTAGTTCTGGCAAACCACCCCCCCTCCCGCTTGGGGATCCGCAGTCAAGTTCAGCTCTGCAAGGTGCAAGCCTGGCCTGGCCTTGAAGGGAATACTAGTAAATGGGCAGACGCCACCATCATTTGCGAGGGCCATTTCACACAAGGCTACGGATCACGATGCCGTGACTTTTACCCTGGCAAGAGGGCTGGTGCAGCAACTGTTTGCCCTGTGGTTGCTGCCTTGGTGCGTGTGTGTGTGTATGTTTGGCTATAGCAAGCTGCACGACTGACCTGCTGGCACCAATCTTCGCGGCCAAAATCCCCCAGTCCAGGGCGAGATGAAAGTTTAGAGAGATGCCCATCAACTCATTTCGAACTTGTACCCGCTCGTCGTGTGATTGCCCAAACAGACCGTTCAGCAGAGCGGCACCCGCCCAGTTTCCGACGAGTGCAGCAAATCGCATAGCCAGACACTCTCTCCCGCCCAGCCCGCGGGGGGGCGGAATCCACAAGCACTTGCCTGAACGGGCATCTTGCAGGTTTGCTGGGCCTTTGGCCCTTTGCCTTTTTGTTTAAACCGCCAGCGCCTTTCAGATGTGACAAGGATACCGCTGCGACTTCCAGTCTCCCCGGTGGCACATCCTCTCCACCCCCTTGGGGCTCCGTGACAGCTACTGGTGCACAAAAGGCCTTGACAAGAGGGCTTGGATCCTCCCGAAACTGGAGACTCTGGATACTTGGGCGACGCATTATCTCTCTCTTTCTCTCCCTCTGTCCCAAGGAAAGGGGGGTGTGCGTGCGGTCATGCGTGGCCGTTGTCGTAAACTTCCACCGCGCACTCCCGCGCCCAGCGCCTGAGATGAATGCTCCTCAGGCCATACTTCATGCCAGCCCTCTCTCATGCGAAATATCGCCTGCTGGTGATGGGAGGGGGGGGAGCGGGCCGCCGGCTGGGTCTGCCAGCGGTCTCCGTAGTTATCCTGCAAGGTGGCTTTCCTCACAATGGTCAATCGGCTTGAATGGCTTTTCTGTTTGGACCAGGCAGGCAGCCTTTCTGCTGGGCCTTCCTGCAAGGCCACACACACTCTCTCTCTCTTCTGTGCTCAATCTGCTGTGGCTCCCGGCCTGCCTTCTTGTGTGGTGGCCGCGCTGCCGCCAGATCCCACACACCCCTTGATAATAATCCAGGACAAGGCAGAAAAAAGCAACGCGGAGAAAAATGGCTCTGGTCCAAATTACTGCCAGAGCGCACTCTCAACCGCCTAGAACATCGAGTTTCGTCTCGTTCCTTCTTTGGACCCATCTACTTTGACTTTTGTTGTTTGTCTTTCTGCAGCTCATCCTCCTTTCCCCCCAGCATCTCTCTCTCATCCGCCATTTACTTGTTTATTTTTTTCTCAAATGCCGCCTGTTTCTGTTTCGATGACACCTCTCCCAGTCCAAACGCAGTTTTGTCAATAAATTTTTCTGCGTGACTCTCTTTCTGGTTCCACGACTTGCTGCACCCTCATCTTCGCAGTCGGGCCTGTGTGTCTTGCATGGTATCACGGTTGCTCGGATTGTACATGACAGCGGCAAACCAAGCCGTATAGCTTCTTCGTCTCGGCTTAATCGCTCCACCTATATATTCTTCGGCTTTCCTTGGATCGGATTTTCGCAATTCTTCTTTTCATCGCCCGCGCTCGTTGCTTTTCATCCTTGCTCTCTCTATACCCTGGCGATATATTATCTTGTTTCTACCTTTTTTTTTTTGGCCGTTTCTTTGCGGTGCCACCAGCATGAGCACATCACCAACAAGCAGCACTGGGGGGCCTACTCCATGGCAGGATAAGCTTGAAGGTATGAAACTTTGATTTGTCTGTTGAAGCGAACAGCATAGCCTGACTCGACGCAGAGGTCTGTCGCGAGGCGCAAATCATGGCGCCCGTATTCCAGATAGTTTCCGATCGGCGAGGTTTGTTCTCCATCTCCATGCAACATAGCAAAGCGTTACTGATACACGACACTTCTTCAGGCGGCAGGACAGCTTGGTCAAGCCGAGTCACTGTGCAAGGGAAGACTCTGAATGCCCGCTTTTGGTACGACGGCAAGAATCTCAACAATGCGAAAGAGGATGCCGCAGAATGCGCCGTCAATTGGCTCAACGGCAGCACCGGAAGCTCTACGGCAGCTTCGAGCACCTACTCCGGCTGGTGACTTTTCTACTTTTCATTCCACCATTCACTGCTGCGACCTGCGGGGCCATCAGGCGATCGCTTCATCATACTCGACAGGCCAACAATGTGGTGTTGCTCCACGTCCTTGATATCACTTGCAGTCTTACTCGAGGAGGGAGTTTTGTGGCATCTGGCAAGCATATACGAATTTGCGCAATGATGGTGACAGTTTGAGGCGTTGGCGGCGTTGCATCTAGCACGTTTGATGGGTAGCACTGCATGGAGCCAGATGAAAGCGGAGCTCTGTTGAACCACTGACACGCGTCATTTGGTCTTTTTGTAATTACCTACAATTAAAAGGGTTTCGATGGCATGGTACAATATGGGACGAATTTGGTGGCATAGCATACGCGATTTGATATAATGGTTTGGTTGGAATTCAGGATATGGAACTGATGTAGAAGCGGAAGGCTTTGGCCGCCGCAAATTCACGAAGGATACTGCATATTTGGATAGCGAATAATTGGGTTTTTTTATTAAATACTGGCTGTACTAGAAATATTATCGTGCTATGTAAACTGCTTTCACGCCTTGTATTATTAGCATGATAATTCCGGAAATGACCTATTACTCAGCATCAGGCTTCGAGCACGTCCAACGCAGAGAACAAATCACAAAAAATTCAACCAGAAGATAGCAAAATGGCACAAATTCTCTAAATCGCCAGACATATTTCTTTAAACTAAAAAAATGTGATAGTTGTTGCTGTTGCATTATTTCGTAGCCACTGTAGGGTAGGCCATGGTTACCGGAACGGATAAGCTCTGTTCCGGAGCCGCCAGGAGCTCCGGGCGACCACGAAATTTCGACGGACAGTGCAACACGCGAGCTCCTTGGATTGCGACGACACACCACAACCTCCGACCACGGGATCACAGAAATTCAGAATGGCGGCCGCGATGCCCAGGGGAATGCGTATCCTGCAGTCATGCAGAGGTCTCGCTATCCGCTCAACGCCTGTGTGCAGCAGACCACAGGCTCTACAACAGCTAGCACGACCTTACCGATTCCAATCGAATGATGCGAATAGCCAACCCCCGAGCGCAGCGGGCTCAAAGGCTGCGACCGAGGCCAATTCTACAATTGAGGTAATTCTACACATCTATTGCCCATGTTGGGGCGAGAAATTACGATGGTAGCGACAGAGCACGAGACTAATTGGATCGCGCATGACAGGCAACCTCTGCGAACCTTATTGATAGCATGGACGATGCGGAGCTCGAGAAGATGCTGTATGGCAGCCGAACAAAACAAGGCGGCCTGACGGACGCTCAGGAGCAGGTTCTGGTCCGCGACGGCGCAATTCCCCGTGCCGAGGACGCCGAGAGGGTGCTTGCCGAAGGAGAGGCAGAGGCGGCCGAGCTTGAGGCGGCCGACGAGGCCGGCGAGGACATCCAGAACCTGGGACACAAGTGGCCTCTGCCGCAAAAGCCGTACCCCGACGGATTCAACGTCAAGAAGCGATACCACCCGGTGGTGGAACAGGTGACGAGGCTGATGATGCGAGACGGCAAGCTGGCTGCCGCGCAAAGGGTATGTTTATTCTACGCTACTGCTGCTCGTCGGCGCACAGCATCATGTACTAATGGACGTCTACTTTTTCTAGAACCTGGCGATGGCGATGAACTTTCTGCGAACGGCGCCCGAACCGACCTTTAGCCCCAAGTTCCCGCTGCTGCCCGGCACGCCGCCGGCGTCGCACCTCTCGCTGAACCCGGTTCTATACCTGACGGTGGCGGTCGATTCGGTCGCGCCGCTGATCAAGATCAAGCCGATCCCAGGCGCGGGCGGCGGCGGGCGCGCGCTGGACATGCCGCAGCCGCTGTCGGTGCGCCAGCGCAGACGGCGGGCGTTTACGTGGATCCTGGAGGCGATTGAGAAGAAGCCGAGCAAGGGCAGCGGGCGGACGCAGTTTGCGCACCGCCTGGCCGACGAGATCATTGCCGTCGTGGAGGGCCGCTCGTCGGTGTGGGAGAAGCGCAGGATGGTGCACAAGCAGGGCACGACGGCGCGAGCCAACGTGGGCAAGAACGTGGTTGCGAGGGTGCATCGCAAGTAAAACCTGGCCGGATATGAACTAGAAAAAGTACCCGGGGGTTGACGGTGGCGCGTACTTTGTATATTAGGTTTTTTACAGCCATCATTTTGTTTCTTGCTTGTCCCGCTACGCAGTTGTTAGCGAGGGGGATGGGACAAGACTGTAAAATATAGAAGTGCCATCAGGCATAATTGCATAAAGATGTTTTGTATTCGCGTATATCGATGATGGAGTAAGAAGAGATGGGACTGCGTCGAAGAGATGTCATGGCAGCGTGTCGATGGCGTAGGTGAGAAGCGGATGCGGCGTAGCGCTTCTGCCGCGGGCAAAGACAAGACTGATGACGATTTCAACGATCAGCGTGATTGAAGACTCCAAGCGATAAGTACATTATGCGTTGTTAAATGAAAGCTTGGCCAAGCTGAGGGTCGAGACCAATCTACTTGCGAGCCTAGCAATGGGACGCAGAGAGACTGGTTGTTCCCTCAGAGCCCCGCGTATAGAACCTCTTTTCCTTTCTTTTGCTTTTGTTCCGAAAGGGCATGAAGCGAGATAAAGAAACTATTCAATACACCTTGGCGTATGCGGGCTTGCCCATTGTTGATGCGTCGCACAGAATGGCGCTCTTACTCACAACTGGCGGGGACCCTGAAGAACATGTGATAGTCACTGGCGCTGGCGCTGGCGCTGGTGTTGGAAGAGGGAGGGGGGGCCTTGCATAAGGTTTTGGTTAGGCTCACGGGACGATCAAGTGCAGGTCGCAAGCCCAGTTTTTTGGGGGCTTTTGCTTGGTGCGAGGCCGTAACCAGGGATTGAATCAGTCGAGAGGGCAATGCCAGCCAAGAACAAGCTTTTTGGCCAGAGTACAGCTTAATACTGCTGATCGGTATTCACGGGTTTTATTTTCGGTGAGATCTGTGGCCAGCAATGGCCGTCGCTTCGCCGTATCATAGTGCAGGAGGGAAACATGGGGCGCCGCGGACATGGCAGTGCAATGTCAAGTACCCGGAACAGCCCACGCCACCGTACAGGTACTCCAGTATTAACAGCTCAAGCAGCCTACTCCGCCTCTCTTGGCGGAACGAGGACCCGACAGTGCAAGTTGTCGAGTCTGAGTCTGCAGAAGAAGCCCATTTGCACTCACCCGGTTTGCGGTTTTCAGGTCCATCGCCGCCTACCTCACCGCTGTTGACCGCTGACGACAAGGCTTCAGACCCTGCCAGGCTGCCATCCGCTCTCAAACTTACCTACCTACCTACTCTAGAGGTTGGCCCGCACCACCTCAGCCCAGGGAACCCCACATCGTACATCTTCTCCAGGCAGTCGGCTCATCGCAAGTCATTCGTCAAACAACCAAAGCAAAAAAAGTGTAACAAGAAGACAAGGAAGAAGAAGACTCTATTTTCAATTCTGCATCAGCACTGCTCATTGAACGCACGTACCAAAAAAAATTGCTTGCTTGCCGCCATTGCCGCTGCAAAGCACGCCACTCGAAACCCTCTCAGACATGCTACGCTTGACCTCCACCACGACCCTCTGACATCGTCTCCCTCCAGCCTGCTGCTTGCGCCCCCGCAGCTCCAAGCCCAGCAAGCAACCCCAGCACCGAGTCTGCGACACAGCCCAGCCCAGCCTGTCGCATTCAACCAACCATCACACTCTTCACCTACCTCGCTCCGACTTTTTGATACGACAAGCAATACCCGCCTGATACTCGATTTTTCCATCGACCATTGCGCCGCACTCGGCAGCAGCATCGCTAGCCACAGGCCGAGACGGCACAGCCACCCACCTGCTGGTAAACCACATACAACAGACAAACGAACGACGACTTTGTGCCCATCGTCGCCGTGAATCCAAATCGAATCGATACAAACACCCTTCCTCCCTCACCCGCATCGCCACCTCGAAGGCCCGCCCAGCATGTCTCGCAATCCGAACTTGCCTATGAGCATCGACGCCATGCTCGACATGGAGCGCGAGGAGGTGCTGGCCCTGCTCGAGAGCAAGCAGTCTGGGAGCAGCGGCGGCGGCATGCGCTCGAGCTCGCCCTACACCAACGCCCCGCGCTCGCCCGTCCGCAGCATGCTCGATATTGGCGACGATGACACCGGTTCCGCCCATCGACGGACGAGCCCGGCCCCGCAGCCTCCCGTCCGGAGCATGCTCGACATTGATGGCGCCGCGCCGCGCGCCGCACCTGTCCGCAGCATGCTCGACGTCGGCGGCCCCGCGGCCATGCGGCCCAGCTCCCAGACCCGGCTTCCCTACAACAGGAGCACGCCCAGCTCGCCCACCATGGGCCAGGCCTCGCTCTACAAAGGCTCCTCGCAGCCCCCGAGCTCGCGGCTGCACCCGCGCAGCTCCTCCGACGCCGCCTTCAAGCCCGCCGACTTTGGCGCCCGGAAAAGCGTCCTCGCCGGCGGCAACGATCGAACCTCAGAGTACCAGTTCTCCCACATCCTGCCGAGCAGCGCCTCGGGTAATCTCTTGGGCAAGCGGGCGTCGCAGAGCAGCAGCAAGCGGCCCTCGGGCGGCAGCTCGCTCGTCGACGCCCTCCGCGGCTATGATTTCAGCGGTCTGCAGCTCCCCAGCCGAGCCAGGAACTCGTCGGCGAACCGCCCTGGCTACCACCAATCCAAGTCGCCGCACAACCGCTGGAACGACCGCTCCAAGTCGCCGGCGGTGCCCCGCGACCCGAACCAGGTCATGCTGGGCGACGGGCGCATCGTGGACATGAACAACGCCTACCGACGACTCTCGGACGCGAACCTGGCCTTTTCGTCGGGCAGCCTCTCGCAGCTCCCCATGCGCAAACGATCAGACGACGCGGGCGCTGGACGCCTGGTCAAGGACTATCTCGGACCCGATGGCGAGCATCTCGACTCTAGTGACGACGACGAGCAATTTTCATCGGACGACGAGGACCGTGGCCGTAAGAAGGCTCCGCGCTCCCTGAATCCTGATGCCAAGGGCGAAACCGACGACGAGTCGCGCTCGCGCTCCGGCGGCGGCAAGCGCGCGCCGCTGAGCCTGCTCGCCGCGGCCGACGAGGACCGCTCCAATATTGCCTCCCGGCAGAGCTACCAGTACCGGTCCCTCCTCGAACCCGAGATTAACGTGACCAACGCCTCGGGCGAGACGGTTAAGGCGAGCAAGGTCGGCGTGCACCCCCACACGAGCTACGTGCACAACCCGATGTCCGCGACGCAGTCGGTGGTGGATTCCGACGACGAGGCCGACGTGGACGACATCAAGCGCGCGCAGAAGCTGTCCTTCACCATGACCAACGTGCTGCACAACCCGGAGGCGCACCGCTCCATCCGCATCATCTACCGCGGCGAGTACCACAAGATTGTGCAGACGGCCGAGGACGAGCACCGCCGCCTGCGCAAGTACCTGGTGGCGACGGACCTCAGCGACGAGTCGACGCACGCGCTGGAGTGGGCCATTGGCACCGTCATCCGCGACGGCGACACGCTCATCGCCATCAACTGCGTCGACGAGGAGACGGGCGTCACGGGCGAGGGCGGGCAGGTGCCCGACGACCCGGCGGCGATGCGCGAGCAGGCGGCCGCCATCCACACCGTCACCAACACCAAGATGACGCCCGCGCCGCTCAGCCCCGTGAGCGAGTTCAGGAAGCTGCACCGGCGCGACGACTCGTCGGGCACGGCGGGCAGCCATTCGCCGGTGCCCCCGCCTTCCCGGGGTGGCACCGCCGGCGGGAGTGGTCATGGTGACCAGAGCAAGGCGGAGGAGGAGCGGGAGCGGGCGATTCAGAGCATGACGGACAAGATCTTGAGGCTGCTGCGCAAGACGAAGCTGCAGGTGCGCGTGATTGTGGAAGTGCTGCACTGCAAGAACCCCCGGCACTTGATTACGGAGGTGATTGACTTGGTGAATCCGACACTGGTGGTGATTGGCAGCCGCGGCAGAAGTGCTCTCAAGGGGTGAGTTTTTTTTTCCCTTTCTTTTCTGATCTGTGTCTCCCTGCGAAGAGACTGAGTGTGAAATATTATTTGAAACAAGTGCTAACAATTTTTGCAGCGTCATTCTAGGTTCCTTCTCCAACTATCTTGTGACTAAGAGCTCCGTGCCCGTCATGGTCGCGCGTAAGCGTCTGCGCAAGCAGAGCAAGTACAAGCAAAAGGCGATTCGGCAGGTGAACAACCTGGCCAACCCGACGGCACGCAGCCTCGCGAGCGCCAAGATTGATTAGGAGGACGTGTCTTGGGAGCAAGGCAGCGGCAGCGGGAGCGCAAGTGGTGAGCGAAAGTCCACATGATGAAGTACCCCTTTCTTGCTTTTTTGCTTTTGTTTTCCTTCTTATGATGTAAGAATTTTCTACTCCTCTATTTGGGCGTTTATGGTATTATGGGATCCTTTGCTGGGATGTGAGAGCAAGAAGCGAACGACGATAGCGAGGCAGGTGTTGTGTCTCGGGAGCGATTCAAAGTATGAAGGCCGGTTGAAACCTGGCTAGAGTTGTGCTGTTTCTTTCACTGATATTGTTTGTTTTATCTTGGCTAGCGATTAAAGTAGTTGTTTCGGGTTTCCTTTTACGCACATGGACCAAATGAACTTATACATCATGACAACAGCAGCCGCACGATCTCATTGCTGGTGACTGATTAGACTACAACGCAGCGGGGTCTAGAGGAGTACCGGTCAAGACGCCGGGAAATCCCAGCCATGGAATTATTACAAAGGGCGTGCGTGTACAAAGTCGGCCGCTTGATCTGCGACCCTGTGGGTGTTCCATGGGCTCACTATCACACTTGGCCGAGCAAGGTCGCGGCCGCAGCGGCCATGTGCATCAGCGTGTCTGCTCACAAATTTCCGCAACCGGCGAATATTCGCAGGAATGCAGATGTAAAAAAAGAAAAAGAATCAGCATCTATTTCTTTGTGTTATAAAAAGCGCGCCGAGGTGAAACAAGAGCTGGATTTAGAAACCTTGCACTGGAATGTCGAGGGTGAGACAAGCCACGGCGCGTTTGATTGGCTGGGAGTCGATGCAACGGGCAAGCTCCACGTCCAGTCGATTTTTAGTGGGCTGGGCCGCCGCCGACTCCCAACCTCGTCCATTTTCACCGCCAATGACTCCTAACGACAGCCAATTGATTCTCTCAATTACCCTCTCTTTCAATATTCAAACCATCGAACGGAACGGCAAAAGCAAAAGAAACGCTAGCTGAAATACGCCACCTGCATATGCTCACCCCCGCTCTGCGCAACTACCGGCTCTTGTCGTGTCTCCCCGCCAACGAAACGATCACTTACACTGGGCCGCTGATACCAGGCAGCCATCGCGCCCAAAGGACGGCCGGTCTTGTTCATACACTGGCCTGATCAATCCCCCACCAACAAGACGCTGAACTCAATCAAGAGCCCGTTTTACTCTATCCTCTTATTCTTTTACGACTAATAAAGAAGCCAAGAAACCAGGGCGGCCGAATTCCCATCTTGGTTGGAGTTGGCTTCGACATTGCCGCCCACCCCAACGTCTGCCGAAGCAACCACCACCACACATCCCACCACACCCCTCCTCCGCCTCATACACACAACCCGCACCCCTCCTTTGCCTCTCGCTCTCTCTCTTCTCCCCTTCTGCTTCTTTCTTTTCTTCCTCTCCCGCAGCGGCCATGCAGTCCCTCTTCTCCGTCACCAACAACGTCTCCCTCATCAGCATCACCGTCACCCCCGGCACCTTTCTCGCTGTTGTTGCCCTGCTGCTCTGCTTCCTCACCCTTTACATCCCCGTCGTCCCGCATATACGCCTCCCCCGTGTGTCACTCCCACGCAGCCTCCTGCAGCAGTCGTCCTCGCACGGCGCCGGCAGCAGCGAATCATTGTCCTCGTCCGTCACCCTCGTACACGGTGCCACCACCGCCTCACCCCGATCCTCCTCGGCGCTCGCTGCAGCTGCTGCAGCAACCAGCACTGGCCGGCACAGGCTCCAAAAGGTCCTGCCAGCGCTTCCAGCACCACCACCACCTCGAGCGCGTGGTGCATTACCAGCGCCACCCTCGCTGATTGAGAAGCTCACGCCCGCGCGGCAGCTTGCGCTCCCCGAGTTCCTTTCTTCCTACTGGGGTGGTCGCAGCCATACCACCACCCGTCGCGATATAACCCCGCCTGCACCGGCGCCACCACCCAAACATGACACCTTCACCACGCACCACAGCAGCAGCAGCAGCAGCAGCAGCAGAAAGAGCTACGTCTCCCGGGACCACAGCAGAAATAGACGACGATCATCTTCTGGACGCTTCGCTGCAGGACTTCGAACCGCCCAACAGCCCCATGACCATGGCCACCTCGCGCTCGTCGACCCGGCAGTCTTCGGTCCTCCCCAGCGGCAGCGAGGCCGCGACGACGGAAGAGGAGGAGGAGCAGGCGGCGCGGGCCAACCGCCGCGACGCGGACTCGGACGCGGACTCCGCCGCTGGTGGCTACTCACCACCGGCGTGGCGGAGGCTCGGCAACGGCGACCGCAGCAGCGGCTTCTGGAGGGGCCCGCGTGATGACGTCCTGGCCGCGATGCCGCCCCGTCCCTCGGCGCGCGGCGCATCCCCGCTGTCAGATATCGACGACGATCTTAGCGACGGAAGCGTCTTTGGCGGCGGCAATGTGCTGCAGAGAGCGATGCAGACGAGGTTGCCGCCAGGAAGCCAGAGTCCAGAGAAGCGGCGCAGTCCCAGCCCCGACATGCAAGATAACACAATCAAGGTTGAGCCATTGGACTCTATGCTCGTTCTACCAACACCGCAACGGGAAGCGCCATCCGACAACTGCAAGTACACCCCCGTGCGACACACGGCTCCCAGCTTCTGACAGCTCGCTGACCTGTTGATGTAGACATTCGCTTCGCCGTCCGCGCCGAAGTGCAGCAGCGCACCGAACTCATAGAGGCCGCGATTGACTTTTTCCGCACGCGCTACCGCGCCGCGATGTCGTCGTGGTCCTCCCTCCTTGCCAACTCCTTTGTCGCCCTCATCAGCATCCTCGCCATGAAGACCCTGCTGCAGCCCGTCGCGCCGCGGCCGGCCGGCGACCTGGTGAAAGTGGCGGGCGTGGCGCGCTCCTTTGAGCCGCTCATCTACTACTCGGAAAATGCGGTCGCGCAGGTCCACGACCTGCAAGCGACGAGCGTAGCCGTCTGGGATTTAGGCGAGAGCGTGCGCTCGAGCGACATGCGCGACGCGGCGAGCATCGTCAACGACCTGGACGCGCTGAGCGAGACGATGCGCACGCTGTCGGTGGAGATGACGAAATTCTTTGCCCGCGTCGACGGCGACGTGGACGGGTATGTTGATCAAACTTTGTGTGTGTCTCTAATCATCCTTTCTCTGACTCCCTGCAGCATACTCAACGTCATGGACTGGGCGAAAATGCACCTGAACCGCCTCCACAGCACCCCCGCGCCGTCGACCATGGCGGCCGCCTACGACAACATCCACAACCTGCTCTCCACCGCGCGCGTCCTCGAAGACGCCCACGGCGCGCCCACCGCCCTCGGCCACGCCGCCACCTACCTGTTCGGCCTGTCCAACCCGCAGCGCGAGCAGCGCCTCATCCAGCTGCTCTTTTCCGAGTTTCTCACCGTCCTCGAGGACAGCATCGCCGCTGAACTCCAGCATAGCGTCACCTTATTCGCGCTGTTCGAGGCCGTCGACCACCACTTTCTCAACCTCGCGCGCACCGTCGTCCGCGAGTCCTCGGCGCAGGAGGCGCTCCACGCCGACGCCCTCGCCAGCCTGTGGGTGCGCCTGCTCGGCGCCCGCGCCGCCGAGCTCCGCAAGTTTGCGCGCAACCGCGACCTCCTCCGCGACGTCCGCGACAAGACGGTCCGCAACAAGCGCGTCCTCGTCGACCACCACGGGCGCCTCTTAACCCTCAAAGCTTCCCTCGAAAGTCTCCGCGGGAAACTCGTCAGTCCCCTCGTGCGCGGCGCCAACGCGACGACGCTGTCCCTCGAAGACCAGATCACGGGCATCGCGTCGGTGAGCGATTATCTGGCGGAGCTGCGGAGGCAGCAAAAGGGCAAGGTCATGGAGAGCCTGTTTGCGAGCGTGCCGGGGCAGCGCATGGCGGTGGTGGATGAGACGGCGCGCGTGGGTGGCTTTGATCACCAAGGACAGCGGGTCTGAAGTCCCCCTGCCGTCTAACGCGCACTTGTGTTCCCTTTCTTCTTCTTCTTTTCATGTTATACTATATTATATAGTGTTGTTCTTTTATTGGGCAGGACGGTCTCAGGCAAGCACGGATTGGGGCTTGTCGGCGCTGGGTTGGAAAAGGTAACTCGGATTGGAATGTGGACACATTCGTCAAGAGGGGAGTTTTTGGTTTACACGGTTCCAGGCGTGAGGTATGCTCCCTACAAGCATCGTTCGTCATGTATTTTATATAGCATTAGGTTAGAAATCAATGCCTTCAATCAACATCACATCATGAAACAGTATTTAATAATCATTTTAACATTTTTATTAAAGTCCTATCAAATAAAGTCTCCATCCGTCTTGCCTGGTGGAATACTCATGGACCACTCGAGGGGTATCTGTGCCCACAGCAATTCCTTCAAACAATATCGAGCTCTTCAACGCCTTTTGTGGTCGTCGACCGAGCCTCTCTCAACTTTTCATCCCCAATTCTCGCCATCCGGGCTTGAATCCTAGCCCGGGGGCATCCGCCACTTTTGTATTTTGTGCGCCGTGCCTGACAAGAAATAGCAAGTCCAAACTATACAAATGTAACCCTGTAGACTCGTCATGAGATAGCAGATATTCTATACCGCCGATATCTCATACACATAAGCCAATATCAACGTTGCAAAATGAAGAAAGCCCATATGTAAACTGAAGTAACAAAAGAAATCAATGAAATTTCGGGACAGCGCTCATGCTTAAGCCTTGCCGTGCCCAAAATTCGCAACGAGATTTTGCACTTAGGCCTTGGTCTCCTCCTCCTTCTTCTCGTCGGTCTCGGTGCCCTGGGTCTTGACGTACTCGTCGTACACGGCGAGGGCTTCGTCAACCTTGGACTTGAGAGCAGACTCATCCTCGATCAAGTTAATGAGTTCGGAGTTGTCCATCTCAAGAAGCATACCGGTGATCTTGCCAGCAAGCTCGCCGTTGATGGCCTGGATCTTGGGGAAGATCATCTCACCGAGCATCTGCTTCTGCTGGGCAGGAGGAGCGCCGGAGATCTGCTGCTGGAGGGCAGAACCGTTGTTGTCGCCAGCGCGGGCAGCCTGGTTGTTGTTGTTGTTGTTGGCGTTGTTGCCACCACGGTTGTTGCCGCGGCCCATGCCACCCTGGCGGTTGTTAGGAGGGAAGCCAGGAACAGCGTTGGGAGGCATGCCAGCGTTGCCACGGCCGCCCTGAGGACCGCCACGGCCACCGCCGAGAGCCTGCTGCTGAGCCTGCTGCATGGCGGCCATGAACTGGGGAGTGCCGGGCTGGCCAAACTGAGGAGGGAACTGGCCGGGCATGTTGTACATGTTGGGGGGCATCTGCTGGGGACCACCACGGCCACCCTGCTGGGGGTAGCCAGGGAACTGGCCAGGACGGCCACCGGGCATACCCATGCCGGGCTGAGGGAAGGGCATGCCACGGCCACCCTGGGGGATGAAGCCGGGCTGCTGGCCAGCAGCGTAGAAGACGGGGGGCTGCATGAACTGCTGGGGCATGCCAGCGGCGGCGGCAGCCTGCTGCATGCGCATCTGGTTGCGAGCCTGGATGCTAGCCTCAAGCTGGCTCTTGCGGACATCCTTGCGCTGGGCGAGGGCAACGTAGAGGGGCTTGCCGTTGATCATGCGCTGGTTCATCTCGGCGACAGCCTTGGTGGCATCGTCGGGGTTGCTGAAGCAGACGAAACCGAAGCCCTTGCTCTTACCGAGCTTCTTGGATCCCTTGGTGCCCTTCTTCTCCCGGTCGCTGTCATCATCCTCAGTGGTCTCCTCGGCCTCTTCCTCCTCCTTCTTGTTCTCCTTGTCCTTGTCCTCGGACTCCTTGCCCTCCTCGTCATCCTCATCAGAGGGGCTGTCTCTCATGACCTTGGCGGAGGTGATGGGACCAAACTCGGAGAACATGGTGCGGAGCTTCTCGTCATCGACATCGTCATCGAGGTTCTTGATGTAGAGGTTGACGCCCTGGTACTTGGAGGCCTTCTCGATACGGGCAGCCTCGTAAGACTTGCGAAGCTCCTCCTCACGCTCGTGCTTCTTCTGAGCACGACCAACGTAGAGCTCCTGACCGTGGAAGTCCTTGTTGTTGAGCTCGTCGACCGCCTTGGCAGCAGCCTCGTGGGTGGTGAAGTTAACGAAGCCGAAACCGCGGCTCTTGCCATCAGGGTCACGGGCAATGGAGGAAGAGGTGACGTCGCCGTGGGCTTCGAAGAGCTCACGGAACTGGTCGTCAGTGACCTCGGCGTTGATGTTCTTGATGTAGACGTTGGTGAAGTTGGCCTTCATCTCCTCGAACTTGGACTGGCGGTCCTTCTTGGGGATGTGGTGGCCAACGTAGACCTTCTTCTCGTTGAGAAGCATGCCGTTAACATGCTTGATGGCCTGCTGAGCAGCCTCGTCAGTCTCGTAGTGAACGAAACCGTAACCCTTGGAGTTGCCGTTCTCGTCCTGAGCAACCTTGCAGGAAAGAATGTTGCCAAAGGCGGCAAAGGTGTCGTGGAGAGCCTTGTTGTCAATGGCGACATCGAGGTTCTTGATGAAGACGTTGCCCTGGCCAGTCTTGCGGAGGGCGGGATCACGCTGAGACCACATGATGCGGCAGGGACGGCCCTTGATCAGAGTGTAGTTGAGCTCCTCGAGAGCCTTCTCGCCATCAGGAGTCGAGTTGTAGTTGACGTAGGCGTATCCGAGAGAGCGGCGGGTGACGGCGTCACGGCAGACACGGATGGAGGCAACGGCACCGATCTGGGAGAAGAGCTCGAAGAGCATGGCCTCAGTGACGGAGGGGTCGAGCTCGCCAACGTAGAGAGAGGCAGAGTTCTGGGGGTGAGGAGCGGCCGAGTTGGGGGTAGGGCCAGCATCGTCACCAGCACCGGCAACGGAGGTGTCGACGGTGGGCTTGGCATCGATGGAGGTGTTGTTGAGGTCGCTGGCGAGCTGATCAACAGCGGCGGAGTTGTTGGCGGCGGCCATTTTGTCGTGTTGAGTTAACAAGTTGACGGAACTGTGGCGGAAGGGTTAGCGAGGGCGTTGGTAGCGCGCCACAGGACGGCGAGGGAGGAGGGAACGCGACGAACAAGTTGGTTGATGATGCGAGTGGTTAAACCGGCGACGTATCAGACTGGCTGTTGACGAAGCTGGTACAGGAGCAAACACAAAAAGACTTTGAGGGAAGAGGCTCAAAGTAACTTGGGTGTTTGTGGTGAGAGTCGACCTTGGTATCGCACGAGACGAGAGGTGGGGACCTGGGGGGGGGTTTTTTGAGGTTTTCAAATTTTTTTTGTAAGTTTTTCTTGATTGAAGTACAAGAGGAGGGACAGAGAACTAGTGCTACGACTATTCCTCTGAACTAACTCGTCTCGAGAAGTTGGGGGGTTTTTTATGATAGGTTTTTGGTGGTGGTGTGGAAGAGAAGAAAGAAAATCCGGCGAGAAATTTGGCCAGATGATATTTTTTTTTTCCAGGCCTTGACCGACTCTGGTGGAGTGCCCTTGCCGCTCCCACAAGCCACGCCAAAAAGGTTTGCGCGCCAGCCAAAAGTGTGCAAGAGAAAGTGGGTGCGCGCCAGGCACGGGTGAAGACTGTGCAAACACACGGTGCGTTGCGTGGCTCCCACTGTGCACTTCTGGGGCCCTAAGTTGTGGGGACTTGTCTGGTGACAAACGGTACTCGGTTCTTACTCAGTCTTTCTGCAGCGGCGCGAGTACCCCGCCTTCAAATTAGGGTACTGCCTACCTGTGCCCGCCGTTTCCTTGCAACAGTTATCCAAGAGGCGACAAAGCGTGGTGGCGGCAAACAATTTGCCCGTAGAATTTCCTTTGGTCTCATGTCCATGCATTCCTGTTGTTTGTCTTTTTTCTTTCTCTTTTTTCTTTGTCTTGCTGCCTCTTGTTTGATCCTTCTTCTTTGTCATGCACGCACTTTATGACTGCACGTCACTCGGCACACTGTGTGTCCTCCCAGCAGGGGTCTTTATTAGTCTGGGGCAGCGGAAATGAACAAGACGAGCCATGTTATGACGCGCCGACGCCACGTTGGCTCTTTGAGATGAGAGTCGGCGGAAGCATCAAAGGAACTGCGAAGTAGAACTGTTGGCGGTGGCGTGACATTTGATCATCTGGTCTTCGCATCAACCAGGCCGAGTGCCGTGTGCTGCCTTGACGGATTGATACGGCAGCTTCCAAACGCCGAGTTTGCAACTCAATCAGATCATTATAAACAATCACTTGCAAACAGTTGATTGAACAAGTACTATGTACCAGGCTATTCATAAATTCCATTTGCAGCCTGATGTCGGTTACCGGTAGCCCCTGGCTTGTCTATTGACGTATCCTTGTCTTCCGAGTCTGCGCAGAGTGATTCATAAATGGAAAGAAAAACCTGCCAAACTCTGTCCAGCTCAAATTGGCTCATCTTCTGTCCAGGGCTGAGTGGCCAAAGCGCAAATTAATTAGATAGAGGTACAATTCCAAGATCACGGCTGCCACCATGTACTAAGAAGTCTCGCTCTCATGAATTATGAAGCATTTTTTAATGAATGATTGGGCTATTTGAATTAATGTACCCTTAATACCACTATTAGAGTATGAGTACCCTGTCATTCGCACCATCGTGGAAGCCGCTGCGTCAGTTGCTTGTCGCTACGTCCCTGCGGCGCTTGTGGGCGTTGTGCATTTTGCGCAACCATCTCGTTGCCTATCTCTGTGATCGCCGGAGTCTGCTGGCATATTTTCTTCTTCTTTTTGGCTTGGTGATCAATATCCCAACCTCAAAGCGATGACTCGATGCAATACGACAGTCAGCATTTCATCCTCATCTGCAGGTGAACTGCCATTTGTCCCGACCTGGCCCAGCATTTTCATCTACCAACAGCTCTCCAAAAATCACCCTTCATGTCCTTGTTCACCTCGAAATTTTCCAAAAAGCAAAGTCGTCGTCATTGATGCATCCATATTCTGTACGCCTCGCGTTACCATGCACTGGCTCCCCCTCTTCTACACAGGTTCCGATCATCAGCTACTGTTGCGGGGTGATCGTGGCTGGTAGGCCGAGGCGCTTGGCAGAAGACCGACTAAGGCGATTTGGCACAACATGATTTCTGAGCTGGGAAAGCATGCAATCGCAATCGATTATTTGGAAACTTAGCAAAACTGCGTATTTAAACTCGTGGATAAATGGCCGAGATAGCTACGGTCGCACGATTCGCCAATCAATACCCAAACAAGCCTCTATCCGCCCAGGTGCATGTATTCTATGCATGCATGCTCCAGGAGGCTGCCTAGGTCACGAGGTTCAATAGTTGGGCACAAATTTCCAACACAATGTTCGGAGGCTAAAACCCCTCAGTACATATGGAATGGATACGAAGGCAACCACTACGAAGAACATCAATACGAAAGAAATCACTACAAACAAAAGAGCTGTGTACGGCAGGCGCAAGTTTGAAACATGGCTAGTCTTACTGAATTGAGATTCGCTCTGTTGGAAGACAGTGCTGGGCCAGCATCATCGGCTTCAAGACAACGTGTGTCTGATGCTCAATATGACGCAGGAATGAAAATCTTATTAGAGAGTGGAGGCTGGTCGAATTATGAGATTTTTATTATTCCTCAGCTGTCTCGTTTGCTAGAATCATTCGTGCAGTCCAGATCTGAAACCTCCATTTTAGAGATCGGGCCTGGTCCTCAAACAGTTCTCGGCCATCTACCGCTTCATTTGAGACAAAAAATCAGCAAATATGCTGCAGTCGAACCAAACACGTTGTTTGTGTCCAAACTCAACGACTCACTTCAACCAGCTTCAGGCAAGGAGAGCCTGCTGCCGCAACTGAAGCAACCACCCCAGATCCACCCCATGCGGTTCATGCCTGACACTGTCCTGGGCAATGAGGATAAGTCAGTGGCCGATGACGACCAAAAGTTCGACGTGGTTCTGTTCTGCCATAGCTTGTATGGTATGAGAGAGGAAAATCAAGTCATACGCCGCGCACTAGAGATGTTGTCGAAGAAGGGAAACGATGAGATGGTGGTCGTTTTTCATCGGACCGATGCTCTACATCTGGAGGAGTTGGTATGCCAGCAAACCATCAACTATCCATATGGACATCTTTTAGTACCAGATCAGGACGATGTTTTGGATGGGTTCGCTGCCTTCATGACGGGATTTGTGCCCCAACAGACGGGTCCTGAGAATCCTGCACAAGCTCGACGGCGAGAGGTGTGCCGCGCTTTATCAGGGCGTGAAAAGGAGAGCCCCGGTCGCCTGTTCTTGTCTTACCCAAATACAATGATGACATTTACGAAAAATGCGATTGAATTGCCGAAATTGACGGAGAAGGTGCCTCTGGTTCATGACAGGGCCATCGACAATCGAGAGGCTCGTCGCCACACAACTGCCTTCATTGTTCGCCCAAACACGATCTCGCAGATTCAGCAATGCATTCATTGGGCTTTGGAGCACCAATTCAGCTTGAATGTAATTTCTGGCGGCCACAGCGACCACTGTTTGCAACCGAATGTCGTGTCAATTGACATGGCTGCCTTTGACGAAATTCACGTTCCTGAAGTGCCAGAGTATGGTCCCAGTCAGGTTCTCATTGCTGTAGGAGCAGGCTGCCAGACTGGAGATATTATTCGCAAAACTACGTCTTCAGGTGTCACAGTACCATTGGGCTCATGTCCCACCGTCGGCGCAGGACAGTGGCTACAAGGCGGCACAGGGCATCTTTCTAGAATGCATGGGCTCACATCCGATTTCATCGTCGGGGCCGTCCTAGTCAGCCCCAAATCTGGCTCTGTACTAGCTGTTGGCAGAGTGCCCGATCAGTATCTACCCAATGATGCCATACGACCGGAAAACGAGACTGAATTGCTGTGGGCGCTGAAAGGTGCGGGCACAAACTTCGGTGTTGTGGTTACTGTTGTGTTCGAGACTCGCGCAGCGGTCACTCATTTTACTCAGAATTGGGTCGTATCGCTGAATGACCAAGAGAAAGTAGCGGAAAAGCTGGTGGCTTTCGATAGAGCCATCGTCAGCAGGCTTCCACGAGATTATTCAGTCGACATGTACCTCCGTCAGGGATCAGACTGTCTGCATCTTGGTGTGACTCTATCTCAGTCTGTCGTAACCAGTCCAAACAGTCAGCCGCATGAGGCGGTGCCATCGGCCATTAATGAATTTCTAGACCGGGAATTTAGCCACGTCAACGCCAATGCCTCGTCCGAGGTCGAGCTGAGCTTTGCTGGAATGGATGGAAAGATTTCATCTTTTAAGCGATGTGTTTTCTTTACGAGCATTGGGGAGCTTGACATCATAGACGCGCTGCTTACGGCTGTCGAAAATCGCCCATCATCTCTCTGCTATCTTCATCTGCTGCATGGCGGCGGCGCCGTTCCTGAGGTGGACGCGGACGCCACGGCCTTTGGATGTCGAAACTGGACCTTGGCCTGTGTGATTACTGGTGTTTGGCCGCGCGATCAAGATGACTCTGCAGTTTCCCGGTCTGCTGTGCGTTGGGTCTTTGACACTGCAAACAAAATGCTGCCTTTGGCGTCTGGCGTGTACGGAGCAGATCTCGGGCCGGATCTCAGAGATGCGAATCTGGCCGCCAAAGCCTTTGGGTCAAACCGGGAGCGCTTAATGCGCCTCAAGCATGCACAGGACCCTTTTAATGTGTTGGCTTATACTTGCCCTCTCTCTTGACTTATGGCGGGCTGCCATGCTCGCGCAGACATTCCGAGTGCAATCGCATAAAGTGTGGTTTCGCAGATATCGTTCTTTCCATAACTCTTTGATATTTCATAATAAAGGCTCCAAGAATGACAGGCTTTGAGAATCACTTGTTAACTATTAGATGGTCTCTGTTACTGATACATAAATAGAGTGAGGCGAACCCGAAAGGTTAGCTGAGCCCCCCTACGCGAGCATGTGTTTTGGCAGGTGATGACTCAAAAATCGCAATAATACTATCACTATCACTAGGAATGAGGCAAATGTCCAAGTGATTGCCTTCTTGCTCTTTCTGCGTTTGCCGATGGAAACTGACAGTATTGAAAAGAAGCGCCACAGAACTGTGGCTAGCGGTGGCGTCATGACAGCCACCAGATTAGGCACAGCGGGCCACATAAACTGCTAACACAGGCAGCACTGAGGTGTGCTGTGAATGGGCGACGATACCCTGTAATCGTCACCTCAGCGCTATTTTCCCTACCTACGCTAGCGGCTGTCCCGACCCCGGACCACTCATCTTGCTCAGGCCTGACCTCATCGCCGCATCCCGCCGCCCCACCACAGCTCGCTGCTTTCAAAGCTGCCTATGATATCTTAAGCCTTGCCCTTCAGCATCTCTTGCTGCTCGTCTGCGCTCTTTCACACTCTGTATTGATACGGCAAACGCAAACCCGAACTGCCTGCCTCACGCTCTTCGCCGCATAGCTTTGAGGGGACAAGCGTTGCGCCCGTCGACCATGTTCTCAACATTCACGGGCAACTCGAGGCGCCCTCGCAACGTCAACCTCAGCGGCAGCGTGGGAAACCCGTTTGCCAACACGTCCTGGACCCCCGCCAACGTCTCCAACACCACAAAGACCATCTCCGACGCCCAGGCCGACCGAGAGAAGCGACAAGCCGAACGACAGCGCCTACGAGCCGCCGCACACATCCAACGAGCATGGCGGGGTCACAAAGTACGCTCCCGGGTTGCCGACCACCACCGCGCAATATTCGACGAGCTGTACAGCAGTCCAGGTTCTTCGGGCAACACGGACAGGCTGCACCGCGCATTCAACGTGCTACTCTCCTTCTGTAGACCATCCAGGTCCGATGACTTCCAACGCTTGCTGCAGTATACCGACGACGCTGCCAACGTCGAGCTACGCAGTCTCTTTCCTCAAAATACACACCCATCTCGCGTGCGCAGATTCGTTGAGATTTTGGTATCTGCATTGGACTCCAGTTCCAAAAAAGGGTATGGGCGCCTTCTTTCATTATTCTGCCAGTCTAACCTGTTACTTAGCCCAGCCACCAACGAGATCAGAGGTCCCCTCCACCTCACTACTCGAATAACCCAATCAATGCCCGCCGCTTTTGAATCGTCAAAGAAGCTATATTTCTCTACATTAGCCCGTATCTGTCAACAAGCCGACGACGGAGACCGGTTGGAAATTGTCATCAGCAGTCTCGCGGTAACTCTCCAAGCAGGCGCTCAAGGCAAGTCGGCCATTCGAAAAGCCAAACGTCCAACGGTCATAAGGCTAACATTAGTATCACTAGCATACATATACTTTGCCTCTATATTCTTAACCAAAGAAAATATTGTCCTTTTCGAGGACAACATCGCTAGATTCGCTTCTATCGTCGATGCCTATCAGCTCTGCGACGCGATTGGACGCATGTACAGCTCGCCTCGCACATCTACTGATCCTGCAGACGGTTTGCTATGGCTCCTCGCCCACTTTGTTGATTTGACGAGAACCCAAACGCATTCGCAAGCCGGTTTGGGGCAAATACGGTCCATCTTCATCCAGCTCTCAGCTCTCTCGTCCGAAATCAGTGGTCGCATAGCACCCAAATCATTGATGGAAGACTCGCAGGAAGCGTCTGATAGCATCGATCAATCCAAGAGCGACCCGTATCTCTCTCGCCATCTTCTTTGGCTCATTAGCAACGAGGGTACTTCCAAAATCTTGCGAGATTTTACTGCCGGCTCCGTCCAGCCTACGCAGGAGGCTCTCCAGAGCACGAGTTTGCTAGCAGGCTACCTGCTGACATTGCTTCAAAGCTTTCCGGACAACGCAGACGATGTGCGCATGAGGCTTTTTCTGGAGCAGGTCACAACTCAGGCAGGGCTTGTTCCTACCGTTATATTTTTGTGGCAGATGGTCCAACAGACCGCTGTTTTTCAATCTCTCTATACGAGCTCTAAGCAGCCTCTCGGAGTACTGAAACGATACCTACGGAGCTCATCAGAAGGCCAGGAGACGGTCGAGGACCAAGAATGGCGCACAATTCTCCTCTTCCTCGAACTGTATACGTTTATTCTGCGACTCAGTGACGACGAGGATTTCTTTAGCGGCATCAATCCCTCTCCTTTACGAGACAACTCCTCACTTTCGCGCATTCAGGCCTGCAGCTTATCATACGAAGATGTCAAGTCCCTCACTATTTTCCTCAAGAATGTGGCCTTCACATTGTACTATAAGGCGCCTGAGCTTTGCCCTACACTTCAGGGATCGCGAACCACGGATCAGTCCCGACTCGACTCGTATTTCGGGGCCGAGTCTGAAGAACCGAGAGAGCTGACAGCCCTTGCGACTAGTGCCCAACTCAAGTCTACCAAGCTGGATTTCGACAGTCTTCGCGATATAATATCCAGTGCCATGACAATGCTCTACGAGAGGGACTCTCGGAAACCTTTCCTTCCCAAAGATCACTGGCTTGTCACAGATAAGCTGCAGAAGGAAGAATTTGTTTCTGCGGTTATTGAGGAGGAAGGGCGCCGACGCCAGGAAGAAGCCGCCGATAGTGATGACGAGATGCGAGATAATGATGACACGACGCCCTCTTTTGATCGCGAAATCAACTTCACATTCGCTGGTCAGCGAGCTTCTAGACACGCTAGAATGGAGAGGCTGCGTGCACTGCAAATGCGAGCTCAACGAGAGCGTCGACTCGCCGAGTTGGGTCCCAAGCTGGAAATTTTGAAACACATGCCATTTGCTGTCCCATTCGACACTCGCGTCATGATCTTCCGTCAGTTTATTGAGCTTGATAATTCACAAAGAGATGGCCCTCTTGCGCACTTTCAGAATCTGGCGTTTGCTAAGCATGCAGCGCAGATACGGAGAGGTCGATTGTTCGAGGATGCATATGAGGAGCTTTACAAAGTGGGCGAAGGCCTGAAGGATCCCATCCAAATTACTTTTGTTGATCAGTTTGATCAACCCGAAGCTGGAATTGACGGCGGTGGTGTCACGAAAGAATTTTTGATCAGTGTCACGGCGGAAGCTTTCGGTGACCAAGATGGCTCCCTAAACATGTTTACCTCGAGCCCGGACGGCCTGCTTTACCCGAACCCAACCGCCATCGATACGATAAAAGAGACAATGAGGGAAGGCAATCTAACTGAATATTCCCCCGAATGGCGCAATATCCTCAATGAACAGCTGAAACGATACGAGTTCTTGGGTCGAATTGTTGGCAAGTGCATGTACGAGGGTATCCTCGTGGATTTGAACTTTGCCGGCTTCTTTCTCCTGAAATGGCCCTCGTCTGGGCCCAAAGAAGAAAATAACTACAAGGGAAGCATCAATGACCTGCGAGACATGGATGAGGAGCTGTACAAGGGCATGCTGCGCCTCAAGAACTATCCAGGCGACGTCTCTGAGCTGGGCATTGATTTCACCGTGACCGATCAAGTGTCCATGCCCGGCGCGCCGATAAAGACGGTGACAAAACTGCTCGTCGCGAACGGAGACCAGGTCTACGTGACCAACGACAACCGGCCCCTCTACATCTCCTACATGGCGCGCCACCGCCTCGTCGTCCAGTCGGCGGTGCAGACCGCAGCATTCCTCCGCGGCCTCCGCGCCATCGTCCGCCCCTCCTGGCTGTCCATGTTCAACCAGTCCGAGCTGCAGCGCCTCGTGGGCGGCGACTCGTCCGCGATTGACATTGAGGACCTGCGCAAGAACACCGTCTACAGCGGCCTGTACGAGATTGGCGACGACAATCAGGAGCACCCGACCATCAAGATGTTCTGGGACGTGCTGCGCGGTTTCACGGACGCCCAGCGCCGGGACCTGCTCAAGTACGTCAGCTCGACGCCCCGCGCGCCGCTGCTCGGCTTCTCCCAGCTTCGACCGCGCTTCAGTATCCGCGACGCCGGGGCGGATGAGGAGCGCCTGCCGAGTACAAGCACGTGCGTCAACCTTCTGAAGCTGCCGCGCTACAGCAGCAGCAAAGTGTTGCGAGAGAAGCTCCTCTACGCAATTACGTCCGGTGCAGGGTTCGATTTGAGTTAGACGACGGTGAACCGCCAGTTTTTAAGCCTGTTACATAGTTTGCATTGCCGGAGCATGGGTGTTTCTCCTGTCCTTTCTTCACTGTTATTATTCTTCACGATTTTTTTCATTTCATAGTCAAAGACTTTCAATTAACATGAGTTGCTAAGCAATTCCAGCGTATTCTGTATACTATGCCGGTTTAATCTTGGAAACTGTGCTCCAGAATCTTGGGCTTTCTGTCGCCGAGATCAATGAGCATCTGGCCAAAGAGGCCATTTGCCCAAGCGAACCTAGGTAGTATCAGTAAAACTTCTTTTTTTTGTCCCCCATTTTAAAATCGTCGGTGATGTGACTTACCATGAACGGCTCCAGTTGGAGTCGTCAAAGGTGTTGACGGACTCGTGAATCAGACCCAGACCACTCGTGGCGCCCATGAGCATCTTGAGGCTGCTGAGAATCTCCTCGTCATCGTCACTCGTCATGATGCGCATGATGACGCCCATTGGCCAGGCCATGCCGGGGCCGAGATGCGGGCCGCCGGTCGAGCTAATGACGGGGCCGGTGCCGAAGTACGGGTTGGAGCGACTGAGGACGAATTCGCGCGTGCGCTTGTAGATTTCATTATCCTTGGACTCGTAGCCGAGATGCGGGATGCTGAGTAGTGAGGGGATATTGGCGTCATCCTGAAATTTTTTTTCGGTAAGTCACGCTGCCAACAATATAATAGTCTATACATTTAAAACTGACCATGAAGTTGATGGAACCGAAGCCGTCCACCTCGTAGGCGTAAATCTCACCATACTTGGGGTGCTTGACCACGGCATAGTCGTCAATCGCCTTGCGGATGCCCGCCGCCATGTCCTCCATCTCCTTGGCGAGCGCCGCGTCGATGCCCTCCATGATGACGGCGCAGTTCTTCAGGTTCTGCGCAAACATCATGTTGGCGGGCACAAAGTACTGGTAGATGGTCGAGTCATCCGACGGGCGGAAGAAGCTGCGCACCATGCCGATGTGGTCTTCCACGGGGTTGCCCTTGCCACCGTTGGAAACCACCTCGGTGGCCGTGTTGGCGTCCCTGAACCAAGTGTACGGCGAGGGGTTCACGCGACCGTCCGCCGCGTACGTGCCGACCATGAGGCCCTTGGCCGTGTCGAGCAGCACCTGGACCGTCTGGCGCCACGAGAACTTGCCAAAGAAGGCGGCGTCGCCGGTGGCCTCGTAGTAGTCGTGTGAGAGCTGCAGGAAGGCGGCCATGGAGTCGAGCTCATACTTGCACTCCCAGACCTCGTTGGGGTCGTAGGGCGGCGAGACGGTATCGCGCCGGCCCAGGTTGTTGAGGTGGCTCGGGTGGCGGTCGTTGAGCGAGCGCTTGCGGTGGTTGTTGGGTGGGATCTTGGACTCGGCGGGCGGCTGGAAGGAGTTGCAGTACGGGTTCTTGCGCAGGTACCGCCCTTGCAGGTTAATGGCGCCACGGAACAGCGTAGCGACGTTGTTGGTGTCGTTTCCGACGCCCGTGTCGTTGAGGATGGGCTTGTACGACTGCAGCTGATTGGCGCTGTCGCGCAGCCACATGGCGTTGATGTCACCGGTAATAATGAAGGCAAGCTGTAATTTCATTCTCGATTAGAGACCACGATCCAATTAGCAAACCGAAATGACGAATAGAAATTATTTACCTCTTCTTCCGGGTTCTCGGCCGACATGCCGTGCCAGAGCACCGTCGTGTCCACCGTGTTGGGCCATGTGTTGAGGAAGAGGCGGTACAGGTCCGGATCGTGAACCTTCTTCTTCATGTCCTTGATGACGCGCTCTACTTCGGGCACCACGTAAGAGCGACACTCCTTGGACGGACGCTGGTACGGAAACTTGTACTTGCCACACGAGAACGGTGTGTGGCGCTGGCGGGCGTACTGCTCATAGGCCGGGCAGTCGGCCGCGGTGCTTACACCGGCCAATGCGGCGAGGACGAGGCTGTACTTCATTTTGCTGCGATGCTGAGACGACTTGTCTTGGGTCGATTCTTCCAATTCAAAAAGAAATTGGGCAGGAGATCATCAGGGTCACTGCTACGGAAGACAAAGAGAAAAAAAAAAGACTCGGCGGGGAAACAGGCTAATAGCAGATTAAAATATACAGTCGCAGCGGCATGTTGCACGACGGGGGGGAAGTGTTGCATTGGACTAACAAGACGTGCGGAGAAGCTGTGCAGACAAGCAACAAGCAGCAAGCAGGCTGTCTCAAGCACTCTCGCCTCGTTACCCCACGATGCACGCTATCCCAGCATGGGTCCGTCTAATTTGGAAGGTGAGAAGGTCCTGCGGCAGGAGATGCCCAGTGCTGCGGCATCATGATTTTACGGCGCGGTGTGGAAAGATCCCTGCTAGCTGCGCTGTTCGCCTCTCTCGCCCAAGGTTTGTGTGTTGATTGATGGTCACACCTCGACTAACATGCCAAGCCGCACTTTTTCTGCACGAGCTCGGTGTATTTGTCGATTAGTGCCGACGCCACCAAGCCACCGGGGAGAATGCTCAACCCTACCACCTTGTCAAATGGCACACTTTTCGCTGCGTTGGCACAAATGAGGATCTCGGGCGAGAACAAAAGCACAGAGACGTGGCGGATGGCAACACCCAGTTCTCATGCAACAGCGTTGTCGCCACTGCAGCATGTCGATCAATGGGTATCGTGTTGGGAAGCAAGTGCAACGCTTGTGCCTTCTGAGACCCGCCTCGCGAGCATCTTGCCTGCTTACACTGATGGGTTTCTAAATTTAAAGTTGCATAATTTTCAGATCTTTCGCACATTTCAGTGCAATCTACCGTTGCATGAAGGAACCAAATCATAATGGCAACCAAATTCTGCAGTTCGCGGCTATGTACGTAGTCTCTGCTCCCGTTACTGCAGCTCTCCAACAACGCATGTCTCCATGTATTCGAACCATCAAGAGGGCATATTTGCGTCAGGCCATGAGCCAAATTTCGCGCCTTTTCCACAATCCTAAGAATATGCCAGCTTCTTTGGTTCTTTTTGGCTGACATCGAAGAGTTTCTTCGGCAAGCAGAAAAGGGCCCGGTCCAACATCATGGTGAAGCGGAGGGTAGCACTGGTTGTGCGGGGTTGGTGTGTCTGGTCCCCAGTCCCTTGTCAGTCGGGGTCTCGCCTCGGGCGCGACCTCGAAAACAGTGTTGATAACAGTCTCGTGGCCAACCCAAGACTATTTCAGCAAGGGCTACTGTACCCCCTGGCTCTTCGACCGACTGCAAAAGCAAATCTTCATTCGGAAATGGTCATTCCCGTCATTGAACCGCCAGTGTCGTCACAAACTGGCTGGCCCGCTCATGGCGCCGCCTCCTTTTGAGCAAGCCACAGCAGCTCCAAAAGCGCACGAATGATCCTTCGGCAAAATACAAGGCGAGGCTCCCTGCCGGCTACTTTGCTGTGCGGGGGGAATAGACTAAAATGGCGATCGCCCAGCGCTCTTGGCTGCGCTGTCTCCGGCCAAGCCACCAAGCCCCCGTGGGGATGTCCCGTGGGGGGCCAGGCCTTGTTGCTCCAGACAAGGCTCGTTGGTACAGCAAACAGGCCGGGCTCCAGCATTGCTTGCTAACTTGTTGCTAAGTTGCAGGTCGTTTTTGAACACTGTAGGGGCTGCATATCCATCTGCACGTCCAAAATCCGTCATGATTTCATCCCAAGACTGGCGGCTGCCACACCATACCTACACCGCAAATGCGACAGCCGTGGTGTGTGTCTGTTGGGAGGACTAACAGCCTTCTGGAGCACTGAAGCGCGCGCTGCCAAGCTAGCAATCAGGCCTGGGTGTCATGGAGTGCACACCAACTCGAGGCTTGCTTTTAACTGTTTCCGTCCAAGTGAAAGCACTTTGGGGGCTAAAACAACAAAAGTTCCTTGCTCGCGGCTAACGAACGGGTTGGGTGGAGAAGAGCGCATCATGCAGAGCAAAAAGCGCCTTGAGTGCAACGAAACAGAAAATTTTGAGAATATCTTATAAGTCCAAGGAAGTGCAGCAGAAGCACAATACTGATAAACTTGCGAGATGCGTGCATGTGGGCGCAAAATGCGGCCTTCTCTTCGTGTTAGTCAGTTCACCAAACAAAACGCCACAGTGACCGGCGCATGCATTAACTCCTCTTCGGGGATGTGTCGGGCCAGGCTCTCGTTGGCCCTGTGCTCACCATCTCCTCCTCCTTTCTAGACCCGTTTAGGGTTGATGTACTTCGTATGCAGAGGATCAAATGATCTGAACCACTCACACCCAGCCCCCTGCTCGTTCTCCAATCCCTTCCCAGACTACTCGTTTCTTGAATGCGGGGAAGCCACAGACGGAAGAGCAGCTCGCGCGCGCTGGATGTCGGCGCAGCAGCCGAAATGGCAAGGCGCCCTGCAGCTGATTGTTGGATGGATGCATGGCAAAAAGGAAATGTGACAACGGTGGAGGACGGCTCGAGGCCTTCTGTCTTATCCCCCCGCATGTATAACTAGGCTAGCCGCCGCTCTCGCTCGTAGATCCTCCTCCCAGCTCTGTGACTCTACGACTATTTTTCTTAAGCTTTGGTCTTAGGTCCCTTTAAGATTTGCTACATTATCGCGAGAGCAACATGAAGGAAGATCAAGCTTCCCCGGAACATACGGATCCCATTGCGGAATCTGGCCCACAGACGGAGCCTGTTGCCGATGTGTCCAACACGGAGAAGGTCCCAGCAGAGCAGCACATTGAGGACGCGCCAAGCAGTGACGATGGCTCGTCGCAAAACCTGCACAAGAAGGGTGCTCTTGGATTTATTCAGCAGCAGCATACCATTCCGACTACTGGTGGTGTGATGCCCACTGGGAAGTGGGAATACATCTTCTTCTGCATTTACTGTAAGTCTAGGCTTTGCCCTGGCACACAAATTGTCAGTGACTAACCGCGAAATTACAGACTTTTCCAACAATGGCGCCCGTGAGTACAGAACCAAATTCGAAAAGGGGTTGCTGTCGCGTACTTCGTGCGATGCGACTAACAAGGCTTCGCTGTAGCAATTGGTGGCAATGGCGGTGCTCTGCGACAGGCTCTCACCTCCCAACAGTTCCCAGACAAAATTGTCCACTGGGGTGGTCAGCACCTGAACCGTAAGTCCATTGAATCTACACTTTCTCTTTTTTAGCAGAGAGCGCTTCGCTAATTTTATACAGTAAACTCTTTCCTCCTCGACATTACGGGTATTCTTTTTGCCGCGCAGCTTGTCACTCTTTTGACTGTCGGCCCTTACGCTGACTACGGCAACTGGCGCCCATGGATCATGATCAGTAAGTTATCTCTATATGCGGTGTGGCATTATGGTTTCTTTTTTTAATTAGACGAGTATAGCTGCGCAATGCGTCCTCTACATCTGCCAGTTCGCCATGTGCGGCATCAACAAACCTGAGCAGTGGCAGGCTGCACAAGCCCTCTACGTTGTCGGATCTTTGGCTGCCAACATTGCGACGGCCTTCTATACAGCTACATTCCCCAGTCTTGTTCACAATCTGCCCAAAATTCTCAAGTCTGAGCAAGATGTCCGAGATGGTCTCAAATCGTAGGCCACGCTGTACTCGCCCGCTCATGAGAGAAGTTGCTAATATTTATTTGCTCACAGACCCGAAGAGCACGCCGAACTCGATTCCTACGAGCGGTCAAAGGTACGCAACTCCAAGAATCCGTGTAATCTCATTAATGAGAATATATCTAACGAATAACAAAACATTAGCTTTACAACCTCTGTAACATCACCGGCTCGGCTCTCGTCGTCGTCTTCTATGCCATCGCCGTGGGCATCTCAGCCGGAATCGGATTCGATACCCCGGTTAAGCTCATTCGCTCTTACAATGTTCTCATGGGTTATTTTGGAGCTCTCACAGTCATTTGCACTGTTCCATTCTTCATTGTGCAGAAGCATCGACCTGGCCAGCAGCTTCCTGAGGGCAGCCGTTTCTGGACTGTCGGATTCAAGTGCGTCAAACCGCGGCAACATGTTTTTTCTCAATCATTCTAATCATTTCTAGGCAAATTTGGAGTGCCATCAAATCGGCTAAGGAGCTTCGCCAATGTCTTCTCTACCTCCTCGCCTTCTTCATGCTCCAGGAGAGTAAGTCGGTCAACGAAGTTTTGAACTATAGACTTGCAAGCTAACACAAAAAGCTTTCGGAACTTATTTTAATATCACTGGCATTTTGCAGAACGAGTAGGTCTTTCCCCCGCCCCACCAAAATAATCATCGCTTCCATTGCCATACTTGAGCACTCATACGTACTGTTAGGGTCATAAACTACTCCCCACTCAAATTGAATGCGATGAGTCTTATTGCCGATTTGTCAGGTGGGTCCGGAACAGTTTTTGTTCTTCTTATGCAGAAAAAGTTCCGCTTTTCCGTCAAAGCAGGCGTCTTCTACGGCGCTTGCATGACCCTCGTCCCCTCGCTCTGGGGAGGCATCGGATACTTCACCAACACAATCGGTTTTCATCATGTTTGGGAGTTCTGGCTCGCTCAGGCTTGGAATTTTCAAACCGCTGCCTGGGGAAGCTATCAAATCACCATGATCTCTGAGGTTGTCCCGGCGCCCAAAGCCTTCATGTTCTTCGCCCTGTTCAACTGCGTTGGCAAGACCTCGGGCTTCATCGGGCCCTTTATCTCTTCCGCGATCATCGAACGTGCTCACGGAGAAACTAGTGCAGCTTATTGGTTCCTCTTTGCCATGGGCTCTGTTGGCTGCCTTGCCCTTTGGTTCGTTGACACGGATAAAGCAAAGCGAGACAACGCCAAGTACCTGGAGCGTGAGGCCGAAGAATACTACAGCCACACTCGAGTCCGAAAGGCACATGAAGAGAAGATTGAGCGTGAAGTTGCAGCATAAGCAAGTGCTGCAATTGTCTGGCCACCTATTTCAAGGCTCGCTGTGCTCTGCATTCAACATGCGAGCGGGTAGCAGCCCGGCATTTGAACTGGCTGGACCAGTCCAATTATATATACAGTATTTACATGGAGATATATCTTGCCGTAATAGTCTCTAATACCAGGTCACTAGACTAGAAATTTATTACGCTTTGCTTTGTCCTCTTGGGTATTAAATAAGTCGCGCGTATGGTGGGCCAGTCGCTTTGGTCAAGGTCAAGTCGCAATTCAATTCATTTTAACCATTTGCTGTAAAAAATTAAATGATGCTATTATTGTTCAGCCTTATTTCGTAGCAATATAGAAAATTCTCCAGGCCGTAAATTTGCTCATATTAAGTGTTGTCGACCAGCGACATGAAGCAATCCGAAGGTATTTCAAAGTAGAACGTACTAAACAGGCACGGCTGCAGGCTAAATAGTTCAAGAAAGTCGAAGTCTCTTCAATGGGTTGTTTAGTTGGTTCGGGAATGCAAAGTACCGCTCTTGGAGCTGTGCGTGTTGAGATTGACCGTTGAGCCTTGCAAGCTTCGATCCTCCAGCCGTTCGAAAGAGCCTTCCAGGTCGGTATCTGTTCGCTTCTTTCCGCCATTCTTTCGGTTCGAAATCTTGCCAATGGTAATGATTGACGTGAGATTATGAGGCGGATCGCTGATTTTTGCCTTGCGGAATTTGAAGTTGAGCAACTGTGGGAGTTTCCATCGCTCAGCGAGCATGTTGAAAACAGGTAAACAGGAGCATACGAGGCCGATCGAAAGTTCAAGCAGACTGTGTGATTTAAAGTCAGTAATTGGCTCGTATGTTTAATTTGTAAATAGAAATGCCAACATACACTGTGACAATAATGACCGCAAAGTCGGCTGTTGGGTCGCTGGTGTGCATAAAGTGGACTGCCAGCACTTGGCGATAGGTCGTGACGGCGGTAGCGATTCCTCCTGCGCCGAGCAAGAGCATGACCTTGATCTTCATAGACCTGGGCGCTTCAAGGTTCCAGGTCAGGGGTATCGGAAGAATCAGTATGAAGAGATCAGTGATCATCGCAAGAGAGATGTCGGCATAGAAAAGCTGCGTCTGGTTTCGGCATGTACCTTTGATGCTCGTATCCCAGTATGCCTTGATGGGGTTACAGACGAGAATTTTGACAATCTGGATGGGGAAATACGCGACAAATAGCAGTGCCATGAAGATATATATGCCTCGAGCAACGAATGGCCGGACAGCGAAAATGCGCGCTATGATGAGGAGAAGCGTGATTTTCGTAAAGTACGAAGCAGGACAGTACACAACTGTGCCAGCATACAGCCACTATTGATAAGATTAACCTTGGAATCACACATCGCACTCGATTATTTGATTTTACCTTGCGCATGTTGGAATTGTCTTCGGGCGACACTTCCCAGGCATGGTGGCCTTGTCCATACTTGACACCTGGAGTGCGGGGCTGTTAGTGAGAAGACAGGAAGGCAAGCGAGCGCAACGACTGACTGAGAGAACTAAAAGCAGTATACATCATGAAAAGACCCTATGCGTTTCTGTTAGCTTCTATAATGCACGGCACAGAGACAACTCCCAGTCAAGTCATACCCAGGCAATCGCACAGGTTACTAAATTTGAAGGTTAGCATTGGGTGCATGCTTAGCTGCCAGCTGAATGCTTACTATCTTCTCGGAGAACATTTTTCAAGACAAATACTTTGCCATAGACTCTCATGAAAAAGAAAAATGTTGACACAGCTATACTGGTAGCCAGCCAGCCGATCAATAGCGACTGATAACCATCTCGAGGATGGTCCAAGTCTGGAACAAGGCCAGGCGGAGGCGGTGCGACTCCAGGATATGGTGAAGCCATGCTGCGAAAGCAAGGTGAAACTACTCTAGTATCACTATGTTATCTGTACAGCATATCTCAATGGTCAGGCGACGAGTGGAAAAGTCTGACTGCAGAGGTCGCGCAGAGGAACGGGTATTGGATCTGATCAAAAGAGATCGAAGGCGGGTGGCGTTCTTGGCTTGGGGCCACACGCGTTGAAGAAGCAAAAGAAGGGGCTTCCAGGCCCCATGACGAACAGAGGTACTGTCTGTAATTAAGCCAAAAGCAGGAATAAAGGTCAAGCTACAGACGGTCTACTGCATCAGCCTTCCAAGTGCTGCAACGGTAAAGTTCTAAAGGGCTGGCGCTGACGTCTGGTCTACTGGCTAGGTCGTCTTGGAAATGGAAAGAGGGGTAGAAAACCGCATATCCAGGCAAATTTTCTTCTAGGCCTGTTTCAAAGAGGAAAGGCTACATTGGATCTTCAGCAAAATGCAACCTGCTGCGTTATTCCTGTTCCAAAATGTGCGTATCAGCGCGACGATCATGGGCGCCAGGTGGAGCGGAGCTAGTCCGGCGCCTCTTCCGGACGGGACAATTCCGAGGCCATGGCTCGTCGACACGAAAACACTGGCTGTCGGTGTCTTGTCAACGCTAGAAAGTGGATGGTTAGCAGAAATCCCGCTGGTATCTCTGGCTCTCGCTGCACGCATTGGTGCGATGGGCAGCGTCACCACGCTAGGCAGGGCGAGATGTGGTTCGGCGGCAGCCTGCGCCGAACTAGACCTCCTAGTATTAGTAGATGGTGGATAAGAAGTCAGAAAACCCCGCTGCAAGTGGTACCCGCACCAGCTTCAGCAATTTCGGTTTACTGGGTGCCCCGGTCGTCCCAGCTGACAGGAGCTTAAATTTACCGACGCCTTTTACAGCAACCCCATTCTTGCCCACAGATGACTACCGTCTCTGTATTAGTGGTGTACAACACAATGGCAGGACGCACTTGTGCGGCGTAGCAACTGGGTGTCTGACAACGCAAGCGAACCATTTTCAGTCGCGGACCGAGCAAAGTATTGCTGGGATTCCGTACCTAGCAAAAAAAGTTTTCGTCGCGTATGCTTGGACCAAAGGAACACTCGGTCCATTGATGAGGCTCGAATTACGTACAGAAGAATGGCAACATACGAAGGAAACGTAGCAGCGCCGGGGCGGTTTCCAGGCGTTGCTCTAGTCACTGGTGCTGGTGGTACAGGTAACAAATAGCCCTTTCATTTAATACCCAACAGAGCGCATTTATTTACGACAGATGATTCACCAGGTCTAACTGGGAATAGGCATTGGAGCCGCCGTGGCCAGGGCGTTCGCGCAGGCGGGATGTCCTCGGATCGCCATTACGGACATCAACAAGGATACTCTCGGCGACACTCGGTCTTCTATCCTGGATATCAATCCACAAGCCAAAGTACTGGCTATCGATGGTGATATTACGAGCGAGTCCTTCGTCAACTCACTCATCGATAAGGTCATGGCGACATTTCAGCGCGTGGATTATCTGGTGCAGTGTGCCGGTGTTTTGGGCAAGGTGCAGCGCTCTCATGAGACACCCGTGGAAGAGTTTGATCGCATAAACAATGTCAATTACAGAGGGTCCTGGCTTGTGAGCAGGCAAGTCTTGGCGCACATGGTAAAGCAAGAGCCACTTCCTGAACACCCCAAGCAACGGGGCGCCATTGTCCACATTGCGAGCCAGCTTGGCATCGTCGCGAAGAACGGTGCCACGCCATACTGTGCTTCCAAGGCGGCTGTGATTAACATGACCAAATCGGACGCCATTGACTATTCCGCAGACGGGATCCGTGTGAACTGCGTGTGCCCTGGCATTATTGCCACGCAGATGACAATGGGCACTAAGGAGATAGAGGAGGCGGTCCGTCCCGCGATCTCAATCGCACCAATGAACCGGATGGGGACGACGGACGAGATTGCGGAGCCAGTGCTGTTTTTGTGTTCGGCGCAAGCTTCATTTGTGCAGGGCCATGCGTTGGTTGTCGATGGAGGTTACACAATCAACTGAAAGGGCTTCTGCGTTTGTGGTTGGGCAATTACTTGCGTAGTCTATTGTCTATACACGGACATGGAATATATACAGTCATAAAAAGTCACTACCGGCAGTCTTCTCGTTAAGAAGAACCCGAATTATCGGCACAAGAAAAGGCGCCGCCAATCGCGCCGCTCTTGTAGGCGTTAATGACACCCTGGATGACTCCATATGTTCCACCGACAGTTAGAAAAGCTGCCAACGGAATCAAGAACCAGTTCAGCCAGTATACCAAGGACATCCACCACTTGCCATCTTTTCGCCATTCGGGGTGATCATAGATGAAAAGATAAGCAGGCAGACCGAGTGCGAGAGGCGCAAACGTCAAACTACCACATAGCGCCACTAGATAGTTGAAGATTGGAATTGCAATCGCGAGCAGGAAAGCGACGGTAGACAAGGCGAACGTGCAGCCAAGCCAAGTAGCCCAGTGCACAACGGTGTTGGCCTGGAAATGTTTGGATCCGCGCAGAATACGAACAAACAGATATTTGGCAGCCGTGTGAACCCAAATGCAGGCACTGACGAGCAAGCCAATCATGCCCACTCCGTAGGATACCTTCTTAATGGTACCTCCCGCGCTGCCCAAAGATGGCGAAGCTACCCACTGACCGCACCAGCGGTACACAACGAGCGAAAAGGTCAGGTATGAGGCACTGACGATACCCATGGCCAAATATACTGCTTTGTTGTAGTCCTTGGGCTTGCGCATCTCGGAGATGACTGGGATGAAGGCAGACGTGCCGGCGCCAGCACTGAAAATGGTTGCGACGGCGGTGATGCCAGCGACAAAGTCTGGGTTGCCAATGACTCGGTAGCCGAGATCAAAGTCTCCAGTCTGAGGGGCGGCGGCAGGACGGTCGCGAACGGTGACGCCGATTCTATATAAGACTTGTTAGACATTGACTACTTGGGCGTGCAGCGTTGTGCCAGGTGAAAGCAAGGACGTACACAACTATGAAGACCGCAATGAAAATGGAGAGGAAGCCGATCCAGGTCAGCCACGCAATCTTTTGAAATTTGCGCACGCTCGCCAAGATGAAGATGGCAATCATACAGACGAGCATGAAGTAATTTGTGCAAATGGCGTGGTTCGAGAGGGCGTTGAGGGCGACGGAACTGCCAAAGACGCCCGATGCCGAGGCAATTGACCATGTGAGGAGGAACAGGACGCCGACTACCTCACGCAGCCACTTGCCACCGACAACCTCGGCCATGTCGCCGATGGAGTGGCATCCCGGATGACGGTTGCGAAAGTTGCCCTGGACAATGGCGCAGTAGGTGTTAAGAAAGCACCAGCCGACGATGTTGACGGAGCCGGGAAAGGCGCCGAGCGTGTAGAGCGCAGACGGGATGGATAGCACGCCCGTGGCGAAGAGAGCTGTCGACAAGGGATGCGATGGTTAACTTGAATGATGCGACGCTATGATGGTAACGGCGGCTCGCGTGACCCAATTTCTCAGGGCGCGAGTGCAGCTTGCGCCCTTTCGCTTACCTTTCATGAAAATGACAGAGGCATGGATCCATTCGACGGTGCGAAAGTCGACAGCGCCCTCTTCTTTCCGGAAAACTTCAAAGGAATCGCTTGGGTCGATTTTGGGCTTTTCGTCGATGCTCCGGCTCCCTCGACCGGAGGCCGCCACAGGCGCAATGGCTTCTGTCTGGTCGCCCATCGCTTCGAGCTACAGGTGGGCGCAGCGCGCAGTAGAGCGGGGATTTGTCGTCAATCAATCGGTGGCGTTGGGGTCCAAGAAATCGGTCTCGCGCATCCGGGGATGGTGGATGTGTTAAGAGAGTATCATATCACGATGTGTCGTCTTTTCTTTTTATTCACAGCCCACACACAACTGCAAACTGCATAAACCAAGGGGGCCGGTTGCCACCACCGCGCATCGCCTTTTTTTTTCCCAGCCCATGTTGTGTTTTCCCCAATAGATTTTCGCCCATGCTCTCTAGTTTCGAGTAGCGTGATGGGTCTTGCATGCATAGTTCGGTGGATATGCGTAATGAATGCCACCAGTCGGTCGCACCAGATGGCCCAGGGTCTTTTTTCGCCGCACGCAATCTCATTCAATGATCGGCCAACTGGTTGGCAGATAGGACTCGGTTCTTCCACAGACTATTCCAGGAGGGATTCAAGCGGGGAGAATTATGGCGGATCGCGCAACAGTGGCCTTGTTCGGGGCTGGCTAGAGAGCATGGCTGCACTAGCGCGCCGGTCGCTTCGACCGCCAGTGAGAGACAGCATCGTGATGAGATCATCAACGGCTCTCAGATAATGACTCAGAAATAATACTGGTAATGGTTACTCGCATTGATATGAACAGATGGCCCGATATGCAGCTGCCACTTTCTCGCGTTGTTGTGAAGTCAACGCGCTTGCGACCGCGCCGCGCAGCCACAAGGCTGGATCAGGGGCCAGCAAACATCTCGATGCGGGGCAGATGATGCCACGGTGATTTTGCAACAAGCACAACACATTGCAGTCATGGCGTCCACAATGTATGCAATCGACCCTCAAGGAGACCTGATGATTGAAATACCAGAAATTTCCAAGACTAGCTCGGCAAACAAGAGTCTACAAAGAGACGGAGCCGATACGCCTTCAGCTTCGGCGTCTGTGACAGCAAGTATGTTCCTCCTCTGTAACATCGCGTGCGACTGCTATAGTTCCCGTGTTGACATGCCCCTAACTTCAGAAAATGAATCACTTGAAAGAGAGGCCTCAGAGAATGAACCATGTGAGAGACCAGTCATACACTTCCGAGTCTCAACCAAGCACATGGAGCTGGCTTCTGCTCGAGCGAGGACAATGTTTTCGCTTCCATTCGCAGAGTCCAAAAAAGATGAAACCAGTGGCCTTCGAAAGTGGGCTTTCGAAGCAGTATTTGACGCGGAAGCTTTCCAGATCGTTCTTTCCATTATCCACGGCTGTAGCAAGACGACTCCCGAAAAAGTGTCTTTGCGGCTACTGGCAGAAATATCTGCCGTGGTGGACGATTTGCAATGCCGTGATGCAATCTGGTTCTTTGCTAAAACATGGATCCGAGACCTTCGGGTCTCCACCGGAATACAGCCATCAAATGTACTCGATTGGATTATGATCACGTCTGTCTTTGAGGAGCCTACGATATTCGAATCAGCGACATGCATGGCCATTCGCACCATTACTGATCCGGTAGGAGATGATGCACCGCCGATTGCTCTCAGCATTTTAGGTACGCCAAATCAAAAATCAAAATCTGCTTGTACGGCCTGAGTTCACACAGCGTTAGGGGACATAGAGCAGTACAGAGAAACGATCATGCTCCACATATTTCAGTCTTTGGATACCAAAATTAAAGAGTTTTGTGATAGAAGACAGAGTTGCTTGCACTCGGCGGAGTGTGACTACATGCTTCTTGGTGCACTTATTCACCAGATGTCTGAGATGGCTATTTTTCAAGTAGCGGGCAGTCAGCAGCGAGAGATGAGTGGGAAAAGCCTTATGTCGACAATTCAAGGCATTCGTGAATTTACATCTCCACGCATTTTCAAGCCTGCAGACGATGATTTCGGGGAGGGTACCAGGTATAGTCGCTTGAATTCTCAGAGTGAAATACACCTCCAAAAGGGGTTGCCGAGGAGCTTAATTGCTCATACTTGCTCTTTGGCTACTCACATGGGTCCCATTTTGAAAGACGTCGAGTCAAGAATTCATGGCTTAAAGCTAGACGACTACACGAGATAATGGAGGAGGATGGCCATTCTAGCGGGTGGTCATAGTGGTTCGCACAAACGGCTGCGAGCTCAAAGAGCTCGAAGTTGCTCGTGTAGCCGTCGCTTGGACTGCCCATGAGACGAAGCGAGTTTCGCGACGAGATATGTAATCGACGGTTTTCTGATATTGGATGGTGGTTAATTAGAAACGGCGCTCAGATTGATATACTGTGGCGTGGTTTGGGGCCCTGCCTACTAGAAAGCCACCTCTCGGCCTTCTACAAACGCTGCACTTAGGCAGCAACATTCATAATGCATTCGGGATAACTGCTGAAAAAACTGTTGATAAATGCGACTGCGATAAATTTTCACAAATGCGTCCAGTCTCTTCTTTACCTGATGAGTAAGTTGCCAGTTTCTCGCGTTGTTGCGAGGCTGTGTTGTGAGGGCAATGCACTTGCAAACGGCCCGCAAACGGGCGGCAGAGTCACTGTGCAAAATGTTGGGACTTTTGTTTTTTAAGTGCGACCGTCTGCCTTGCGCAGATTCTGCAACTTACATGACACTTCATTGTGATCGCTGAGGATGGCATCTAAAAAGTGCGAAATTGACCCGCAAGGGGATCTCATTATCAAGCTTTCAGATCCTACCAAAGCGACATCCGAAACAGGAGCTCAGTTGATCGATAAGGGTAAATTAGGCGCCCTTCAGAGTTCAGCATCCGTTGCAGCAGGTTTGTCCTGCCCGTCTAGCATCTCCACCTTGGATGCCTTCCTTCAACACCTCGCAAAACTTCTGACACACAACTCATCAGACAAGCAAGCTCAACAATTTAAAGTTTCTACCAAACATTTGTCGTTAGCTTCTGCTCGGGCAAGGAGAATGTTCTTACTGCCATTTTCGGAATCTAAGAAAGACGCCGAAACCGGACTCCGCGAGTGGAATATCGAGGCAGCTTTTGACGCAAAGGCGTTTCGAATTGTCCTATCTATTATCCACGCCCAAACGAAAGCAGTCCCTCGCAGTGCGACTGTTCAGTTATTATCCGACATCTCCGCCATTGTTGACGATTTGCAATGCCGCGACGCAGTTGATTTCTTTGCGGACCTATGGATCACTGAACTGTGGCAAGTTGAGTCCGCCGGCACTACAATCAACAACATGTTTGATTGGATTCTTATATCATCCATCTTCAAAGACGATGAAGTATTCGAATATATGACGGATACTGCCATACGCACCCTGGAGGGTCCTGTTGGAGACAGTATCCCACCAATTGCGCCTAGTATCATAGGTAATTACGACCGCGACAACCATTTCAACGGCGCATATTGACGAAGACTTAGGAGCAATAGAACAGCGCAGAGAAGAAACCCTCCATCACATACACACTGCGTTGCGTACAAAGCTTCATGAGTTCTGCAAGATGCCGGGGGCAGATGAAGGTACCTACATGCGACTCGGAGCGCTACTTCATCAACTGGTCTCAAATGGGCTTTACAATTTCGCTGAGAGGCCAGGAGTGGTAGTCAGCGGAGAAAGTGTTAGTTCGATGATGAAAAAGATACGCGGGTTCTCCTCTCCGTGCATTTTCAAGGCTGTAGAAAACACAAGCGAGCAGGGTACCCAGTATTCTCGCCAAAGCGGTGGATATGACCACTTCGGGTCTCCCATGAGCAGCAGGTGGGGATATGAGTTCAGCCAGGGAGAAATGAATTTGCCGTCAAGCCTGGTTCAAGTTGATTGTTCGCTGGCAACTCACATGGAAGCCATCGTGAAGGAAGTAGAGTCCAAAATGGTTGGTCTGGAGCTGCGGGACTACGTCCGAGAAGAGAGCAAACTCGTCAACTAAACGCGGTTGGGAAGTTTGGAACGCCACCGCAAATTGCTGCAGGCATCAATCTATTCATTTTCTACGCCATCGCAGTGCTTGCTACAGGGCGTTCGGGTACTATCAGGGATCAGAGGCGGTTTAGGATTTAGGTCTGCTTTTCCATGGCCGGCAATGTTGCCTAAAGCTATAAGTCCTTCTCGGCGTGCACTCGGCGTGGTGACCGATGGGGCCGGCGTTGTGTCCGATGTAGTAACTGTTCCGGCATTGGAAGCGGCCACTTGTTTTAGGCATTGTTAATTTATTTCGAGTTTGAGGTGTACGGAAAGTGCAACCAGTTGGATTCTGTGGTTAAGATTTTGTCGCCTTTCTGTGGTCATGCATGCATCGCGAATCAGTCATGAATGGTGATGCAGGGTATGCTGACAGCATAATAGACGCTGGCTCACGAAACCACGTCAATACTGGGCGATAAAAGTCAAGGGCCGCGTATTTAAGCATGAGAATGCTTGCTAGCCATTTATTAGTTGGTTTTCTTCATTTGACTTGCAAGGGCAAGCCAATGTTGTAAATCTTTCGCAGTTGCCGATGCGCGGCATATGCAGGTGATGTTCTTAGGCTGCGGCAAGCGCATTAATTAGATCAGACGGATGGCCGCCGATCCATCCAGCCCTGTCTGCCTGTAATGCACTACGCAATCAATTCCTGTTACCAGCTCACAAGACTTCATTCCTTTTTGATGCGTCGATAGCCGCTTTCTACTAAGAGTCAAAGACCTTTGTCGCCCAAGCCCCCGGGTTCCCCCGGTGGGTCAGGTAAACGGCTTTGTCTGGCACGTGCCTGTTTACGGCGTGATGCCCGAGGTACTTCTTAAGCCGAGCGTCTCACCGCAAACAGCCCATACTAGAGCGCCGAGCAGACAAGTCACTGGCCGCTCGCGGCACTATCTACGCCGGCTTGGATCGGAAGCTAGGCCGGCGGCCACAACAAGAGAGCCAGAGGCTCAAAGAGGCAGATTACAGTGGTTCGACAGCGAACGCAAGGCGACGGCAAGTGATACAGTCCACTGAAGACCGCTGTGACGAGCCGTTCTCCACAATCCTAGGCCAATTGGTAGCGAGATAATTGTAAACCCGCATTTTGCCTTTGGCTCTGGCTCTGACGTATTGTGCTTGACCCAGGGCTTCCTTTTAACCTCTTTTCCCTCGGCGTTGCTTTTCTTTCCCCACGTTTTTCTTTCCGGCAAACTCGAAACGGGGCCTTAGACCGCCTCAATTGCTTCCCTGGTCTCATCATCTCGCGTGTGCAGACTGAATATATCTCCATTTCCATACACAAGGACAGCAAACAAAGCAATGTCGGCCCCAGCTCCCGTAGCGAGATGCGTCCAGCGCGGTGCTCGCTCAATCGGCGGCCGGCTGGGCACTAGCGGCCGACCTATATGCCGCAGCATCACCACCTCGACGACACCCTCCACAGCCTCCCGCGCGTCTTCCATTGCCACGACGACGAAAAGAGCCTCGCGGACGTCAACAACGACGGCGTGTGCTTCGCTCCGCAGCAGCCGCGCCGGCGTCCGCCACTTCACGACTAGCCGGGCGCTGCGCCAGGACGACGAGGATGCCTTTGACCCGAGCCGCATCGAGCGCGAATCCGACCAGGTCGACGTGTGCATTGTCGGCGCAGGCCCGGCGGGCCTGTCGGCGGCCATCCGGCTGAAGCAGCTGGCCAACGAGGCGGGCAACGAGGACTTCCGCGTCATCGTGCTGGAAAAGGCCGGCGACGTGGGCGCGCACATCCTGTCGGGCGCCGTGATCCAGCCGACGGCGGTGGAGGAGCTGTTCCCGGACTGGCTGGCCGAGGACAACCCGGCGCGGTTCGAGCACGCCACGCCCGCGGGCGTCGACAAAATGCGCTTCCTGACCAAGACGGCGGCCATCCCGCTGCCGACGCCGCCGCAGATGAGCAACCACGGTAACTACATTGTTAGCCTGAACCAGTTCGTCAAGTGGCTGGGCGAGCGCGCCGAGGAGCTGGGCGTCGAGATCTACCCGGGCTTCGCGGCGGCCGAGGTGCTGTACGAGCCCGATGGCTCGGTGCGCGGCGTGGCCACCAACGACCTGGGCCTGGGCCGCGACGGCAAGCCCAAGGACGCCTTTGAGCGCGGCATGGAGTTCCACGCCAAGGTCACCATGTTTGGCGAGGGCTGCCACGGCAGCCTGAGCAAGCAGGTCATCAACAAGTTTGACCTGCGCCAAGACAGCCAGCACCAGACGTACGGCCTGGGCATTAAGGAGGTGTGGGAGGTGGACCCGGCCAAGTTTGAAAAGGGCCTCATCGTGCACTCGATGGGCTACCCGCTGCCGAGCGACGTCTACGGCGGCGCCTTCATGTACCACTTTGGCGAGAACATGGTCAGTCTGGGCCTCGTCACCTCGCTCGACTACAAGAACCCGTGGCTGTCGCCGTACCAGGAGTTCCAGAAGCTCAAGCTGCACCCGCTCCTCAAGAACGTGCTCGAGGGCGGCAAGTGCATCTCGTACGGCGCGCGCGCGCTCATCGAGGGCGGCTTCCAGTCCATCCCCAAGGTGGCGTTCCCCGGCGGCGCGCTCATCGGCGACTCGGCGGGCTTCGTCAACGTGCCCAAGGTCAAGGGCACGCACAACGCCATGCACTCGGGCATCCTGGCGGGCCAGGCGGCGTGGCGCGCGCTGGAGCGCGAGGACCCGGGCACCGTCTTCCTCTTCGACTACGAGGACGCGCTGCGCAAGTCGAGCATCTGGAAGGAGCTCAAGGAGGTGCGCAACCTGCGGCCCTCGTTCCACGGCCCGCTCGGCCTGCTCGGCGGCCTCGCCTACTCGGGGCTCGACACGTTCCTGCTCAAGGGCCGCACGCCGTGGACGTTCAAGCACAAGCTGCCCGACTACGCGGCCACCAAGCCCGCCGACAAGTACAAGAAGATTGAGTACGAGAAGCCCGACGGCAAGATCACGTTTGACATCCTCACCAGTGTGTCGCGCACCGGCACCAACCACGAGGAGGACCAGCCCGTCCACCTGCAGGTCAAGGACTGGGACGCCCATACCAACGAGACGTACCCGGCCTACCAGGGTCTGGAGAACCGCTTCTGCCCGGCTGGCGTCTACGAGTACGTGGAGGATGAGAGCAAGCCTCACGGCGTGCGCTTCCAGATTAACGCGCAAAAGTAAGTTCTTCTTTTTCTTTTCCTCTTTTCCCCCAAGCAGTGGAAGCTAACATGACATTTTACAGCTGCATCCACTGCAAGACGTGCGATATCAAGGCTCCTCATCAGGATATCAACTGGCAGGTGCCGCAGGGTGGCGAGGGTCCCAAGTACTACATGACGTAAAGAGTTGGGAGAGGAGATAGACGCAAGAGGCGCCTTTGCTACAACACAAAAAGAAAAGGCTATAGATGGCATGGGGGGTGATTTTTGTTTTATTCCTTTCTCTTTTGTACCAGGAAAACGATGACGAGACGGGAGAGTGCAGTCTTACATTTGCATTTTGCATTTTTCTTTTTCTGTGGTTCTTTGTTCTTCTTCTTTCTTCCACGCTCATATGGTGTTGGATGCATTATTGATACTTGTACCAGGCGAAAAAGGTCTCATATAGCGACAAGCCAACATCTTATAGGGTTACAAGCAGTGACAATATCAGTACCAAATTACAAGGCACACAAAAGAAAACAGTTGAAACAATATGACGCACAAGCTCCTCTCCCCCAAAAAGTGTAAGAAAAAACGTGGACATGGAAAGTGGCCACCTTGCCATTATGTCGATTATGACAAGAAACGGTGCAAAGGGTATTTGAATCAGTGGTTAGCCTTTCGGCAGCATGGGTATCCCGTACATTCCGTCATGATGGCCGCCCTTGTTGGGAGGTGCGCTCCTCGGCGTGAGGAGCCTATCCTGAAGCCCACGGGGGCGCAGAGACATTCCATGCTGTGCACACAATGTGTACAAAGCCGCCTACGTTACAGGGTGGCCTGGGCTCCCCTTTCACGATGCTCGTTGTTTGGGTCGCTTACTCGGTTATCGGCTGTTGGCCAGATAAGACTTCATCGTCGCTACGTAGTTGGTTGGCTGTTTACCTCGCGCGAAGTCCGAGCTGTGAATGACGTCGGTCGGAAACCGGGGGGCCAGAAAAGCTACAGCGCCAAAAACATTGGACAGCGAGATTCTGGGCCCAGCTGTGGGCAAAAGTGTATAAAAGGCGGCCGTATTGTTGCAAGGGTCAACGCCGGAGAGACCCAGTGCAATCTCTGATAGCTGGTTCGCAGTGTGGGCGGCCGGGCCGAGGTTACGATGAGAAAAAATTGTTAGTGCGGTACATGCAAGATTTACTGGGGCGAGCGGGCCAAGACACCACAAGTACAAGTACTTGTGTGACCCTGGGCGCAAAGATTTTCGCCGCCCACGAGAAGAAAGGCTTGTCGCGTAGTGTTTGCGCCGCAGTTGCGAGAAAAACGCCGAGGAAAAACGGCAAAACGCATCTGAAGCAGAGAGAAAAGCCTTTTCAGCCTCAAAATCATAAAAAAGTGATGTGAGACGCGCAAGTTCGCGTACGGAGTAATCGCGTTGGGCATGCGACGACTGGCGCGTCACATCCGTGGTGGATGTATAGGGTACTTGGAAGAGCAGCCAACCACAGGCCGGAAAAGTGCCGGACGCTGGAGCGGCGCTGGTCGCGGTATCCGTTGGCAGACAATCAATGACTCACAGACGCAAACGAGGGTCCGTCGCCCTCCCCTAGGCTTGCGGGCACGACGCCAGAGACCTGGCCAGTGGCTAACCAGGCGCAGCAAGGTCAGATTTTTTCGGGGTTTGGCGTGCTTGTGCAGTGGCGAGGGCTAGCCTGCAGCGCTGAACAGGCAGCACTGCCTTGCGTCGCAGGAAGGCAATACGGAGCACTGCGCTATGCGTTTTCGCCACTGTTTTGTCGATTTTCGTGTCGTTGCCCTTTTGCGCGGCGATTCGCTGCTTCGAAATGTCTGGCAGGTGATGCGGATGGGCCGAGACGAAAAAAAAAGGCCACCTGGTCTGGTGAGAAAGGAGGAGAAAAAAGGCTATTCAAGGGGGCCTTGCTTTGTTTCAGCGCCTTGTGTGTTCAGTTTCTTGCCTGTGCGAGGGAGACGATGACAAGGGTCAGTAGGGAGGGACGGAGGTGGGCAATATCAGTGAGGCTGGTGGATAACCTAGAGGCCTGCCCCTCCCCTCAAGTCTGGCCAAAAAAAGGGGGCGAATGGTGGCGCGAGTCGACCCGACGAGTTAGTTACGCGGCCATTTCGCGACCCATAATTTCTTTTCGAAATCCGGCTGGATGGTAGGTTGGTTGGGTGGCAGCCCGTGTTGCTGGGTTCCGTGGTGGTGTGGTTGGTCATCGCTGGGCTGCATGCGTTGCCGCTGGCAAAGTCAGGCGTCTTTCGGGTGGTCGTTATCGTTCGGTCGGTCGAGACGAATGCTATCCCTGCCGTCGTTGTGACAGGACGGGATGCGGTTTCCCTTGTTCGTGTCGTAGCCGTCGTCATCTCGTTTGCCGTCTGCGTCGAGCTGGGTGAGGAGTTGCTGACCGACTCGTCACCATGGAAAGAACAGCTGCCAGCGGGGGGTGGTTGGGCAAGGTGGTCATGGGTAAGGAGAAGACGAAAGAAGGAAAAGAAAAGTGTGAGGAACAGTAGTAATGCAGAGGCTGGCAAAGAGTGGTCCAGGCTTTGCCGTTGCTTGGTGAGAGGAGACAGGAGAGGAGAAAAGAAAAAAATCAGATTGGCTGGTGGCCAGTGCAAATCACACGCATTGCATGGGACAGGGGGAGGGCGAGAGGGGGCGCGGGGGGCATCAACAGCGGGCGTGCAGCGTCCGTGCAGGTGCTGTTTGCTTGCTGGCAGGCCTGGAGATGGTGCTGGATCCGCTGGAGATGAGCTGCAGCCCGCTGAGGACGCCCGGCGCCAAGCTGCTGATGCATCTCGCCGGTCTGCACCCAAGTAGGTTCAAGTATCTCTTGTACCCTCGCAGCCCGTCTGTTGCTGGGGTACCTCAGGGGTCTGCTAGTGCCGGACTGGGTTGGATGGTGGGAAAAAAGAGAGAAATTCACCAGATTCGCCGCTCCTGATTGGCCCGCTCCCCCGCTAGCGGCAGGCTAAGCTCTGGCCTGGCCCCCCCAAATGTTGCGCCAGAGGTTGCGCCACAGGCGGTGTTGTTGCCTGGGAGCCCAGCACCGGTGCCCACAAGCCAGAAATATAAGTACCCAGCCCTCCCCCAACTGGCTGTTCCGCCATTCTAGTGCGGAAGTCCCGATCCACGGCCCTACGTACCTTCCTCCTGCGTTTGGTCACACATTTCTCACATATTTTCTCGCCCACCTCATCGTCTCCACTTTTCTTGTCTGGATAGCCTCGTCTGCTTCCGACCTCAGTCCCTTCTTCGTCATCGCATCTCTGCATCTCGAACACCTACATCGTCTCTTCATCCACTCTCTCTACCTTTATACCCTGAAGCGACCTTGACGGTGCCCCGAGCGCAAAACTCTTCTCCAGCGAGCTCCCATCTCCTTGAAAAGCGGATCCGACGTCTCTCCCCGCGCGAACAGGCCCAAAGAAACTGGAACACGTTCCTTGACGCCATCGCACGCCTCTCTCTCTGCCTGCAACCGATTCCTACCGACGAAAGATAGTTCCGCGATATTCGCCGTCGTCGATTTCGGGTCGTTGCACGCTTGTGTAGTTCAGATTTAAACCAAGTTGTGCCTTTTTGAAAGTGACATTGGCGGGTTTGTTGTGATCGACTCTTTCGATACACATCTTCACACTCCCACCGCTGCCACCTTGACGACGCTGCCGGCTTCCTCAGTCAACGCCTCGCAAGGACCAATCTATTTGCTCGAGCAGCAATTTTTGTAGGGGAGACATTCGCTTGTTCATCTCCCGCGACTGGTACGCACTCCCAGTTTTCTGCTTTGGCTTCGCCGCACCAGCCGCATCCCGTTACATCTTGTCGTTTTCTTTTACGCTTCAGATGCTAACTCGCTTCTCTATTAGTTGCGCTCAGCTTTCTCGCTCTTAAGCACTGAGAAACGATTTGAATACGCGCAATCATGGAGGGCATTCAAACCCACCCTTCCAACGCCGCCCAGGCCAAGGCCTTCACTGCGCCTGGCTCGCTTTCCTTCCCTGGCGCCTCCAACGAGCTCACGCCACCCGGCGGCAACGGTGATGCTTCCCAGCGTCCCAACCTGCCTGGCCAACCTGCAGCCAACGGAAATGGGGTGACTCCCGCCACGCCCGCGGCAACCCCCGCTGCCACCCAGGGACCTAGTGGTATTACTCCTACTCTGCAGTATGTATATTCCTCGAACTCTCTAGTTGCAGTTCGATGAGGCTCACATCGCATCAAGGAACATTGTCGCCACCGTCAATCTCGATTGCCGTTTGGATCTCAAGACGATTGCTCTGCATGCCAGAAATGCCGAGTACAACCCAAAGGTACTTTTTACCAGGCTCCATGCGCAATAATGTTTCTATTTCATTGCGATGCTAACATTCATGGAAAGCGTTTCGCGGCCGTTATTATGCGTATCCGTGAGCCCAAGACCACCGCACTCATCTTCGCCTCGGGCAAGATGGTCGTTACTGGTGCCAAGTCGGAGGATGACTCCAAGCTCGCTTCTCGCAAGTACGCTCGCATCATCCAGAAGCTCGGCTTCAACGCCAAGTTCACCGACTTCAAGATTCAGAACATCGTTGGCTCTTGCGACATCAAGTTCCCCATTCGTTTGGAGGGTCTTGCCTCGCGCCATCATAACTTCAGTTCTTACGAACCCGAGTTGTTCCCTGGTCTGATCTACCGCATGATTAAGCCCAAGATTGTCCTCCTGATTTTCGTCAGCGGCAAGATTGTCTTGACTGGTGCCAAAGTGCGTGAGGAGATCTACCAGGCCTTTGAAATGATATACCCCGTGTTGCAAGATTTCCGCAAGGTCTAAGGCCTTGTCGTGGACACTGCGGTCGCTCGGTGCATTTCAAGATTACCACGTCTTCCTTGTATGACTATACTCTTGGTCACGTTCCCATGACTACCTCTTTTTTTTTTCTCGCAACGGTGCCGTCGACGCATGCTAGGACACAAGCACGCTCGGCCATCCGTGTGTACCATTTTGATTTTAAGCATTGCATTGGCGTTTACAGGACAGTAAGGGGAGGCTATTGATTTTGTTATTTGTTTATTCGGTCCTGTTTCAAGGCAAAAAAGCACGATGATTTTTTATTACGTGACCATACATAGATTGCTCGCAGAGTTGTTGGCCATGATCAAGTCATGGTTTCCATTCTGTCTTAATGCTTCTGAAGAGGAGAAAAAAAATATTGCTGGAGAGGAGAGATTAGCGGAACTTTTTTTTTTAGCGGTGGCAGTGGATGAGATCAAAACAATTCAAACCGACAGATGAAGACATTTCATCCTGCGAATTTGCTACTCCAAGACTTTTCTGTGATATCTGGTCGACGCGACTGCTCAAGCTGCAGTGTGACACTTGGACATGTTGGCTCAGTCTCGTTGATGGCACGACGACGCGATCCCATGACTCTACCACAAAGCATTTCTCCTTAAGTCTGATGGTACGTCTTGATGCCATTACGTCTTTAAGGAATCAATCACGCCCTGGCAAGGCTTTCCGTACCGTCCTTTTGACACAACAACTGGGTCGTTGTCAGAAACGTGGGGACCCCGCGGCGCAGCGCTTTCGAACTTTCGGTCTTGTTCGACGGGCGGCGGGTGCCCCGATCACGGCGACCTGGTGACAGTCGGACTCCCCACTTCAACTGCCTGTTGGCGAGGGGCAGCTCTGGCATGTCTTTTGTCGCATCTATCTATATAAGATTATAAGATCAGTTGCTTTTCCCTTTGTTGCATAACGAAGAACAAGGGAAAGCTACAGTACTGATACTTGTATACCATCCTTTTAACCTCTCCCTGCCCTTCATGGCCAACTACAAGGTCCCTGGCTCGGTGCTCATTGTCGGCTCCGGCGTCTTTGGGCTCAGCACCGCCTGGACCCTTACCCAGCGCCCCGAGTATGCCGAAACCGAAATCACCGTCGTCGACGACGCCAGCGCGTGCGGCGACGAGTTCCCGCCGCTCGACGCCGCGAGCGTGGACTCGTCGCGCATCATCCGCGCCGACTACGCCGACCCGCACTACGCGGCGCTGGCGGCGGTCGCGCAGGCCGAATGGCGCAAGCAGGGCGATGACGACCTCGGCGGGCAGGGCCGCTACTCGGAGTCGGGCCTGCTGCTCACGGCGGACCACCCGACGCAGCCGACCAAGGTCGGCAAGCTGACGGGCATGGACTACACCAAGGAGAGCTGGCGCAACGTCGCGCGCATCGCCCGGGAGGCCGGACATCCCGCCGAGCGGGTGCAGGTGCTGGACAGCGCGCAGGCGCTCAAGGAGCACCTGGGCACGGCGGGACGCCCAGGAGACTGGGGCTATTTGAACACGCTCTCCGGATGGGCCAATGCGGGCGAGGGCATGCGCTGGCAGTACAGACGGGTCAAGGCCACTGGCCGCGTCAACTTTGTCAACGCCAAGGTGGCAGAGCTCGTCACAGAAGGCAAGCGTGTTGTCGGCGCAAAGACAACCTCGGGCGATGTGCTCCGCGCTGACCTCGTCTTTATGGCGGCCGGCGCGTGGACGGGCGCCCTCATCGATCTCCGGGGGCGGACGGAAGCCACCGGTCACGTTCTCGGCTACATTGACATTACGCAAGAGGAGCTTGACACGCTGTCCAAGCTGCCCGTCGTACTGAACCTAACCTCTGGGCTGTTCATAATCCCGCCGCAGGATAAGGTGCTTAAGGTCGCCCGCCACAGTTTCGGCTACCTCAATCCGGTGACGGTGCCAAACGCGCTACCCCTCTCCCCAGATGCGCCGCGTGCGCCCATCGTCACCTCTTTACCCATGACGGCGCGCAGCGGCGGGCCCGGCCGCCTCCCGACCGAGGCCGACATCGACCTGCGGCGCGCGTTTCCCGACCTCGCGCCGCTGCCGGGGCTCGAAACGCGGCCGTGGCGGGAGACACGTCTGTGCTGGTACTCGGACACGCGCGACGGCGACTGGCTGGTCGACTACCACCCGGGCTGGGAGGGCCTGTTCGTGGCGACGGGCGACAGCGGGCACGGGTACAAGTTTCTGCCGGTGCTGGGCGATAAGGTCGTCGACTGCATCGAGGGTCGCGGCGGCGCGCTGGGCGCGAAGTGGAGGTGGAAAGATGTCGTGGAGGGTGACACGGTGGGACGCGAGACGGACGGTAAGTTTGAGGGGTTGATTACGGAGGATGGCAGTCGGGGCGGGTATCCGGGTATGATTTTGCAGGAGGAGCTGGCGAAAGAAGCCGCGGCAAAGCTCTGAGGTTGGAAACGAGATATGCTCTGCTCTTGTCTCTGGATCTATGCCTCATAGCTGGCGTTTGTGTTTTTGCCATTTCTTGATTAGATTGATTACTACGATTAGGATAATGCATGATGAGAGAAATCGAATTATTAACCTATCTTCTCCCTGGCATGTAAAATCGTGATGCGAATGATAATTCTTTGATAATTCAAGACATCACAGCTGTAAAGTGAAGTGGCGTGGTGGGGCCAAGCTGTCAGTTAAGCGTTCGAGCTGCGCAACTTGCGACCGCCGCGACCATTCAACCTCGCGCATCGACCCCAACGACACAGCGCCGCTGCATCAACCCAAAAAACGAAATGAAGACCAGATAGCTCACAAAACGAACCGTATACGAGTGACGATACGAGAGTCGGACTACGACGTGCGCGTTCCCTTCGCCTAGGAGGAGAGAGGCTTTCGCCATGTCGGGCAAAGGCTTCGGCGGCGGCAGCGGCGAGCTTCCAGGCGCGGACGCCAAGTCGCAAAAGCCAAGCAAGCAGTCAATATTCGAGAAGCAAAAGGCCGAGGCCGAAGCGAAGCGCCGGCGCGAGGCGGAAGAAACCAAGGCCGTCTACGAAGACTTTGTCAAGAGCTTTGACCGCGACGACGACAACAACGGCCACGACAACTACAACAGCAACCATGCGCGCCGAGACGGCGGCTTCCATAATAGAGGGACTCCTCAACGCCATGGGTTCGGTGGCGGCGGAGGCGGAGGCGGCTCGCGGCGGCACTTTGGAGCTTCGTCGTCGTCAGGCGGCCTGAAGAGCGGCCCTGGCAGCTTGGGGCCTGCGACTATGGGCTTTGGCAAGAAGCGATCGTTTCAAGATTTTAACAAGAGCTCATCAAACCCACGCGACCGGAATACAACGGGATTTGAGGATCACCGCGGCGGACAACAACAGCAGGGCGCCTCCCTGAGCAAGGCGTTTGCTACGAGCGACGACGAGGATATGGGCGAGGCGCAAGACAGAGAAGAGGAAAAGGCCGTGGCGCGACCGACGTTGCGGCTCTCGAATGTGCCACCGGGGACGTCGCCTGCCACCATCAAGGCCATGCTGCCAGCGAACCTGGTGGTGGAAGACGTTAAGCTGCTACCGCCAGCGCCAGGTGCCGGCACGGAGCGCAAGAATCTGGTGGTGATTGTGACCATGTCACCCGAAACACCGGCGACGGATATGGACGCCGCCGTGAGCGCGCTACAAAATCGCTACATGGGCTACGGCTACTACCTGGCGTTACACAGGCACCTGTCGTCAGCGGTGGCGAGCTCGGCGGCGCTGCCGAACCTGGGCTCGTCCAGCGCCTCGTCACATCCCTTTGGCGCAAAGCCGGTGGAACAGGCTGAGGCAGGTAGCAAGAACGCGCACCACCAACAGGGTTTTCACCGCGGTTTTGCGCCGCCGACATCCTACGGGCCGAATTACGTGGCGGTGAACCGCGCCAATATCCTTCACGTGCCGGTCAAGCCGCCGCAGGACGTGCGGACGATCCAACTCATCAACATGGTCATCGAGGGCGTCCTCGCGCACGGGCCCGAGTTCGAGGCGCTGCTCATGTCGCGGCCGGAAGTGCAGCGCGACGAGAAGTGGGCGTGGCTCTGGGACGCGCGCAGCGAGGGCGGCGTGTGGCTGCGCTGGCGGCTCTGGGAGGTGGTGACGGGCGCGCAGCCCAAGGGCGAACGCGGCAAGTACGTGCCGCTGTTTGACGGCGCGCACGCATGGAAGTCGCCGGAGAAGCCGCTGCCGTTTGAGTACACGACGCGGCTGGACGAGTTTGTGTCCGACTCGGAGTACAACTCGTCCGACGACGACGACATGGACGACGAGGCCGCCGCCGCCGCCCACCACCGCGACGGCGAGGAAGGCGGGCGCACGTTCCTCAACCCGCTGGAAAAGGCCAAACTGACGCATCTCCTGGCACGACTGCCGACCACAATGGGAAGGTTACGAAAGGGCGACGTCGCCCGTGTGACTGCCTTTGCGATTATGCATGCCAGCCGCGGCGTGGACGAAGTTGTGGACATGATGGTGGCCAACATTGAGCGACCCCTGTCCCTCGCCGCCGCGAACCCCGAACGCGAGCGCGACCGCGAGCGTGAAAAGGCCAACAGCAGCAGCACTGGCGACGAAGGGCCGGACCCGAGCGGCGCGAGCCTCGTGGGCGTGTACGTCATCAACGACGTGCTGTCGTCGTCGTCGACGAGCGGCGTGCGGCACGCGTGGCGCTACCGGCAGCTGATTGAGGCGGCGCTGCGCGCGCGGCAGACGTTTGCGTGGCTGGGCCGCATGGCGGAGCGGCAGGGCTGGGGCCGGCTGCGCGCTGACAAGTGGAAGCGCAGCGTCGGCCTGGTGCTCAACCTCTGGGAGGGCTGGTGCGTGTTCCCGGCCGAGAGCCAGGCGCTGTTTGCGGACAGTTTCGAGAATCCACCGTCGCGGAAGACGCAGCAGCAGGCAGAGGAAGAGGACGGGGCACAGGAGAAGGGGGCCAAGGACGGCCGGTGGAAGCTGGTCGAGGCAAGGTCGGTGGAGCCTGAGGCGGCGGAAGAAGCAGAAGCAGAAGACGTGGAAGGCGAGCCGGTGGATGAAGCAGATGTGGAAGGCGAACCTATTGATGAGGACGATGTCGAGGGGGAGCCGATTGACGAAGACGACGTGGAAGGTGAACCAATAGAGGAAGAAGACATTGCTGGCGAGCCAATAGATGAGGATGACGTTGCCGGCCAGCCCATGGATGAAGATGAGGCGGCGTCTCCAGGCGCACCGGGGCAGGCGAGCAGCAGTCGTGGTGCGGCGCCGGCGCCGGAGCCGTCTCCTGCGGGACCCGGGCTCGGGCAGCCGCGGAGGCGGATGCGGGCAGCGGATATGTTTGCCGACAGCGGCGACGACTCTGCGTAGACTGGGGGACCAAAGAAAAAAAATTGATATTGGGATATAATTTTTTATTAGCTAGGCGTTTATTAGTGGATTCGGATCCAACAAGATATTGTATTCATTCGTTAATGGAATGGGACCCCCTTGTCGGGTGAATTTCCGAACTTTTTTGGGGTGAGGTAGTGTTCCAGGCCGTTGGGCGTGAACTTTATTCAACAATACGAGAACAATAGGCTCTCGTAAGGGCCTGGTCATAATGAAACTGAAGGGAAAAAGGTAAGATGATGGTCCTTGTGACTGCCATCTTTAAGTGATTTGTCATTTTCAGATCGTCACTTTGAGGGACAGATGACTCGTTTGTACAGGGCTGCGTTGTTCCATCAACGTGGGCGAAAATGCATTTGCCTACCTCTTGTTTGGGCATGTTTGCTCTTGCTCTAGCGATGCCCGGTTATTTACACTTTTTTCTTTTCGGATGCGATGCCTGTTTGAGCAGGTCGCAGCAGTGGCCTGAACTGGAGACTAACAAAAAACCAAGCTGGTCCCGACGGTACGGCGGGGGGGTATTCTTTTGGCGTAGCGGCTTGTGGTGGTGGTGTGAGCGCGAGCCAATAGAAACTTGCTCATCTGGGTCCAACCGCTGTGCCGATTTGTTGGCGGTGGCTGTCTTGTTTTCAGCGGAAAGGCAGTTGTGCTTTGATGATGGACTATCTTTTTTTTCCTAAAAAGGATAGCGATAAGAAATAGACTGGCTTGAGAGGTTAGATATCTAGTATACAACTCCGTCGGAATATTTTTGGAGCTGCCAGGTTGAACATGTCTCGGGTCGCTGCGAGATGGCATCGTCTGTGTGTCGACATGACAGGCAGGACGCGGCAGGTGCAAGGCCCCCAGCCTAGCCTGTTCAGCTCGGCCTGGTCATTTTCTGACAGCCTTGTTCTTTTGAGTCAGGAATAGGCGGGAAGCAGGAGAAGAATACATCAGATGCACAGCGAATGACACCTTGCGCGTTGCTGATCACTGCAGTTGTGCAGGGTCTAGTCCAGCCTCACCTGCGACGTGTGCCCGAGACAGCTGCCGATTTGTGCGTGTGTGTGGTGTATAAATGTCAGTCGTCGACAAGGAAGACGCCTCGAGAGTATCCTAGTCGTCAAATTGGTTTCTCTGGGGCGCGGCCGTTTCAGCGGGATTCTCATGAAACATGACGAAGCTGATGGTGGTTGCGATGGCTCGGTTGCGAGCGAACGGCTGTCCGTGCGCTTGGAATGACCTGTTTCGTCAACAAAGACCCTTGCTGCAGAATAAACAAAGGAAAAAAGACAAAAATAGGTATACACAGTTTCAAGACAGATAGATGCTTTGATTGTTTTTGGTAATCTTATACGCATCAGAAAAACAACGAGGTCGTCAACTCTTCTCTGTCGTTTACACGCAACATCATGAGCTCGCTTTGACCCTTGCCCACACACACGGGAACCAGCTTTTTAGCGGGCTCTCCCCGTTCCTTCAGCGGGTTTAGTGGTTTGGTGGGTGGTCCGCTGGCGCTGAAGCCCCCTCGCCGCACACGTGGGGCAGCGCTATCGCTGACCTGCTGGTGGCCTGGCACAGCGCCCACAGCGCCCAGCGGTGGATGCAGGCCCCGCGGCTGCCCGCTGCCCGCTGCCCGTTGCCTTCTCCAGCCAGAGTGCTACTTTTCTCACCATCGCAACCTCGACACTTTTGATTCTTCTTCTTCTCATCTTGAAACCTGCGTAACTCTACCAGATGCCTTGTCGACGCTCTTTAATCGACGGATAAGGGGAAATAGTACTCAACACCCTGCCACTGTCGCACAGCTCACATCGTCGACAGCCACGTTCGCCCCTCCACACTCGCACTGGCGACTCAATCTCCAAAAAACCGCCCTAGCTCGCGATCGGGCGCGATTACTCTGACCGACTTGGAACTTTCTCACGACGTGCTTCCGCTCGAGACGATAGCTATCGGATGAGTTGGTTTGCCGGCCCCACGACGACGCTTCTCATCCAACAGGCTGGCCGCACCGTACCCTTGGACGGTGCCGACTTAATTTGACCTGCAGCACAAAGGACCCCGCCAAAAAACCGAAACCACCCGACAGTCTGCGTAGCTCGCCCTTTGCTGTGGCGGCTTCTCATCGCTCGCCATGCCGCTCATAAATGGGCAAAAGATGGCCTGGTATGTGATCTTGGACATGCGACCATAGCCGAACGATCCCCGGCTTGCCTCGATATGCGGCGCCGTATCACCCTGCTAACCTCATTTGCTGCCCAGCGAGCCCTGCATTCGCGGTCATCGATCAACCAAGTGCAACCATGCGAACGACCGCCTCATGGTCCCCGTTCGCAAGCCAGGACGCCCTCTCAGCTCATGCCCGCACCCTGCCTCGCGGCCGTGCTCTTGCGCCGCCGTCACGGCCGCCATCCCCAAGAAGCAGACCTGTCACTGCGGCCCATCGACGTCCTCGTCCAAGCCTGCAGGGACCGAGCAGGTCAAGAAGGAGCCCGAGTCGAATGGCTCGTCCTTGCCGACGAGCCCGAGCAGATCGACGTCAAACACAACCTTTCGCGTACAGAAGCAGCCGAAAAACGCGGGCCGAAAACAGTCTGTTGATGTCGCTGGCCTCGAGAGGATGGACGCCAACCAGCTCAACATTATACAAGGCTTTGATCCCACTGCACAGCCGCCCATCAACGGAGCAAACGGAATAAACGGGCACATGCACATGAACGGAATGAGTCCGTACCCTCCTATAGGTATGCCGATGAGTACACCTCCGTTTGGTGTACCAGGCATGTATCCCATGATGCAGCCCATGGCACAGCCATTTGTCCCGGAAGTAAACGGCTCCGCGAATGGCCACGGCGAGCAAACTAATGGCACTACCAAGCCCGCTTCAGGTGGCTGCTGCAGTGGCAAGTCCTCACAAGCCACCACCGTTGAGAAACCCGAGGCGCAAACGGAGAGCAAACCCGAAGCTTCAGGAAGCTGCTGCTCATCCAAGACCAACGGCACCAGTACACCTACACAGTCGACTAGCGAAAGCAGCAACGGCCAATTGAACGGAACCGCTATGCCAATGTTTCAACCACCCATGGGCATGGCTAACGGCATGTACCCGTTCTTCGCCACGCCCAACATCTTCACATACCCGCCCCAGTACGGCTCCTACATGCAGCCCTTGCAACCCAAACAATGGCGACAGGCAATGAGCAACATGAACATGTCTCCTCAAATACAACAAGCCTACATGTTTGGCGGCCAACCATCCCCGCCTTTCCAGCAAAACGGCGCGCCGACCTCCGCGACCTGGACATCTCATCAGTGCAGCTGCGGCGACTCTTGTCAGTGTGTAGGATGCGCTGCTCATCCATACAACGATGCCACACAAAGCTATGTCCGTTCCGCCTGGAATGCCATGATGCAGGATTCCCAGCCTGTGCAAAATGGACACGCACACACCAGCGGCACGCACTCGCCCACAAACGGCACACACGACGTCACCAACGGACTGTCACAAGCGAACGGAACAAACAAGACCGATGGCGCCATCTCACCGACCGCGCCTCAGACGCCATCAGACGCCACATCGGGCCTGGCCGAGGAACAAGCTCTGTCTGCGAATGACTTTTTCTTCGTCAGCTACCCCTTCACGGATGGATGCGAAGGTGAAATGTCCAGCTGTCAATGCGGTGACGATTGCCAGTGCATTGGCTGTGCGATTCACAATAATCCAAGCCCTGAGATTGGAAATTGAATCACGGGAGAAGAAATGTCATGAATTTGAAATGAAAGTTGCACAAACAGTTGCTACTTGCTGATACCCAAAGACTTGGTCATATGCCATGAAGATATATATGGCTTCATGAATTGTACATATATTCATACTCTATAATGAAGAAATGAAGACGATTTCCGCTCAAAATGATCAAAGTCTATATACTGCAGTAGAGTGTATTTTTTTTTCTACTTTCGTGTAAACCAAATCATCCCGCCTTTAATCTCCTCCAGGTCCGGATCCAGCGCCGCGCCCAGCCGCACCGCCTTGCCGTCCGCCATCTCAAACGTCGCCTTGACGGCCGTCATGTCCTGGCCGCCCCATTCTGCGCTCTCGGCGATGCGCAGCGTAAAGAGCGTCTGCTGCGCGACGTGGTGGAACACGCCCGTGAAGCCAAACGAGCGCTCCGAGGCGTCGACGACCAGCGCGCCGTCCTTGACCTCGAGCACCAGCTGGTGGTAGCCCGGGTGCTCGTACGTGCCGGCGTACGCCTCGAGCGGCGTGGTCAGCGGCTGCGCCTCCAGCGCCTTCTTTTCCTCGTCTTCCTCGCCACCCTTGCCCTTTTCACCATCGCCATCGTCCTTGTTCTCCTGCAAAGACTGCAGAATCTCCTGGCGAAGCTTGGCCTCGCACTTTTCTGGGTCATCCTCTTCCTCGGCCTCAGCCTCCCCCTTGTCCACCAGCGCCTCCCAGTCCGGGCGCTCCGCGACCGGCACGTCCAGCACCTCGTCCATGAGCTCTCGGAAAAGCACGGTGCCGGCGGCGTGCCCGCCATCGCCGCTGTTGGTCGTGATGACGCAGCCGAACTCCTGCGCAGGCAGGAACTGCTGCTTGGTGCCGAAGCCCGTCACGCCGCCGCCGTGCTCGACGCGCAGGTGGCCGCGATAGTAGTCACTCTCGAGGCCGGCGCCGTAGATGCCCGGCGAAGAGTGCGGTTGGAGGTCCTTGCCGTCAGGGTCGGTCAGGGTGCGGCCGCGGACCAGGCCGGCGTAGAGGGCGTCCGTCACGGGGCCTTGCCGGTGCAGCAACGCACGCACCCACTTGATGTAGTCGTTGACGGAGGTGATGATGGAGCCGGCGCCGTTGGCCTCGGGGCACTCGACCATGGGCACGGGCGCCTGGCGCGCCTCTTTGGCGACCCAGGTGTAGCCCTCGGCGAGACGGTCGTCAAAGCCCCGGGCGCGCGCGAGCGACGGCTGCAGACTGGAGGACGGCATGTCGAGCGGCGCGAAAAAGGTGGCCTGCAGGAAGTCGGCGAGGGAGAGGCCCGTCTTCTTCTCAACGAGGTGCGCCTGCACCGTGTACATCATGTTGTTGTACAGGTACTTGGTGCGGAGGGGCGCGCAGAGAGGCAGGTTGCGCAGGTTTCTGGTGACGGACTCGGGCGTATCTGGGGTTTTGGATACGGGGCCGAGATAGGACCAATCATGGCTGTAATACAAACCGTTAGCATGGTTCGCAATTCAAGTTGAGAGCTTTATTGAGTTGGCAGGGCTTGTAAAAGACAAAAACCCCAAGTCTGCTGTGAGAGTGAAACGTACGTAGACATGCCTGTGCGGTGCGAGAGGATATCATCCACCGTCACCTGCCTGGTCAGGTCCTCGGTCGGCATGACAAAGTCCCCCGGCAGCACCTCCGACACGATCGCATCGTATTTGACCTCGGGGTACTTGTCGTCGTCCTCCACCAGCAGCGCCACCGACGCCGCCGTCATGCTCTTGGACGCCGACGCAATGTCGAACAGCGTGTCGGGCGTGCACGGCACCGGCGGGTCCAGCCGCGCCAGGCCAAACGCGCGCGACTCGATGCGCTCGCGGTGCGTGATGGCGATGGCGAGCCCGGGGACGCGGTACTTGGCGAGGACGGCCTCGGCGCGGGCTTTGAAGGCGTCGGAGAGAAAGTAGTCGACAACCATTTTTGGCGATGAAACAAAGTACAATTTATTTTTGGGTATAGAGGAGAGAGAAGAGGAGAATTAGAGTACCGGGAAGAGAGGATATAAAATGCTTCAATGAGACGGATGGGTAGATAGGTCAGATCTGGCAACATGGCGCGCTAGTCGAGCTGCTGCACCGCCGCGGGGTGGTGGGGGGTTCGCAAGGCTCGGGATGGTGACTCACAGGCCGTGCTGTTTGACGATTTTAACAAGTAAAATAGAAAATGACAACGTCGTATACTTGGCACTTTCCTTTTCGGGATATATGTGAAAATGAATCATCGATGGTGGCTTGATTAGGGCGTAGTAGACGGGGAGGCAGCTCTGTCGCTCTCAGCTTCTACTCTCCAAATGAGGAACAAGAAATATAGAGTTCATTGCTTTTAAAATATAAATAAAATCCGTAAATATAAGTTTCTGGTTTTATCTATCTACTAATTTAATATATAATCCGGTTTCTTTTAGAAGATAAGTTCTCTAGATTTGGTGTCTAATACAGTCCTCAATTTACTTGGTCCTGAATAACCAGGTCGTTGCCATGAGCGCCCATCGTTTTACTTTATTTGGCAAGTTGCGCAGTTTCTTGCATAGAGTGACATTTATGTGGTTCGCGTCTGAATTGTAGCTAGAGGATCCCAATTTTGTCTTGTGATCAATGACATCTGTCGTGTCTCGGCACAGGCGCGCTCCGCGGTCTGGCCGTTCCGCCCTGTCTCGGCTGCCACTTAATTGTCTTGAATTTTGGCTGCCCAGAAGGCCTTTACCAGATCGGTACACCTCCCGAATCATTAATTTCAGGACCGCACATAAAACACCGAGGGAGCCATGTTTGGAACACCATATGGCTCCGGACAAGCCGACTTGGGGAACGGGACAAACCAAGACCAATTAGGCCGGAAGGATGAAATAGACGGCGTGGATGGTATATATTACTTTGGAAATTAACAACTAATCGAAGGTTCGACTTGAAACAGTTTGGCTGCACCTTGATAAAATAAATGCATACAACGGACCAAAACACACTAAATTCGAGTGCTCACGACTAGATATTAGGATAATTAAGATGATTCCCTCTCTGTATAGTTTCAATTAAGTAGACGCATCATTACCCGAACTGTCATCCCTCTTGAGCTGAATCGTCTCCAGACTCATCGTCGTCAGAGAACGTAAGGCACAGCCCGTCGCAAAAGGCGTTGCAGTCATCACATTCAAGTTGCTCCTCAAGCGTGCTGTCAGGACCCGAATTGGCCTACATAGTTTCGAGAGTACGTTAGTAGCGGTAAAAGAAAGCAGCTTAATGTTCGGCGCCTCTGTCGGCAGCGACACAGTATAGCAACTTACACAGTCTGAAGTGGCGCACGACTGCTGACAGTTCAAAGCGCAAGAATCCTCTTGCCTTTTCTTGTACGGCTGTCCATATGTCTTTCCGCCGCCATAGCTACCACCACCGTAGGTACCACCGGGAGACCCTGGCTCGCGTATGCGTTGCATGCGGCAGTGAGCCCCAACTCGATGGTATCTGCTCACTCGTCGTCAATAGTCAGAACAGAAACGGGCATGAAAAAAGTGAAAGGACTCATACTCTTGCCTAACTGTTGTATCACATCCAAAAATGGTACCCGCCGATCAAGGCACCTTTGAATGTTTTCACCAATGTCTTGTGATATAGTGCGTTTGTTGCTGCAAATGCTACCGGTGATACCAGAACGCGGCGAGAATTGCACATGGCCAAGGCTGGTGAACAGCCTGCTAAAGATACAACTGTTCAACTTCGCAAATGGTCGAGTCAAGGCCTGGACGTCTTCCGGAATGAGACTCGAGTCCGGCCCTGGAGGCCCGCCATTTTGAGCAAGAGCAAGAGAGACAAAGCCAAGATATGCAATTTTCATGATGATTTGCAGAAAGAGGAAGAGGTGAAAGAAGATAGTCAGATGAGAGTTCGGCAGTCATAAAATTTGGGATCAACAGAATGTAAATTTTTTTATCTGTACAAGCATCAGGCAAAAGTAGCCATCACCTTGGGCGAGAGATTCACTGGTACCTGTCGTCAAATAATCTCGTCCACCCTTGCATGCCTCAAATGTCTAATTTGGCAACCCTTTCAAACGGCAGCAGACGCATATTGACCAGAAGCAGATCCAAGTATGTCTTATATTTTAGAAACAGGGTAGCAGCTGTGTCAGCCGCGTTTCTTAGTCTACGATAGCGATGAGATGGGGCAGGATGCCAGCATCTGCCGGTCTTTAGCAATGAAATAAGTTAGAGAACCGATATAATATAATTTGAAATTAAATTTACACCATCCCGAGACTCGAAATCAAAACCTAGTTGCGGTAGAGGTGATGCCGCAGGGAATTTATGGGATGCAGTTTGTCTGGCAGCACTGTGGGGCGGCGACTGCCGATGGCCAGTTTGAGCCTGAAAAGCAAATCGCCACCAGACATCTCACTGACCGCAGCATCTACAAGATCGTTTCTTCAATCCACTATCAAAGAAGAACAGGGACCTGTGCACTCAAGTGATACGGAAGTTGCATTTTACAGAAGAAGCTCGCTACACAGCATGTCCGGCACCTACGATGGCCGAACCGGGCCAGGCCGTCGCGGTGAGGACTCGCGTCGTCACCGAGACGGACGGTCTCGCTCGCCAGGTCGCAGGCAACGGCGGCCGTCCGAGGATCGCGAGCACCGCGACAGAAAGGAAAGAGAGCACAGATCAGATAAAGAGCGCCCGTCCGGCAGGATTCGCTCACCGCACAACCACCAAGAGCGTCGGCGCAGGGCACACGACTCACCAGCTACCGCGCCGGCAGAGCTTCCTTTTGGCGCCCGACAACTGAGCAAGGGTGACTTGCGCAAATTTGAGCCTTTACTCGCTCACTATCTGGACCTGCAGAAGCAAAAATACATAGAAGATATGGACGACCGGGAGGTCAAGGGTCGCTGGAAGAGCTTCATCGGGAAGTGGAATAGGGGCGAGCTTGCAGAGGGCTGGTACGACCCCGATATGTTTACAAAAATTGTGGCATCGCATCCAGAGGCCGAGGCCGAACGCGCAGAATACCTCGAAGCGGAGAGGTGCGAGGAAAGGCAGTCATCAGAGCAACAGAACCAGCAACTAGACACGCGCCGAGACGCCGAGGAAGAAGACGACTCCGACTATGGACCAGCCTTGCCTTCATCCTCGCGCGGAAGCAGACGGATGGGTGTCGGTATACCGTCTAGGGATGACCTTGCGATGCGCGATGAGATGCGCGTCGAGGACCGGGACGCCGCACGCGACGACTTGCGCGCAGAGCGGCGGGCGGATCGCAAGCTGCAAAAAGAGAGGCTGGACGATCTCGTGCCCCGCGCCGAGGCCGGCACGCGCGAGCGCAAACTCGAGAAGAAGCGCGACGTCAACGACAAGATGAAGCAGTTCCGCGAAGGCAGCCCGGGGACCATGGCGGCGGCCAACGACAGCGAGCTGATGGGTGGCGGCGACTCGGTGTCAGAGCTGAAGCAGCGCAAGGCCGAGGAGCAGCGGCGCAAGACGGAGCGCGAGATTCGCCGCGAGGAGCTGCAGCGGGCCAAGCAGGAGGAGATGGAGGAGAAGCGGCGCAAGTGGCAAGAGAGGGAGCAGGGAACGATGAGCATGCTGCAGGAGCTGGCGAGACAGCGCTTTGGGTCTGGCAACTGAGGCTGAAGAAGAGGATTCTGAGGAAACGTAGCAGGGATGTCTCGTGATGGGCAGCAAAAGAGGAAAATCTCAAGCGAAAATGATATCATTATACAGGAATGCATGTACAACAGAATATCGGAAAATTGATTACTGCATTTAGTCTTGGAGTATCCGTATTATTCGCATCATGCGTGACAGCTGTCTCGAGGCGAGCGCCCGCAGTTCAAGGTAGCACAAAGGTAGCAGCCGCGTTTTAGCGTCGCCACTATATTTGGGGGCCGCCGCAACCTCAGCCGACGGATATCTACGGTTTCTGGAATGTGCTCGCCCGGCTCCAACTTATACCACCACCGCCGGGGTTGCGGTGATGCAGGCTCGCGTATGCATTGCATGTGGGTTGAGGCGGCGTTGCATGCAACCACCGGGCTCCACCGGAGCCACTAAGCATCAAGACTCCGAATTTGCGGCGCGGAGTAAAAAGGGTTTGACCAATTTACAGGATACTGGGTTGTATATTACCTGCAGCAAAGCTGAGAAGAAGGAAAAGACGACTTATTATTGGCAGCTGAATTTACCCATATTCTCCGAGGGATAAATTACCTGCGCGGCAACGGATAAAAGCTGTGTACACCACACACCACTGCAGGCACACGGCGACAGATCCTTCACCAAGTGCCATTGCGACTTGTCTGGCAGCCTTCATTTGCGGATCGTTCCGGTATCCACCAAGCTATACGAATAAAGTCCAGACTAGCTTGGTTGCATTGGAGGCGTTTTGTTTCGCTCCCAACGGCTGCTTGAACCGAGTTCCTGGCGGCGGTGACATCACACGTCACACCCTGCGCCGCACGCGGGCTGATATCGGCATTTGATATTGGCGGAGGAACTTCTTGATCGAAAGCTGCATATCGGAGTGCTGTGGGAGAATACGAAAGGAAAAAAAAAGACATTACGGAAGATGGACCATGACGAAGATTACGGTGTGGGCGACTTCATGAATGAGCCGGAGGACTATTACCCGCCCACGCCACCACCTACGCAGCAGATATACACGATGAAGAGTGGCAAGGACATTACGCTGAACCTGGTCGGTGCCAGCCCTACGGAGGCGCATCACCTGTGGAACGGAGCCAAGATTGTGTCCGACTACTTTGAGGCCCAGCCGGAGCGGGTGCGCGGCAAGACGGTGCTGGAGCTGGGCGCCGCGTCCGGGCTGCCCTCGCTGGTGGCCGGCATCCTGGGTGCCCAAAAAGTCGTCATGACGGATTTCCCGGACCCGGACCTCATCGTCAACATGCAAAAGAATATTGATGCGTGCGACGAGACGGTCGAGCCCCGCGGGCAGATTGCGCGCGCCATTGACGCCGCGGGCTTCGTCTGGGGCGCCGACGTGGAACCGCTGCTGGAGAGGCTGCCAGCAAGCACCGGAGAGAAGCGCTTCGACGTGCTGATTCTCGCTGACCTGCTGTTCCGGCATAACGAGCACGGGATGCTGGTCAAGACGATCAAAGAGGCGATGCGGCAGACGCCGGAAAGCGTGGCGTACGTCTTCTTCACCTCGTACCGGCCGTGGAAGCGCGATCTGGACATGAAGTTTTTTGACGTGGCGCGCGAGGCTGGGTTGGAGGTGGTGCGAGTGGAGGAGCATAAGCTGGACAAGCCAATGTTTGATGACGATCCGCGCGACTTGGACGTGCAAAAGACTGTCAATGGGTTTGAGGTGCGATGGCCCAAGGCGTAGAGGCAGAAGAGGAGGACGATGTTGATGATGGTGGTGATGATGTGGAGGGTATTCGGAGGGGCGTTGTTGGTAAAAATGATGTCACAGGCGTATACATGTATGGCGATCAATAGAAAAGACGTGGGAATTAGCCGGTATTTTGGGCAATAGAACTTGGGTAGAGGGTTTAGACGCCAGATTGGCATTGTGGTATAAGTAACGGTAGCATCGGGCGACAGGCCCGTGTCGTACCCTCAAAAGTTTGAATAATAGAAAGAAGAAAAGGCGTTTCAATGAGATCATCAAGTTTGAAGGATCCGATATTCGGCATCCCGAACCCATCAAGACAATTAACCGGATCGACGGCAGGCATAACAAGAGAATTACTATTACTTTTGCCAGGGACGGCGCTCCGGTTCGGGAAGGCGGGACAACCCCGCGACAGGCCGGGGCTCTGGCATTGCGGTGGTGGGCGCGAGTATTAATTTTTTTTGGCTCGAGTAACGTATCATCCGCCGCGGGGTTCGGCCTGCAGGCGAATTACCTGATTAGTGCACATGGTTGTGGTGGTTCGTTGGCCGGGCTGAGATGGAGCTGGCAAGCGTATCAGTAGCCTTTTTGGGAAGAAGAGTCGTTGATGGTATAAGTACAGTGGTTACAGTCTCGCGGTTTACGTCACTGGCGGTATTGGTCGGTTCAAGAACCGAAAAAGAAGTGTACACTGTAACAGATGCGTGCAACTGCATGCAACTGAATATGCAATTTCTTATTAGCCGTTGCAATCCACAGAACCGAATCTTGGACACTTACAGTGGTCTCGTGCCCTGTACATTTTTCGTGCCTCTCAGCGCTGCACTGTGGGCAGCTCCAATTTTCCCTCTGCGCCATCTGATAACCCTGGAGCTGCCAGAGGGACGGCTATTACGTACTGGCATGCTACGTGAAGGAAAACCTGGACCTGTTAGTTAAGCTTCGTCTGCCTTTGGACCGCCTCGCTTGCCTGCCATCTGACACTTATTATCGTAATGGTGTACTTTTTTCTGGATACTCTGACACAGACAGGAGAGACACCGACAGCGGCGCAGTACCTTTCCTTTAGCGGGCCATCCACTGTAATTACAGGTACCGAAGCACGCTGTAGGCGCGGTACAGGGGAACCTGCCACCCCTCCAACCGCTGTGGCTTCTCCAAACGTTGCAGCAACCCCGCCATTGACGTTGCTCGGCTGCCCCAAAGACTCCCCCGCATAGCCAAGGCAGCCCAGAATTTATATCCCACATCACGCACTTCCCCAGGCTTGGCTCTTTTCCTTCTCCTGTTCTCTTCTTTATAATTATACCTCTTGTCCATCTCATCTTCTTTCTTGTACACATATAATATACCAACACACAGCACATATACACAATGCCCGCCCAGAAGACTTCCTCCTACCTCGCCGACCTCGAGCGGGATGGCTTCGTCGTCGTCAAGTCCATCGTCTCCCCCGAGAAGCTCCAGGCGCTCCGCGACGCCGCCACCAAGGTCGAGGCCATGGCCCGCAAGGGCGAGTGGCCGCACATCCGTACCGTCGGCAAGCAGTTCCCGCCCTGGCAGTGGGAGCCCGAGAAGGGCATCTGGGGCGTCCAGCACATGATGAACCCGGAGCTGCCCGGCCACGAAATCTTCACCGAGCTCTACTTCTCCGAGGAGGTCCTCTCCATCGTCAAGGAGCTCCTCTCGTGCGAGGACGAGCAGCTCGTCATGGAGCTCTTCAACATGCTCGTCCGCCCCGACGGCGACTTTGAGCTCCGCTGGCACCGCGACGACATCCCCGCCGAGGCCACCGCCGAGGAGGAGATGGAGCGCCTCGGCCACCCGGGCTTCCACGCCCAGTACAACTTTGCCCTCTGGGAGGACGAGTCGCTCGTCCTCGTCCCCGGCTCCCACGCCCGCGCCCGCACCGACGCCGAGCGCAACGCGGGGCCCTTTGAGCCCGTCCTCCCCGATCAGCTCGTCGTCAAGCTCGAGGCCGGCGACATTGCCTTTTACAACAACAACATCCTCCACCGCGGCGTCTACGACTCCAAGAAGGACCGCGTCACCCTCCACGGCTCCGTCGGCCACTCCGGCGGCAGCAAGCTCCGCGCCCGCAACGTCCTCCAGCACGGCATCGGCAAGTGGGTCGACGGCGTCGACTTCTCCAAGCTCAAGCCCGAGGAGCGCGCTCGCGCTGAGGCTATGCGTGCCCGTCTCGTCAAGATGGGCTCCGACGCTGGCGATGTTGGCTACTCCCTGCAGGGTTAAGCTGATCAGCCTATAAAACAAAAATGACAAAAAATATTCAAGACAAAAAAAATGCCTAATGAAATAGTAAATATTTATGAAAGTTGGAATCTAATAGCCACATCAGTCTATGCTGGAAGGCCATGTTGTATAACGAGAGATTAGAATGCCGTGAGCTTGCGGTTGCATAGTTAAATTGAAGTGTTCATCACATAATTCGTATAACGTGCTAGTTACATTCTGTTTCAATGTCCTTTTGGTATCAATACGTCTCAAGTCCCAACTGCATCTCGATTAAGCTTGCCCAAACTCTGTTCAAAACGCCTCATGGTCATGCCATTCTTGAATCAGTCAAGTTATAATGCACTGGATGGTACTGCATTTGTTGCATTTTCACCGCCGCTGCCTCCTCCTGCTTTTTGGCTTGGAGTGCCTTTCGTTCTGTAGTCATGCTCAAGACAACAAGAGCACACGCGACCACAGGCCCGATTTGCTCAAAGATGACTTGCAAAACCGGAAACGCCTCTATAGTGTTGCGGTATCCTGGGAGCCAAAAGTCGGGCATGTATACTTCGTCGTCCATTCGATTCGTGTCGGGGAAGTAGTCCAGCCAGTTCTGCCACAGAACCTTGTTCTGGGTGATTTTCCAGTTGGGCAAGATCCAGCGCGCCGAAATGATGACACGGAACAATGACGAAAGCAGCAGACCACCAAAGGCAGCACCAATAAAGCTCTAAAAGCGTAGCGTTAGTTCTCGGATTCCATAGTTGCATGTGACCGTTTGGAAAGCTTACTCTGCGTCTAGGCAACTCGGCCTTGCCTTGTCGACGCCATGTCACGGCGTGTAAGCCGCCAAGCGCCAGTACCACAAGGAGCGCCACAACATCAGCCGCAAGACCAATCTTGATCTGTGTATCTCTATCCTTCCGATTCGGTGATCCAGAGGCCATGTACACATTCCATGCTCTGTATCTCAGTGCATCGTCCTGTGACCACTTAATCCGATAATCAGTGTTGTCGGGCTGATCCGTGAACCGGTCCACCATGCTCTTCGACCACAACGAGCCGAAGTCGCGATCGCTCAGGCTCCAGAATATCTCGCTCATCTTGAAATCTTTGATGGCCAGATCCGTGAGGATAAAGTCGTACACGATGTACGTCAGGTTGAGCACGCTCAGCACAAAGAGGCCCGCCCACGGGCCCGCGCCGAGGATCTTGCCGGGCCGCATCGCGCGGAGCAGCGCCGCGAGCAGCACCGGCCAGCCGACGCGCTGCATCATCACGATGATTGACGCCTCGCAGCGGTAGTCGTGCGGGATCTCGGTGCTGCCGACGACCATCCCCCAACGCACGCTCTGGAACACGCAGGCGGTGAAGAAGCAAAACGTGGCGAGCTGCGCGAGCTTGGCGACCGGGCGACGGTTGATGAAGAAGACGCCGAGCAGCGCGGCGGCGAAGATGGCGTTGGGGATGAGCTGCCCATACTTGTTGGCGTCCGAGTACAGGTTGAAATACATGCTGGTCAAGGAGGTGTCGCAGTTGGTGCACTTGATGCCGCCGCCGCCGCCCAAGCCTCCGCCGCCGATGTGAATGCCTCCGCCTCGTCGTGGTGCCATGTCTGAAATTTAAATCTCGTGAGTCGCGAAAATGCGGAGCAGGGGGTATGATCCAGGCGATGCCGTTGAGGGCTGTTGGGGGGTTGAAAGCATCCAGAGCCAGTCTGGACGAAAGGGAGGCGAACCGCCATCTTATAAAAGTGCCATGGGCTTTGCATCCACCCATGACCCTGGCGTTTCTTTTTCACACTAGCCACAGGCGAAATTGAAAAGAGACATTAGGCTGACCGCGTTTTTTCAGCTCCCGTGCGTTGGGCTGTGGCTCAGCTCTGGAAAAGGAATCCAGCGCGGTGCTAAATCTCAGCCGCACACGAACTTGTCGATCAGTGCTTGCAGACGGAGATAAGCTGGTTTGCTTGAAAACAACATTCATGGTACTACCGTTTGCTGATACGGTAGTCAGAATGTTCACCCAGACTGATAGGATCTCTCTTTCTTTCCACCTTTTTTCTTTTGGAATAGGAAGCAAGAATAGACTGTTGGAGATTTTCTTTCGTTGCGAGCCAGTTTCATAGCATCTCGTGCTGCATGCCCCTGCCGGCGCTAGCGCGGATATGTGGCAGGGCTGAAAAGGGCTGAAGCACAGCCCAGCGAGTCATGCCTGGTTGCTACCGCAAACTGTCTCGCCCTTGATCAGATGCCAGCAAATTGAAAGAGAGATATGATAGGTCAGAGTCACTACTCTAATAAAACCTTATTTTTGAAAAGAAAAAAGCATATCTTTTCCAAATCACGGTCGACGGGTTCGAAAAACAGCTCTGTTGCATCCCCGACGTGTACTTGCAACATCACGAATGGCTTCGTCCATATCTCAACGGAAGAAAGATGTGTGCTGTTTGTCAATAGCGAGTGCATCGGTCAAAATTCCTGCCGTTCATAGAAACGAGTATTTTGCTTAAAATATCTTAAATACGGAACGTGAAATCAACGTAAATAAGCATATCTTAATATAAATTGCAGAACAAAGTTAGTTGCGTCTTTGTTCCTCCACGCAGTGGAAAATTATTCATCACTCTCGCCTTCGCGTCAGCATCCTTTTTCTTAGCGCGCGGGTCGCATATATCATCTACACATCATGCATTCGCATGACAAAGAAATATTACAAGATTGATAACTCGGAGTATCAGTTTAAGCGACAATCGTTCATGAACCACGCAGCAGGCGAACGATGCGATTGTGATTGGGCTGTAATAATCTTGGATGCAATCTCCATGACAAGGGTTCGGTAACAAGGAACTGGGACCGGAGGATAAATGTTCGGCATGTTCCCTTATTTAGTCGCGGTTCCCCAACTTTATGAGATTATGCTATGATCCACCATCGGAGGAGCAACTCGACTCTGTCCACAATATCTTCCACCTGCTTGATCAAGCAGTGCCGAGGTGTCTTGGCATGGAGCCTCGCATCCGCGCACCAGTAATCGCTTCTCCAAAACATGACAACACGCGGAACCTTTATACAAGTTTTACGAAATATTGAATCCTTTTATGGAGAAAATAAGCCGAAGGATCGATACAATTCGCGATTCGCGATTCGCGGCCGTTGTCTTTGCTCCGTGAAGACAAGTGGCAGGTAGTCAGCACAGCGGTCGCACCACATCCCGAGGTTCTCGCGAGTAATAGCACGGGAAGGGAGCTCAGTATGGGCCTGCAGATATACACTCAACGATTACTATACATTCTAAAGTTGCCAAGGTGCAGCGGCATTCATGCATATTTGATGACGCGGGGTGCATTACGTACGGCCGGCATGTGCATTTGCTCCCTGTCATCACAGAGCCTCATACAGCACATTGTGATGGCTGCTAAACGTCAACAGTGCTGGCCATCGCATTACCTAGTGTAACCCAAAAAGACGGACTTTAATTCCTTGATTCAGATGCTCCCGCTGATCTGCGGTGTTCGAAACTCGAGATCCGGCCAAATTCTCGGAGCTCGCAAATATCCACTATTCTAGAAGCACAATGCACCTTGGCTACGCCAGTAACTAACTTCACTAGGAAGGCAGAGTACCATCGACATTGGGCGAAGCTATTAGTCGACCTCCTGACGTGGCAGAAATAGATTACAAAAAAATTAATTGCATTCTGCCCCTTTCTTAGCTCGCGGCCGAGGCTCCGGGCACAACTCACCATTCCCCGCCCATCAGCTCTCCCGGTCGCGGCCCATCCCAGTAATAGGCGTGTCGGCTGGTGGCTTTCAGTTGAAGATGGCCCCTGGCGTCCTATGATCGCCAACCTCCGCGTCTATTCGGCCCGTCACTAGTTCTTCCCCAGTTTGTTTCATTCAACTGCCAATGCTCCACCCGGAGAATCTATTTATCTGAACTGTCCTTCGTTATTACGTATATAAAGAACTACTCGCTGCGGACTGGATGCTGTTTCTCCCGAACAGCACGGTTGTATACACAATTCGACAGTATAGGTGACCATGAAGCTTACTGCATCTCTCACGCTGCTGACCCAGGCCCTGGCGGTCTTGGGCGCTGACACTAACGCGTGGAAGTCTCGCACTATTTACTTTGCGTTGACAGATCGCATTGCGCGGAACGAAAATGACAATGGCGGTGGTGGTTGCAACAACTACGGCGACTACTGCGGTGGCACTTTCAAGGGCTTACAGGGCAAGCTGGACTACATCAAGGGCATGGGTTTTGACGCCATTTGGATCACTCCGGTTATCGAGAGTGAGTCTTGAACCGTTGGTGATTTTCCTTGGCTTTTATTAACAGAAATCAGACAGTGACAGAGGATATCACGGCTACTGGGCCAAGGACCTGTATACTATCAACAGCCACTACGGCACATCTGATGAGCTCAAGAGCCTCGTTAACGCAGCACATGGCAAGGTAAGCAGTCAAATTTCGGCCAATTAATACTTTTGGATTAACGCAAGAAGGGGATTTACATTATGGTTGATGTCGTCGCCAACCACATGGGCAACGGCCCCGTCAGCCAGAACAAGCCAGACCTTCTCAGCCAAGACTCTTCTTACCACCCCGCTTGTAACATTGACTACAATAACCAGCACAGCATTGAAGTCTGCCGGGTCGGCGACACTCTCCCCGATCTCGACACGACCAATCCCAAGATTCGCCAGGTATACAAGGACTGGATTAAGTGGCTTATGAGCACCTACCAATTCGATGGCGTCCGCATCGACACTGTGAAGCACGTCGAGAAAGATTACTGGCCTGATTTTGCCTGGGCTTCTGGTTCCTACACAATTGGCGAAGTCTACAGTGGCGACCCAAACTACGTTGCTGGCTATTCCAAGCTCATGGGCGGCCTGCTCAACTACCCCGTCTATTTCCACCTCAACCGCTTTTACCAGCAGCAAAACTCATCGCAGGCTCTGGTTGATATGCACAACCAGATTGGCTCTCTCGTGCCGGACGCCACCACCCTCGGCAACTTTCTCGACAACCACGACAACCCGCGCTTCCTCAACCAAAAGAATGACGTTTCCCTGTTCAAGAACGCCCTCACCTACGTCATGCTGGCCCGCGGCATCCCCATCGTGTACTACGGCTCCGAGCAGGCCTACCGAGGTGGCGCCGACCCGCAGAACCGCGAGGATCTCTGGCGCAGCGGCTTCAATACCAACACCGACATGTACAAGTTCATGAAGGCCCTCGGCGGCGTGCGCAAGTCGCACGGCGGCCTGCCCAACAACGACCACGTGCACCTGTTTGTCGAGAACGACGCCTACGCTTGGAGTCGCCAGGACGGCGCCGTCATGGCGCTGACAAGCAACATTGGCCAGGGTCAGCAGCGCCAGTTCTGCTTCAACACACAGAAGAGCAACAAGACCTGGAGAGGCATCTTTGATGGCAAGACTTACACCTCTGGTGGCGACGGAAGGATGTGCGCCACGGTGAACAATGGTGAGCCTATGGTTTTCGTTGCGCAGTAAAGGGTAAAGAAAGAATTCAAGTGGCGCATTGCGGAGGAATGACCTTATGAGAAGTATATGAGTTTTACATATATGAATATCTTAGAATATATCTGCATCTGCATAGATTGAATATCGATGGTCGTAGCATTTACGAGGATCGGCGATTCGTTGGGAGGCTGGGTCCCTATTGGGGGCGAATATGGCCGGCTTTTTCCAGATAGCCAGGCTATCATGAACAATGACTGGTCGACCGTACAGGGAATCAAGCCTGTTATCGCACCAGCTACATTCGAGCCCGCCGTCCACAGCTTCTATGCATGTGCCGCCGTGGCACATGCCATCACACAGCGCTGCAATCTCATTTACTGGCCCAGCAAACCTGTGGTTCTCGATACACTCATTATTTCAGTTCGAATAAATTATGTTCCGGGATTTATAACTAATATGTGGCTACAGTTGCTCATCGAATTACAGAGACCAACTCCACCACACCGTCCACGCCATAGTTCGGCTGTGCAGCAAATTTATCCCTGTCTCGACAAGGATTAGGAAATAGCGATATTAGAAGTAGGTCTGGGAGCCTGATTTGTATTTACGTGACTCATAATATTAGCTATTAACTAGGCATCACCAAGTAAATGCTTCATCGACCAACACCACGCCCCGTGGCAAGCCGCCACTCCTTGCCAGCCTAGAAACTTCGTTTCGGACATCATCAGCCATTTCAGGCGGCCCGCACACGACAATGCCCGTCGCTCCACGTTCCCCTGAGCTCGATAGAAGCTCCTCCTTCAATATCGACTGAATGTCCAGTCGTTGGCCGATGCTCGTGTCCACCTGTACAGCCACCGGCAGTCCGAGGATATCCTTGCTGCACTCATCCACCACGCTGCGGTTGCGCACGCCCCAGCACAGCCGTCTACGGCAGCTGTGTTCGCGCAGAACAGGAAGCACGGCGCTCACACCGACACCGCCGGCGATGCAGAGAATGGAGGTGCAGTGCGACAGTTCTGATGCCGAAGCTGCGTGGTACGGTCCCTCAACGAGGACGGGTAGGCGGGCGCGACCGCCACCCGCGGCGACTTTGGCAGCCAGGCGCGCAGTCATGCCTGATTGCACGCGGACCAAAATTGATATCCGGTCGTTGCACACAGGTGCAAAAAGGGTCTTGCGACGCTCTGCCACAGGCGTTGTCTCGATGTTTGTTGAGGACTTGCTCTCCTCAAATATCTCGCTGTTGGGGCTTTCCGTCTCGGTCGAAGAGTCGCTAGCTGAGTCTCGAATCGCAAAGGATGACGCTACTGAAAACGGGTGGTTTTCCCAGAAGCGCCAGCTCAGAGTCGGAAAGTACAAGTATACAAGACCGCCGGCATGTGCACCGTCGATATCGACGCGGAGATACTCACCATCGGAGCCAGCAATTGTAGCGACATCTGCAGTGCGCAATCCCATAAGTGCGATGCGTGCCAGTCGGATCAGACGCTCCGTACCCCAGAGGGCGCCCGCAATGTAGCACCAGATCTCGTAGCCCCAGTTGAAGGTATACCGGTAAAAGATGTGGTAAAAGTAGCCAATGAGAAAGAGGGCAACAAGGAGATGGTGTATGGACAAAAAGACTTCGTAGAATCTCTTGCGGACAGCGAGAATAGACGCCGGCCACAGCAACACGGCTGCCATGGTAGCAACAATACCCCATATCCAGTACGGCTTCACCAGCTCTTCTTGATAGTCACCAAACATGCTGTAGTAAACCAACAGAAGAATTGAATGCAGGACTGTATGGAAAATGGCCAAGTAGCCAAAGACGCGGTGGAAGAGGAGGTATGTGTCGTAGTTCCAGCCGGTCAGTGCCAGCAGAGGATTGTTTCGGCCAGCAAAGACTGTGAGAACGACAACATTGCCCATGGCCATGACACCTGCGCGGCAGCCAATGACGCTAATCTCTTGTTCACCGACCGACGCAAACGTGGTTTGCGGCTGCATCGTGTAGTATGGTACGATGAGAAACACGGCGTTTAGTACCACGACGATGGAGATGTAGAGAGACTGTCCACGTGTGGGCATGTAGCCACCGCCAATGGTGTGCGCGACGGACTGTCTATGCTTGCGGCCCCAAAGTGGCGAGTATACCATCATGGAATTAATCCATGCCCAGGAGGTGGATCGAGAGAGAGCTGGTATGAATCGAAGTAGGGATGCGGCAATGGCGAGCAAGAATGGTACGACGGTAATGATGATTCTAAACTCTTTTGTCAAATTAAGTCGCATTATTTGGGCCAGTATTTTACATACGTGTATTTGGCGTGGCCTGCTTCATTCAACTCAAATGACTTGAGACCGTTGTAATTCTTCTGCCAGTCTGACATGCGGATAAAGCTGGTAACGTTCAACGGCGCACCAGATTTTACCACTGGCAGAGTAGTGTTCACTGGTGTATCGTCGTGATCATCTGAATCTCCATGGCCTCCATGTCGTGCGTAGATGATTCTCTTCCTGTGACCTGCGTGTCCCTCCGTTGGAGCCGTACCGTTGCTCGCGAGGGTGCTGTTGTGCTCGTCATGTCTTGCTCTTTGAAGCGCCTGCTGATATGTCATCGTCGGAACCCACGAAAAATTTCCGATGCTGCCTGTCGCCAAATGAGAGGCCCAGTAATCTTCGATGATCCCCGTCCGCGGAGCGTCGCTGCCGGGACAGTATGTGTCGATGCAGAGGGCTAGCGTCTGCATGAAGGCCGGGTCACTGATGAAGCAGCTCTTTGGCGTGGTGGCCAGTGCATGACTACCAGCTTCTGAGCGAGAGTCGTGCCCTGGTGTGCATAGAAGTTTCGATTTGGCAATGACGGAGCGGCAAGCAAAGGCACAGGGTGGCTGATACATCGTCTTGCCGAAGCCGATCAGACCAATGCCGTCACCGAGCACTGCTGGTGCGGCGGCAATGAGAAGCCATGTTACCAGCGCTACCATAGTGAACGGCTTTATCGAGGAAACCTTCAAAGAAATGGAAAAACAAGATGGCGATCAATGGTTCGGAATGCAGCGTTGGGCAGAAGTGCAGGCAGCTGGTTTATTATACAAGCGTTGCACTCCAGCCGTTCCACAACGACCGAGAAATCTACCGTAGCATTTAATTCTATTCTCTACTCACCAATTGTAAAGCTCTTAATTACACGCAAAGTGTGAGCAAATATATTCTCAATCTTGCTCACTCGTGCCTGTGCACAGCGGGCGGCAGTGGATCGGGTTGGGGCGCCAAGCCGGCCAAGATGCCAGAACGCAACATGTGCACCGGGATCCAATGGCTTTTTACGCTTATAATTAAGGTGCTTCTGTGCGCCAAGTCGCGCGTGCTCATTTGACCAGGTACAGAATTCTGCGCAATTCGTTTCACGGCGGTGGGATTTGCGGGTCTGGCATGTCAAAAAACGCACATTCATGAAACCGGCCTCTATCGGCAGAGTATACCGAGATGCGCAAAATGTAAGTAGAAGCTGGCTGAAATGTAGCTGATGATTATCAAGTAGTGAGCTTAATTGCGTCAATTGACAGTTTGAATTCTCCACCCGTCAAACACGACAACGTGCGCGAAGGCCTTCGAAACGGTCGCAGCAGAGGCGAAACCCCGCAGAATTCCCTTATAATTTGTTCTGGAAACAACTGTTAGTTGTATCTTTTAGAGTGACGATCGGAGCTGAACGCTACTTTCGGTAGCTCGTACTTGAAATGCGATATGAACAGCGTCAATTTACATTATGTAACATGAAGACCTTCAAAGCCTCGCAACTATAAACAATACATTGTTTCACCCAACTCCGTGGTATATTTTCCCAAGCCAGCTCAAAATCTGGCCGCAACCAAAACATGTATAAAAAGACAGTTGCAAATCAAAGCATCAAGGCAGCGCCGACCACCACGGCCATCGCAGCAACGGAACTGAAGGCACTGCCTACTCCTGATGCCATAGAATCTTTATCGTCCGAGCCGAGATTGAGCATGCTAACATTTCCGGACCTGACATCAATGCTCACTCCGCTTCCCGGAGGAACGGCTGGTAGAGTAGTAGTTCGAGGGGCTCCGGAGCCCGTGAAAACGGCTGTGAGGGACGTCTGCGTGCACAATGGATGCACGCTGACCTGGAAGACTGGGCCGCCGCAATCGGTATGAAGATTTTTGAGAAAGTCGGTTGCGCTCGAATATTTGCTCTTGGCCGCGCTGAGGTAGGAGACGTAGTCGGAGGATAGACTGGATGCGAGAGTGACTGTGCAGAGATTCCCCTTTCGCGGATCGGTAGACGCGCCATTGGCCGACAGAGCCGAGTCGAGCGCGGATCGCAGTTCCTCGTTGGCCATGGGGCTGCTGAAAGCTTGGCTGCAGACAGAGTGCGCGCAACTCTCGTTGAGGCCGTCGCGCTTTTGGACAACGCCGGTGATTTGCGCCCGGTGAGGCAGAACGCCAAAGGCGACAACAGTGGTCGCCGTCGGAACGTCAATTGTGAGGCCAGCGCCGGAACCGGCCAGCGCGGCGGCGGTAATTGTGGTGCTGAATTTCATGTCGCCGGTATCGAAGGTGAAACAATGAGTGGGAATTTGATTCTTATGAAGACTGGCGGCTTCGCTTCGCACCTTGGTGGTCGCGATCCCATTACTCGCAAGTGGGGAGCGCTAGCAAAGGGACCAGCGTCAACGGAGGTCTACTTTTGCTGGCGTGGTCTAAAAATACTCCAGCAAGAGAGTCAGTCCCTTTGTTCATGACAAGTCTAATTGCTGACGCAAGGATTCGGAAAACTTTTTCACCTTTCTGGGCGGAGTATCAGTTTTGAGTCGACAGCAAAACAATGGATGAGCAGAGGAGATGCGGGCTTCCACGTTTTCTTTCCGCCTGGTAAGACACCAAAAGTGACAGTCTACGTTGCGCTTCTAGAACAAAGATGCGGGGTTACCTCTAGAATAACGAATTACCAACGAGAAGCCTCAACAATAGCCCTTTTGCGTCACCTCGCAAATCGTTCCTTCTAGCTGCGATTATACTGAATAGCTCCGGGTTGTACAAGGTAGGATGCCAGGCCTCGGCAGCTCAATGTAATCTGAGAAAAAGCAAACAATTCTCTCTTTGAAGAATTGTCTTGCACTTGCGGGTACTGGCTCCGTAGCCCGAAACTCTGGCGTAGAGATCTCTGGCTGCAAGATGTATCCCAGAAGGTCAAAAAAGAAAAGGCCAGAAAGCTGAGCGAAGTTGAGCCCCGAATTGAAACAATTGCTCAACACAATTTGTGCCAGAATATCCTCGCATGCATAATACTCTGGCTTAGAGACATCGCCAGGGTATCCATGCAAGTCGCAAGTTAAGCATTGGGCTGCGACATGAACTGCTACGTTCGCGCATTTGCTTGGACATGGCTTCCCTCGCTATTATTACAAATATAAGAAGCCAGCTGCAGTACAGCACGGCCTTGTTCCCGTCTGGGATCAAGGCTACCGTCTACGTATGAGCACTAAGACTAGCTGCAGATGACAACATGCGGAGGAGGAGCAGACGGGCAAAGCTTGAGGCTGGCACTTTATCCATTATGTAAAGCACCAGGCCAAACGGCTGCAAAAATACCACTCAGCTGGCTAATTATAGAGGCGTACGGGGTTGTTTCTGCACCAGATTTTGGATCTACGGCAGCGGAGCGGGGTGGTGAACGATGTGATGCCGGTGACGTGTGACCACTTTCCCATGGCAGCAGTGCCGTAACGACCGGATGTGCGTGCTTGTCCAAGATAACGAGGCGCATCGACGGTAGTGGCATGTCAGGGCGGAAAGGTGAGCTGTCGACGCACATGCACATGGGGCCATGACCATCACGTTTCTGGCGGTGGCCCAATTCAGTGATATTTTGAGAGCCAGGACGCATCAATTACTGACGTATGCAGAGCATCCAAACAGATACGTGATGCCGCATGTTGGTAGTTCGTCTCGGATGCGCGGGGTTCGGAGGAGGGTATTAATTGTTGGCTTGGTGTTTTTGCTAAATGGGCTGGGCTGGCTGGCTGGGCGCGGACCAAGGTGGTGCCTCTGCTGGCTTGTGATAGCGGACCCTGGACGAGATTGGCCGCCAGCTGGCACAGGCAAACGCACAAGGTGGCGGGCCGGCAGAGCAAACTGTTGTTTGCAAGACCACGTGATTTATAACACTGGCTGGTAAATACCGTTTCTGCGGAATGCGATATCATGCATCATGCATGGAGTTTTGTCGACTTTTGTTTAGTTGAATTCTGAGCGTCATACCTGGCGACAGGCGGATTCGGCAGACACAAGCACGGCTTGAGCCCACCCAATGCTACTCCAATGCGGAGTCGGGCGGGCCCTAGCACAGCGCCGACCTCGAGAACTGTGCAGCCTAACTGAACTTGTACCCTCCTCCAACGCGGACCGCGATAATAGGCTACAACAGACTCAACGCCCCTGCAATACAGCACAATCTGCGGTGGCTTTGTCTCTCACTCGTCGCCTCGTAGCGGGGCTTGAGTGCCCGTGTGTCTGTGAGCAAACCTCACCACTCCTCAACAGCCACACAGCTTCCCCTCTTCCTCCACCTCCCATCCCCATGGGGTCTGCACGTCTTTCTGCACCCCCACACTCCAACAAGCTCGGCTTTTGCTAGTTTTTTTTTTCTAGACAGGTTCTGACGTGCTGCAGCTCACGATTTGGAGAACACGCACATACACTCACACTCACACACGCATTGCGATTCGGGAGAGAGAAGGGCTTGCAGCCATCTCGTCCGACTCCGTTATCCGTCGACTCTACCCTGCTCCGCTCGCCAGCCTTTCGACTCTCAGCGCCGCGCCATACGCCCCTCGCCGTCGCCCTCGTCGGCACGCCCAGACCGACATCTCATGCTTCCCCTCACGAGCCAAAAACTCAGAGTTCCAGGGCGCCACCAAACCCCAGCCTGCCCGCTAAAAAAACGCCAGTAGCCAGCCTGCTATTTGCGCAACCCGAACACACCGCACGACGCACGGCTCTTTGCGCCTTTGAGCTGAGCGCCGCTGGCCGCTGCTCGCCGCTCGCTGCATGGGCTCTTGTTCTTTGTCGACGGAGATCCTTTCATACCCCGTTCCCCGCCTTCTCTGCCTCTCACCCCGCCCTTATCCTACCTGGCCGGCCTTGCGAAGTGCCAACTAATCCCTTATCTGGAGCCTTTTCGACGTTACCTGCCATCCACGACAGCTAAGCTGCAGGATCTGCTGTGGTGCTCGCCCCCAGCCCTCTGCATCGCCCAACGTTTTGTGCATACGATTCACCCGACTCCAGCTTATTCTATTCCGCGCCAGCCCATTGGCCAGCTATTGTCGCGTCCCCGTACGGTCAATTGAATTCGCTTGAGCCAAAGGGGCAGCCCCAGGTTTTCTTCAACTTCCGCCTTCTGTTGCTTTTTGCGCGACACGCACCCATTCTGGTTTCTCGCTGCAACGCTGTTCAGTGTTTAGTGTCCCCCTCGAGTATCGTCTCATACGACCCCTCCGCGCCGTCCGCCTCGCCTTCTCCGCACCTACGCAGCCTCGACGCCTCTCACTTGTTCCCCCCTCCTGTCGGGCTCATCACCGCTTTGAAGTAGCGTCATTCTGAGGCCTGCGAGAGGGGGCCAAGCCAGGCTCTCTTCTCCTCATCCTCTTCTAGCGTTTTGCCAGCCCTCTTCTCCGAAGCGTTTAGCCTACTGTTTCCCACACGACACTATTGCTTCTTACTTGCAGGTCACCACTAACACACCCTGCCGCACATCAACCCCCACACCATACTGCAAAACTCTTACCTCAACTCGGCTTCTAGTCATCACTTCTCTGATCCATTGCCCTACCCCAACCATACCTTCCCCCGCCTTCCCAGGTCGGCTCTTTGGTGTGGCCGTGACCAGCGCCAACGCACACCAAGGCCGGGATGATTCCTATTCAGGCTCTCGAGGCGTCAGCTCCTCACCCTCCGCCGGCTCCCCATCCTGGAGCCATGATCACTACCGAGGGCACTGAGAACCGCAACCAGAAACCCAAGACACTGCCGTGCAAGTATTGCAGCAAACACTTTCGGTCAGTACCCGCGCTGCAGAAAGCCGCGTCCTTCCCAATCTAACAGGCACAGGCGTGTTGAACATGTGCAACGGCACGAGAGAACCCACACCAAGGAAAAGCCTTTCGCTTGTCCCTGGGATCGCTGCGGCAAGACATTCGGGCGACGGTGAGTTACAATGGTTTCTTCTTTAGCGCTTTTTTTTTTTTCTATATTTATCTTCCCTGCCCTCTCCTGCAATGCCACGGCACCGCATTTTCAGCTCCACCCAACCTACTTACTTCACTCGACACCTTTCCCACACTCTTTTCCATGTTGCCTGCTTGTTTACCCCAGTCACCGTGGCCGTCTTCATTGGCGATTTAAGCGCAGCAGTATAACTGACCCTCATGGACATCAGGGACCTTCTTGTGCGTCATGAAAAGCTCGTACACCTTAATGAAGCCAGCAAAGAAAATGGTCGCCCGAGACCGTCCTCGTCGAGCGCGGGCTCGCATAAGCCCTCGCTCTCTGATGGCCATGTCGAAACGGACGCCATGAATATGCACCGGACGACTCTGCCATCGGCTGTTCCACCGCCGCCACAGCAGATGTACCATGCTCAGCCGCCCATACCGAACAATGTGCAGCCGATGCAGCAAGACCATGCCATGAAGTCGAGGATGGCCGCCTGCAATCTTGACGTATTGTCAGATGCCGCGCTGGCCAGTGAAGTCAACTCCATGGCCCCCATGATGAACACTATCCCACAGCAGCCGACAAGTCATGCGAGAGCCAAAAGTTTTGGTGAGCCCATGCCTCAGTTTGGCGAACGGCAACCGCAGGATCCCACCCACGGGTTACCAACATTTCCTCAGCAGCCGGCCCCGCAGGCTGCATATGACGACTACAATGTTTTTCTGGACGACTTTTCTATTGCACCTCACTTCCTTCCACCACATTTTGAGCCGGATCAACCCATGAACATGTGGACCCGCTCACCAGCAAGTATGAATCAGAGAATGGCCTCGAAACCTGTGTCTGCGATGCCCTCACGTATCGGCTCGCTAGGACCAGATGCTCGGGATGCTACCGATTTTGTCGGAGATACTTCACGCCCCTCCCCATTACGGATATCTGTCGCCGATCATGCCGTGATCAAGAAAAAGCTTGACGAGTTCTCGTCTGTGTTGCCACACGACTTTGTGTTCCCCTCACGGCATACTCTAACCCGATTTGTCGAAGGCTACATCAGTGGGTTTCATGACTTGCTACCTGTCTTGCATCTGCCTACACTTTCTCCCGCTGTGATCGCTCCTGAGCTGCTGCTCGCCATTCTTGCTGTTGGAGCTCAGTATCGGTTTGAGAGCAACCGCGGCTATGCGCTTTGGTACGCCGCAAAGGCTGTGGCCACGGAACAAATTCGACGAAGGCATAGCTCGGAAATTCATGCACTGTTGCCCAATGCGGCGTCTTATAGCCCTCATTCGACTCGCCCTTCGCCAAACTCTGGATATAGAAATTCTTTTGGTTCAGGTCAGTCGGAAAGACCTTCAACAAATGATGGAACTCGAGATCCCTTGTAAGTAACAACTGGCGTGCCTTTTATATCTTCTCGTCTAATTAATCCCAGCTCTCCCAACACTCCTCAAGCACGACTGGAGACCATCCAAGCCATACTACTGCTCTTTGCTGTTGGTCTGTGGGGCATCAAGACAATTCTGCATGAGTCGCTTTCGCTCCAGAGCAACCTGGCAATTTTAATCAGAGAGGAAGGACTGCACATGGACGCAAGCCAAGCAGGCATCGCTGATTGGGAGACATGGATCCAACGAGAAGGTGCTCTGAGGACAAAACTCATCGCCTTTTGTTTTTTCAATCTTTGCAGCATGACTTACGATATGCCGCCCGCACTTCTGACATCTGAGGTCCATCTCTTCCTTCCATTAACCGCCCGGTTGTGGCGCGCTGAGTCAGCTTGGCAATGGCAAGAGTTGAGACAGTCCACGCCGCTGGTTGAAATTACCTTACACGAGGCATTCTCGAAGTTCTTCGGTCAAAATAACGCACACCTGCCCACTGAGCTTTCTTCTCTGGGCCACTACGTCTTGATTCATGCTCTGATACAGCACGTATACCTTTTGAAGCAGACCTCGTTTGCTGCTGGGTTGACTTACGACATCCAGCGCACACTCAGGCCAGAGGATGTCGAGCAAGGCTCTCAGGCCCTACGGATGTGGCATAATAGCTTTGAGCAGCGACATCAGCTACGGGCTGCCGAAACGGGTCACTATGGAAGCGTCGACACAATGACAGGCGGTTCTCTGGTGTACAATGCGACCGCCCTGCTGCGGTTGGCATACATCCGGCTCTACACTGATACCCCTCCGAGCCGAGCGCTGCAGACGCGGGATTCGATGTTGATTGCGTCTGCCATGCACAACACACCTGGTCTACCACGTAACCTACGTGTCCAACGAGCCGTATTCCAGGCTACGCATGCGCTGTCGATGCTGGTCAAAGTCGGCGTCAACTATGTAGCCAAGGCCAAGTCGACGGAATGGAGTATTCAGCATTCGCTCTGCAACTTTGAATGCGCCATTCTCGTGGCCAAGTGGCTCATGAGCCTCGCCTCCATCGGGCCCCAAGATGCGCCAGCATCCGGCGAAGAGATAAGCCTTCTTGAAACCGTACGGCGAATGGTGGATGAGACAGAGTTTGCTGTGCCGCAGCGCGACGCCAACGTGAGCGATGCGGTCAAGCTCCGGCAGCTTGCCAGCGCCGTGGTCCGGCTGTGGTCGGAGACGTTCAAGGGCACACACATTTTCGACATGGTCAAGACAATGGGCGACAGCCTGGACGGGTACGCCAGCCTGGTGGAAAAATCCTAGGGACATATTTCGATCAGAAGCGTGTTGTGTCACGAGGCGGATGACGGGTGGGTGAATAGCGGTATGGTGGAGCAGAAACATATGGCAGGACCTTTCCTTTTCTAGAGCGATTTTTTGAGCGAGATAAAACGGGGATATTATGGCGTTTTGATGTACAAAAGAGGCCCTGGTCTGATTTTTTTCCGAAGCTCCCAGCTTCTGCCGCCTCTGGACTGTACATAGGAGACTTTGGGAGGCAGCGTCCCCCTTGCGAGGGCGGATATGGCTTGCACTGGCATGACGAAAGTGATGTACGAACTAGCAAATAGAAGCGAATAAATGAATATATGACTCTCAACTTTGCTGTGCCAAGGCTCAGGTGGTGACGGAAGATGTACTGGCTATAAACAAGTACGAGAAATTAAGCTTTATTGGCGACGGAGTTTCGTGTACTTTGGCCACGGTTTCTAGCAGTAGGACTGAATGGGCTCATCAAAGCAGTCGTCCCATTCTGTTTTCCCTGTGCGCCAGAAAGCGCGGATCTTTTCCATCAACATCAGATATTTGCATTTTATGCGCGGATCCTTCCAGATACTCATCATGCACTGATCAACAAAAGCCTGGTCTGCGGCGTCTGTCGTCGGATTGGAGGCGGCGACGCCGGCCACGATCAACGGCCAAAGAAGGGGCTTTGCCGACTCGATTGTAGCCTGGGCGAGCCGAAGAACCTCAAACAGCTGCTTCTTTTGTTGCCCGCGTACCTTTTCAAAGGTCAGAAGACCCTGCGGCGCGATGTCTGGGGAGGAGCGGGCCCAGGTGACAACAGCCGAGCGTGGAAGCGAAAGGATCCCGTACATTCGGATGGCGACCACGAAAAGGCGTGCCATGAGCGAGTATTTTTCAACTTGATCAGGATATTCCTCTTTTGCCCACGCAATAACGTCAAATCGGGATATTATGTCCAAAGTTTTCTGCACAGACAGCTTGTCAGTCGCTTGAAGGCCGCGGCTGGCAATCCGGGCCCGAAGTCGTGATATATGAAACATGGAAAGAAACATGTCTATCGGACAGGGCGTGTCTGTCAAAAGACGGACCTGGAAGACTAGTTTCAATTCATCGCCTGGAAGGTCATAAAATCTGGAGATTTGCCGCTTGCCCGGGCTTGTTGTGTTGTTGAGCAACATTGCGCTGAGGGTATGTCAGTCCATAGGCAATATTGCACGGCCGTTGTCAGGTACGGCAAATGAACGCACCAACATAAGAAATACAAAGGCGCGGGGGTGCCAAGCATTTTCAATACCGTTGCAGGGCCGCCTCGATGTTTGATAAATGCCAGAGCACCGCTAAAATGGGCTTGCCATAGCGAAGCGTCCACGTACTCGTCGGCTGTCGCCAGGCTAAGAATAGCCACTAAAACGATGACAGCGCTGTCCTTTGCACTTCCGTGAATATTTCTGTTAATAAATTTGAGACACTCTTCGGTACAGATGTGATATTGTCTCCACAGGCCAGCCAAAGCCGGATCTTGATTAACCGTCAACATCTGGTTACGAGATTTTGCGGCGTGCGAAAGCTGCTCAGAGAGGATGAGCGTGATGAAATTATTCGCTATGACAGGCTTCATCGGTAAAACAGGATGGTGCAATGTGCCAAACTCTGGCTCACGCAGCGGTCCCACAACCTCGATGTCTGCTCCCGAAGCGTTGCGATTAGCCATGGCCACCTGGTTGGTATTGAACGAAGAAGAAGAAGGAGCCTCACAGAATCGATAACACTGCATAAAGGCCCAGTCTGGCGGCAGCGTTGTTCTGCCGAGTCTCGGACTCGCATGGGCCTGTTGCGTCTGAGGTAAAAGATCCCTCCCTCGGACACTGCCGCTGTGAGCCGCCAGGACGACGGCCCGGTGTTGTGTTGGCAGATCTAGTTCGTAGCCCTGGCAGAGAAACTTGCCCTGGATGCAGCGATTACAGGTTGGCCGGGATTCGTCGCACTTGACCCGACGCGAGCTGTACGGCTTTGTTCTTAGTCATATGACGCATACTTTTAAAACAGAAAAACTGCATATAAGAAAAAAAGGTCCTGGTGAGACGAACCGGCAAGTAAGGCAGCCCGTTCGGGCCTTGGTCGCCCATCGCCGCTGTCGCGGTGCTCCACCAACGACCGCGCCGCCAGCCGCGGCGTCAGCATTCATGGCGCTGAACACGGGGTTTGGCGGTAAGAACGAAGAGGACGCCTCTTTTCGCGAAATAGAAGCTCCCCACTCCTGTGGAAAGTGAGGTAGGATGGAGCGCTGCTTCTACGAAGAAGATACAACTGCGAAGACGAGGCTGACCCCGCTCGGCGACATTATCCCAGTCGACGTTGGTGCTAGGCCCATTTTGTACCGATTCACACCTATTTTCTATTATATTTTATTGTATGAGTCCAGGAGTCCTTTTCTGTTCTCAGCATCTTCTTGTGCCTGGCCATGCCGGAAGCTGCCGCTCTTTTCGGACGGTGGCGTGAGCGAAATGGTCTAACAACATATTAACCACCTAGCCTCACGGCGTTCTGATAACAGGCCGTTCGGCCCTGTTAGACCTGGTCTCCTCGCGGGGCGGGTCTTGTGCGATGGCCGGCCGAGAGAGGTTTAAGAGAGCGCGGCAAAGTAGGCGGGCGACATTTTGCACAGAACATAATGAAGCGGCATGTCATTCGTCGATTATCTCACCTGCTCCGCTTCATGAAACGTCCGAATGAACCGCAAACCTACCCCGGGCCCCAGAGTGAAATCCCCGGAAAGATAGCCTCATCGCTCCAGACTCAGGGCATGTGAGAGTGACCCACCAGTCAAGTGTCTTGGGGAAGGGCTTCGGGGTTGTGGGGCCAACCTCGGCTGTGAGGTCACCCAGTAAAGACCGATCCCTGGTCATCGTCGCCTGTGCTTATGCCGACAGACAAGCCTTCTTGCGACCTTTTTATCTGCTTCTTTTCTTTTCCTCTTGCATAGTCTTGACATTTCAGTTTTCTCATCGCCTTCCTACCTTTGTCTTCACCAACCTCAACACCACAACCGCCAACATGCCTATTGTCACAGAGCTCACGCGCAAACTGGGCATCCGAGGTAAGCTCCCACCATCTGTCTCCGACGACCGGCTGCTCGAAAAAAAATAGCCTCGATTGCCATAGCCGTCCGCCCATGCCTCTGCGCGCAATCAGTCCCATGCTAACATGATATTCGTCTCCCAGTCCCCGTTGTCCAGGGCGGCATGATGCACATTGGTACCGCCGACCTGGCCTCGGCCGTCTCCAACGCTGGCGGTCTCGGCATCATCACCGCGCTCATCTTCAAGACGCCCGAAGCCCTCCGCACCGAGATCCGCCGCTGCCGCACCCTCACCAAGAAGCCCTTTGCCGTCAACATGACCCTGCTGCCCTCCATGGTGCCCCCGGACTACCCCGCCTACGCCAAGGTCATCATTGACGAGGGCATCAAGATTGTCGAGACGGCCGGCAACTCGCCCGGCCCCATCATCAAGCAGCTCAAGGCCGCCGGCATCATCGTCCTGCACAAGTGCACCGCCATCCGCCACGCCCAGTCCGCCGTCAAGCTCGGCGTCGACTTCCTCTCCATCGACGGCTTCGAGTGCGCCGGCCATGTCGGCGAGAGCGATATTACCAACTTTATCCTGCTTAGCCGCGCCCGCCAGGAGATCACCATCCCCTTTATCGCCTCTGGCGGTATCGCCGACGGCAACGGTCTTGCCGCTGCTCTCTGCCTCGGCGCCTCCGGCGTCAACATGGGCACCCGCTTCATGTGCACCATCGAGGCGCCCCTCCACGAGAACATCAAGAAGACGATTGTCAAGTCCGACGAGAACCAGACTGCCCTCGTCCTCCGCCGCTGGCGCAATACTTCTCGTCTCTTCAAGAACAAGGTCACCGAGCAAGCCCTCAAGGTTGAGCGCGAGAGCACCACTGGCGAGTTTTCCGAGATTGCTCCCTACGTTTCGGGCCAGCGTGGTGCCCAAGTGTTCGTCAACGGCGACCCTGAGCACGGTGTTTGGACCACCGGCCAGGTCATGGGTCTCATTCACGATATCCCTACCTGCGATACCCTTGTCAAGCGCATAGAGAAGGAGGCCGAGACGGTTCTCAACGACCGCGCTGCGCTCATCGTTCCTGAGTCGAAGCTGTAAATTAGCGAGCAACAAGATTTCTGTTTCTGCCATCAGTGGACAATATAAAGACGTAAAATGATAGAAATAAATTAGAGGTCATGATTGACGACGAAGATATGTTGTGTTGGATTCTCCCATAGTTGTCATTTACTACATGTATTTTTCAATTTTTCAGAGAAAATAGTTCAATTTTTGCCACTGGTTTACTTCTTATCTCTTTACCTATCGTACTGAACGTGTCTTGTTCAATTTCATCAGCTTCGCAGCATCATAAAAGTGATCGCCTGATCCGCCTGATCCGTCTTGTCCGCATGAAATGGTGAACCCAGCTTCCTTGTGGACTGGTGGTGCCTTAGAGCAAAATTTAAAATTCAAAGCTTGTTTAATTGTCTTTATAAACTATTATATCATGGTTGTATACGATGGAAGATAGAAACTCGCTCACTGCAGAACAGTCTGCAGTTTGAATGGGTACGATACATGACCGGTGACAACTCCCACAGTATTTTTGATGGCCTTCGAGTGAAACTCATCTAATGCATTGCGTGTTTCGACTGTACCAATGTCAAGTCGGACAAGCAGCTCTGATACAGCGCCGTAAAGTATGTCCGTATTACCGTCCTCAATCTTCGCAGCGATACCAATCGATCCGACAGCTCCCAGGCGCCTTGTCTCTTCGCATTCACGAATGCCAATGCCGTAGCAAGCATCAGCGCCAACTTTACCAATCACGCGGCCCTTGAACGCTTGCATGAGTTTTGTGCAAAACCTTCCTTCGCCGGCAACCATTTCAGGGTAGGTTGACATGGCGTTGAACACCCGAGCCATGCTCTGCTGCCTCGCAGTCGCATCTGTGCTGCCCCCAGACACGGTGTCTGCCGCCGTCGCGAACTCGGCGTTAGTTTTCGCCAAATAAATCAGGGGATATGCAGGTGCAGGCATATTGCATCCATCGATAGCCCAGCGCACTTGATCAGGCGGTAGTTGCGCAATTTCCTCTGTAGCCTGTTTTACTCGTTGCTGGAGTGGGTGGGTGAGAACGTGGTAGTCCTCCGGCTCTGCGCCAATGGCGCGCGCAGCTGCCAGCATGCCTGAATGCTTCCCAGAGCAGTTGCTCCATACGGGCGTGGGCTCAAAACCAGCTCGAATCCAAGCCTTGTTTCTGTCGGGCATGATAGGAGGATGGCCACCACAGCGCAGATGGCTCTCGGAGTTCCCTGCTTTTGCTAGGATGTTTTTGGCTCGCTCTACATGTCGCTCTTCGCTGCTGTGAGAAGCGCACATCAAGGCGAGGTCAGCCTCCGCCAAGCCATACTTTTCCAGCGCTCCAGACTCGACAATAGCAACAGCCTGTGCAGGTTTGGCCGCAGAGCGGATCAGCGTTACCCGATTTGGGTCGCCGACGACGAAAAGGACCCTTCCTGTCGAATCAACAACCACCGCATGGAGTTCATGCCGATTTTCGATTATGCCGTTTCTGTCAATCGCCACATAACCCTCATCGCGAGTGGTTTTGGTCATGCTAGGATGGCGCCCCTGAGCTTTCAGATAGTTTTCCGGTTGGAGAGACGAAAAGAAGAGAGTTTAATGAAAGATTGAGATCTTGCTAAATTGTTTGGTGCTCTTTTTAACGTTGTTGAGTAGAAGAGCGTGCTGGGGAAGCATCATCAGTCAACAAAAACTATCGCGGGTAGCCTGCCCGTTCTCCACAAGTTACCACAACCCTGCGCCGCTGTCGGAATCCCCGTGGGGAACCTTAAGGGTTTGTTGCGCGCCCTACCGACAGCTTCTAAAATCTATCCTACTATTAGAATGATGACGTGTCTGAAAGCAAAATAAAAAGAACTCAATGAGTTGCAGAGTAGTTTACAAGGATTGAGTCTAAGTACAGCATGATGCCTGGGCTCTCACCCTGTTGCCTCATTGGGCAATACCCTCCAATAGTACAACCGCTGACACTGTGAACACCCTGAAAACACTGCCCCGGTGGGCACGCACCATTAAAAATTTAGGCACCTATTAACAGCGTGTGCAGATGGGAATTTAAGCACGAATCAGATAGCGACCTACAAAATAGCAAGCTGCTGAATAGCCACGTAACAATACCAATGCCTGTCAGGCAACACTGGCCAGTTGTAAGCTTTGTTCTTGGAGCATTATTTATAGACCACGAATCTGCTGGACAAAACTTTAACAAACAGCCTCAAAAAAAATTACTTATACAATCATGCACTTGCTCGTTCTAGGCGGAACTCACTACGTCGGGCGCCTTGTCGCCGAGAACGCTCTCGCCCGTGGCCACCAAGTCACCGTGTTCAATCGCGGCAACAAGCCTGCTCCGGCCGGCGCGCAAGCCCTGGTCGGCGACCGCCTCGCCGAGAATGGATACGCTGCTCTCGACGGCCTCTCATTCGATGCCGTGGTCGACACTTGGGTCTCGGACGCCTCCGCCGTCAAGCAGGCCATTGCTGCTCTCCAAGGGCGCATGAAGCATTATGCCTTTGTTTCCACCATCAGTGTATACGACCCCAAGGCGTCGCCAGCGCCTTACAATGAGGACTCGCCGCTTTACGATATTGACAAGACGCCGGTCAAGTACTTCAAGGATAAGCTGACCTCGGAGCGCGAAGCCGCTGCGTCTGGTGTACCGACGCTCATCGTCCGCCCGGGCCTCATTGTCGGGCCGGGCGAGACAACCCCGGGAAGGCTGCCGTGGTGGCTGCGCCGCATGGAGCGCGGCGGGCCGACTTTGGCACCAGGGCCAGAGGACTTCGCCCTGCAATTCATTGACGGGCGCGATCTCGCAGCATTTCTGGTCGACGGAGCCGAGCGCGAGCTCGAGGGGATCTTTGATGCAATTTCAGGCATTGGCCATATTACCTTTGGAGGGCTCCTAGAGGCTGCAAACCAAGCGGCCGGTGGGAAAGCCACACTGCACTGGGTGGATGGAGACGAGGTGGCCAAGGCCGTCGCTGGAAAGCGAATGGAGATACCACTCTGGTTCCCCAAGGAATTTGCCTTCATTTTCCAGAGTACTGGTAAAAAGGCTGCGGCAGCTGGTCTGAAAATACGGCCTGCGCTGGATACGATCAACGAAACTTGGCAGTGGCTTACTGCTAGCGGTTGGAAAATCGGAGATGGGCCTGCAGGGATTCCAGACGACGTCGAAGCTACTCTTCTGAAGCAGCATAGTGAATCGAGCAAGGAATAACAGGGGAAATTTATTGTTTCATTGATTCAACCAAGCAAATTCTAACTAGTGTCGCTATTTATCAAACATTATACATTATGCGATTCTGTCTGTTAGTGAGAAACCTTGATCTGGTAGAAGTGAACCTCGGTCGGGCCGCTCTTCTGGTTATAATTGCCAGCTTTGAAGTAGCTCTTGGGTCCATTCAGCTTGTGGGTGTCCAATTTCTTGAATGCCTTGCCGTTGATGCTGACAGACAAAACATTCTTCTCATAGCGAATTTCATACGTAAAGCGCTGTCCCTTGGGCACGTGGTCGACATCGACACGCTGCTGCTTGCAATCGTTGTCTGGGCACAGCTGGACGCCCATCTTGAGGTCGCCCGCTGAGTTGTAGTAGAGCTCGGCGACAGGCTTATGCGAGATGTTCCCGTCAATGTGAATTTGGCCGATGCAAATTTCGCCATCGTTCTTGGTGACCTTGAGCTCGCCAAAAAGGCGATTCTTGTCGGCGTGGGGGTCCCAGCTGGCGGGTTGGTTCTCGCGCAGCTCTGATCGGCAGTGGTCGCTGTTCTGGGTGCTGACGCACTCTGAGTTGGTCTTGTCGCCGGGAACTTTGAAGACGAGGGAACCGTCGGATTTGTCCGTGAAGAAGTATTTGGAGTTGCTGTAGCCGTGGCAGTCGTCGCCTAGTTTGTCGGCGCTGACCTCGTCAGGATGATTGGTCTTTCCGGAGGGGAGCTGCAGCTTCCAATGGGAAAGGTCAAAGTTGCCTCCTGGCGCGCAATTGGCGTCTAGTGCGGCTGAGAGAGAGATGCTGCTTAGAAGCAGGGCGACGTTTGTGAAGTGCATGTTGGCGGTTGGCTGGCGTTTTACCTCGGCTCGAATTGGATAGTTGCTGGATTCAGAGATGTAAGTTGAGGATGAGGCGATGATGCAAGTCTAGCCAGCGCAGAGGGAAGCATACGGTCCCTTTTTATACACTTATTGGCTATCAACTCGCGGTTCCTTTTACGAGAAATATTACGAATTCACCGTTGAGCCTCCCGATTTCAAGCTAGCTATGACTTCTCACGTCAGCAATAGGGCGGGCGTGGAATCGCGGCAGTCCGAATCGCGCTCTGCCGGGGGCCGTGACGCTAGAGGTACGGCTCAGAGGCGCTGGTTGGTCACCTCGCACTAGAAGCTGCCCCGGCGCGGCTTCTAATCTCATATTGTACCAGGCTAAAATGGGAGGTTCATTAGCGTGGTTTCTTTACTACTAAAACAGTAGCTGCGCGCAAATCATTTGTCTTTTCAAGCAGTGCTCGTATTCCGAGATTCTTCTCAACACCCTAGGATCCCATTGGTGGGATTAATGTACACTCTCTTCCTTGAAAAAATGTCAGTGTGTGACTTGTTTACTAAAAGAGAACTGTTAAATAATAATTAAATAATAATAATAACGATAACTACTAAATCATTTTCTAAAACAAACAGTTTCGCTTCTTCCTATTTTGGCGGTAGTTGACGGTAGCAATGTACCAGCGCCACTGGCGGCTTAGAATTCATCAAACTTCCCTCTGGTCCTCTATAATCTTTTAATGAATTAAACTTGCTTGACGATATTATATGAAAGATATATTGTTATGAGATGTTATTATTTACTCTTACACCTGCCTGTGTATCAGCTAAAGAACATTCCATAGCGCTACATTTTACGCATGGCATGGTTCGTCACCCTCTCACGACCGAGTCTCTGCATTAGATCCGTAAGACCTTTCATTCTCTTGAATTGTTTTCTTTGGTGTCTCCGACCACCTCTTCTGAGCTGGTTGGCACTGGCAGACCTTCTGCGCAGACCACAGATGAGAGGGGCACGCCAGCGGACAGCTCTGCCCCACCCCCACCAAAAAATCACCGACTTCAATCCAACTGTGTCCACACAGTTCGATTTCCTGTTCCATCACCAATTCCAACACATTACACACCCCAAACCCGCCGCAATGTCGCATCCAAGAATAGAAGAGGTCTCCGACAGCGACCCGGACATGGTCTCTGACCCTGAAGAGATTGACATTGACGACTTCGACGATACCGACATCATGCGACGAGTCGAGCCCAAACCCGCCGCCGCTTCCTCTTCCGAAGGCGCTGGCGAATCTTCCTCCGCCGCCGCGCAGCAGGCCATGCAGCAGATGATGATGAACCCTAACAATACGCGCTCCGTGACGGCGGACGAACGCGCCTCGTACGCCGGCTACCAGAGCCTGTACCCCATCTACTTTGACGCCTCGCGCACCCGCGCCCAGGGCCGTCGCGTGAGCGCCGCCCTCGCCGTCAAGAACCCGCTCGCGCGCGAGATCGCCAACGCATGCTCGCGGCTGCGCCTGCAGACGGTCCTCGAGCCCGAGAAGACGCACCCCAAGGACTGGGCCAACCCGGGCCGCGTCAAGGTCGCCCTGAAGCCCACCGAGAAAGGCCCCGCCCCGACGCACAAGATTGCCAACAAGCACCACCTCTACATGCTCGTCGCCCAGCACCTCAAGGAGAACCCGACGACGGAGCGCTCCGCCGGCCTGCGCGTCCGCATGGGCGGCCAGATCCACCCGCCCGAGGACAAGCCCTACCCCAAGCCCGCGGCGCCCCGCGGCTGGAAGATCAACGAGTACGTGCCCTACATGAGCGCCGCCATGACCGGCGGGGGCGTCTCCGAGAACCTGTTCAAGGACATTATGAAGGAGATGCAGGGCGGCGGCGACCCCATGTCCGCCCTCATGGCAAGCCAAGCAGGTGCTGCGGGCGGAAGCGGCTCAGACGACGGTGGAAAGAAGAAGAAGGATAAGAAGAAGGGCAAGGCGTAAATAGGGACTGTTTGATGCTATGGGCAAAAATGGTTTAGGTCGGAGGTTACACGAATGGTGGAGGGGCTTAGCATATCCATGGTTGATTATAACTCTCCAGTTGGAGAGGAGCATCTCTTGACCGGAGGTCAAGGACAAACAGATACATGATATTCACTCTTGCTACAATATGCGAGACACAAAGATAGAAAAGGAACAAAATAAATTGTACATGATATAACGCGAAAGGGGTATCTCCCATGTCCTTGGCTTGTTGATGCTTGTGACCAACACGATTCTTTTTTGAATCACGTTCCTTCTATGAATATATACAAGCCATGAGGCTCAATTTTATACGGCAGCAGCTCTTGCGCTCTGAAGTGCATCCCATTCACGCGATCCAACAATCTGCACCCTACTTCGAGAGCCGGTTTTCAGTAGCTTCCCATCCGGTCCAGGTAGGCGGATTTGCATTCGTGCCGCCGGCTTGGGGCGCGTACCATCTGCGCCGCCGCGAACGGCTGGCACAAGAATTGACTGGCTCTTCTTGACCACCGAATCTTGCCACGACTTCCAAGCAGCGAAATCCTCGGTTTGCTTGGCGGCATGATACTGTGGTGTCGTCTTGGCCGAGCGCCATGCCAGCCTGTCCTTGGGAATGGAAGCGTAGTCAAATACGCCAGCCGACGACGTCATCTTAACAAGTTCACTCAGCACGTCTTTGCCTTCGGCGACGACAAGGGCCCTGCGCTGTTCCGCAACACTGGCAGGCTTCTTCAATGGCTCCGCGAGCCAGTCGTAGTTCTGTTGTTCCGTCAGGCGGGCGCGGCGATTGTCCTCGCGCAAGTAGCGCACTGCGGACTGGAGGCTCTCAATATCCTGCTTGAGGGTATCCATCTCGCGCGCTGTGGCAACAGCGCGCTCCTGTCCAGCCTTGTTGCCAGCAGCATCGGCGCCATCTGCGTAGGCTCGGCTGTCGCTCGCGACCTTCTTCCACTTATCACGCTCAGATTCGAGCATCTTCAGCTCTCGGTCTTGCTTCTCAATATCATCCTTGAGACTGGTGGCTTGTTCAGTAGAAGCCTCAAGATCCATTTGCAGAGCGTTGATGCGTTCAATGTTGGCCTGCGCATCCCGCATGCGGGACTCCAGGGTTTCAATCTTGAGCGCGGCAGTGCTAAGGTGCTCGTCTCTCTGGGCAATGGTGCGGCGAGCTTCGCTATGCTCTTCCCTAAGTCGTCTGAGTTCTTCCTCAGCATCCACCGGCACAGCTTTGAGAGCCTTGAGCTCCAGCGAGCGGAGCTTCCAGGGCGCCGGGCTCACGTCAAACTCGCGAGTCTGGCTGAGATCTGTAGCCAAAGTGGCCACTTCGGTCACTTGAGCTTGGAGGTTGCGCAGTTGAGAGAGGTATTGAGAGAACATGTCGGATTCGCTTGAAGATGTAGCCTCCAGTACCACAGCGTGGACGGCGTTCTGCACATCAGAGTGCGTGAAAGGTTCGGTGCGCCCTTCGTCCTGGGTAAAGAGGCTGTGGAGACCTGCGCCGATCTTGCGAGCCATGACCGCCAGTTCTTCGCTGGCAGTTTGGCATGACTCGAATAGGTCGCGGTTCTCCGGTGAGAGAGAGAGCGATCTTGTTTTGAGGTCTTCCAACGCGCGAACGGCCTTGCCTGCAATAACCTTGGTGCTTCGTGTCTGCGTGATGACAGTCTCGAATTTCTTGGTGAAAAGCTGCGTCATCTCTTCGTCAGCACCCTCAGTGGTGATGGAACGTTCAACCATGATGCGTGCGGCATTGAAAGATGTAGCAGCAGACTCCAGATGGCTCTGCGCAACAACAGCCTTCATATGCGACTCATCGGCGAATCCAGGGGCATCATCAGTGAGGTGTACTTCGCCAAGATGCGACATCAAAGCAATAGTGCGCTGCAGTGCTTCTGCACACTGTTTCTCCTTGAGGTCATCCTTGCGAAGGCTGTCGATCCAGCCGTTAAGAGCACGCTCGACGGGCTCTACCTCCAGCAGGGCATTCTGGTAGTGGGAGAATTGAGCCATAGAGCAGTGATTCATATCGTTGAAGAATCGCTCGCACATGGCGGCGACCCACGTCAGCTTGTCAACAGCATCACAGCCTGCGAAAACGTCGTCTTCGTGACCTGGCTGGGGTTGGCCGTTGAGCTTCTCCTTAATAAAGCCGCTGAGTAGGTTAGACTTGAACGCAAGTCTGCGGAAGCGTAGTAGTGCCAGAACTGAGTCTTGCTCCTCCTTGTATGTGTCGGGAAGGAAGAGTTTGACAATCCCAAGGTGCTGCTCGGCTTCTTGGGCCTCGAGGCGTCGCATCTCGAGATCAATTGTCTTGACTTGGGCCTTGGCTGCGGAAATCTGCAGCTTCATATTCAGATCCATCATGGCGCGTGATCGGTCGTTGAGCTTCTCAGATTCGCCCTCTGTGACGGCCTGGGAGGCTCGCATATCATCCAAATCGGTCTGCAAGTTGGTAACAAGCTCCCGGAATCTGGACAGAGTATATTCCATATCCTCAAAGTTCTCTTCCTGTTGGCCGGCTCGGCGAGCTTGTTCGGCAATAACACTGTCTCTGAAATCAAGCTCTTCCTGAAGCTCTTTCTCGTTCTGGACGTGATTGATCTCGAGTTCATCATTGATTTCTTTCAGATTTTCCAAGTCTTCGATCACGGCCTTCAGCTCTTCCATCTGCTCCGACAGGCTCATGTTTCGTTCGGTAAGGTCTTCAATCATATCTTCGGCACCAAGAGCAGTATCCAGCTGGGAGCGGAGGTCGTCAACAGCAGCTTCTGACTGCTGCAGTTTCTCCTTGGTCTTCTCGTGCTCCTCCTTGGTGCCACCAAAGTCACGGACATCCTCTTCAAGCACGGCGATCTGGGCTTTGAGGTCTTCTTCTTGCTCGTGAGTAATGTCGCGTAGTCGAATGAGAGCTTCACGCAGGCGCTCATTTGTCCGTTCCATTTGCATCCAATTCGCGCTTGTTTTCTCCTCCGGCGTCATGCCTTTGCTATATTCAGAGTTTTCTTCGCGAAGAATCTCCACTTCCAGTTCGAGCTCTTCAGCCTTTTGCTGCACAGCTTCGAGCTCAACTTTCAGCACCTCGTAATTCTCCTCTGCCATTTCGCGATCAAGCGTTGCCAGCTCCAGAGCTGTGTCATGGTCGGCTTGGAGAGCCTCTACCGATTCAAACCTCACTTCAGCTTCCTTGAGTTGTTTTCGGAGCTCTGTCAACTCTTGTTGCTGCGGTTGGTACTTGGCTTGCAGCTTTTGGATGACATCGGAGTATTTGTCTCGTTCGGCCTGGACTTTGTCCAATTGCTTTAGTTTGTCGCGGTCTTCTTGGCGTTTTCTTTCCAAGACCTTCAGTTTTGCCTTTAAATCTTCGACTTCTTTGTTGGGTAGGCCACCGGATACCGAACGAGGCATACTGGCCACAGCTGCTGGCTTTTGCGCTGCTGAAGAGGCGGCGGCTATCTTTTCCAAGTTATTTGCTTTCGCCATGACAGGGCTCTGTGGTTGAGGTGATAAAATTTCGGCATCGCTTTTGACGGGGGAGCTTGGGGCAGTCTCGCCGTTGCGAGAGCCTGTGTTGCTCTCGTAGCCAGCTTGCGAGTCTGCGGAAGGCCGTCGACCTGAATCGGGACGCCGTAGGCCGGCAAGAGCTGGAGCTCTGCCACTAGCTGAACGGGTGTGTGAAATGCTCCCTCGTGAGGCCACAGAGGATACGGAAGCTTGTCTTGTGGTGCGTGCTGCTGGGGCTGCGGGAGGTCCCATAGACGTCCGTTGGGCAGGAACAGAGGCGCGAGTTCGAGCTCCGACCGATGCTACTCTGGCATTTGAGGGTGTTCCGGTTCGTGAAGCTGCAGCGCTCGATGCAGCGCTTAAGGGCTTTGTCGGGGATTTCGTGGGAGACTGCATCTCGATTAGCAAGGTTGTTGATCGATTTCATCGCAGACTGAGCTCACCGCAGAACCAGTTAGCCTTCCGATGCTAGCAGGACGGGTTGTTCTAGGAACTGGACTTGGGCTCGGTGCATTAAGGCTCTTTCTTCTGTTCAGGGCGGCATCGTTTCCAATAGAGGCGCGATTGGCGGCGGGATTGATGAAGCTGCTGGGACGGGCGACCTTCTTGACTCCTGGCTTGGCGGCCGGAGGGGGCTGCGCGATAATGGTAGCCATCATGGGTTTGACGAACATGCCATAGCCCATTGGGCAGTCGAAGTAGCGCTGTCCCTGGACGCTGCCATCATTTTTGCCCGACTTGTCCTCCAGTTCAACCCCTATCCACTCGCCAACCTGGAAGTTTGTTTGGCCAGCAAACCGCACAGTGGCTTTGCGGCCATCGTTTAGCTGCACAATCTGGCCGGGCTTAAAATCAGGCATTATGAAGATTCGGCAGACAGTAGGCGCATCGTGGCGCCAGTGCGTCCGGTGATGATGCAAAAGCGGGTGTTGTGTTGATAGACTGCACTTGAGCTAAGGCGGCATTCGGGCCTCCCTGCATGCATGTGTGAGAGCTTCCCCAGCAGTTGCGGTCACTGGAGTCCACTAAAAATGTACCTGCGGCACAGCACCAACGCGTCTGCCGCCACCAGTCAACGCGCTCCGCCCTGTCAGGTACCACTCTCCACAGCACAACTGTGTTGCCTTAGATCCGAGGCAGCCACACGTTAATGGCTGCACACCAGCGCAAGCCACAGCGCACACACAAGGAGAGACATATTGCGAGACACTGGAGGCTACTATCACCGGATTCGCTCTTTTCGGCTTCAAGATAATCATTGTCGGTTCAATTATTACACCATTCATTCGTCATAATCCGTGACGCGTGACGGGAACTAGAATATGTTTCTATACGCCAGAGATATGCTTTCCTACTGCACCATGCCCAAGGGGCAAGGTTACCCTCCCGTATCCAAAATGACAAAGCACTTGATCCAAAACGCCTCTTAATCATAAGCCATTTAATCGTCTCTCCAATTTGGAGGTACACCATTACGAAAAGCACCAGCTCTCATCCATTCGACCAGCTCGAATGCCAGTCGGCGCTCAGTCACTTCGTCAATAGTCGTGCCGTTCGGAATTCTCACCACAATAAGGCCCATACGCTTCCCAAATTCCACGGCTGGAAATTTCGTCATCTCATCATCCTCACTCGGCTGCACATACACTACCAAATCAGCATTGGGTGTCCCCCGCCACATGTTCGCCATCCACTGCCAATGGTCCTCCGGGGAATATAGATCGGAATTGGACGTGCTAGAGGCAAACTTGTCGGAGAGTGTCAGGCTATAACCTTCTCTCATAAGGGCTACAGGCACCTTGGAGGATGCCAATGGTACCTGCTCCGCCGCTGTCGATCCTTCGGGTCCTGAAGAAGAGCCGTCTCTCATGCTGGTAACGTGCGCGACTATTTGTGTTGATTTTTCCTGCCAGGAGATAATCGTACGCAGGTACGCAGAAAATCCAGGTTCCGATGGAGCAGCCGTCGCTCTGCCTGCTTCGATTGGCTCCGGGTCGGGTGCCCAGGAACGGAGAGATACTTCACCACAGGCGAGCAACGCTTTTTCGACCGCAATTCCCACATGGTGCAGCATTTGGGAATTATTGCCTTCAACCGCGATGACAGCACCACGGCGCTCAATTGGGGATCGATCATGTTCGCTCAATTGAACTGGAAGCGGCCTGCAAATTCTTGATAGAGCTGCAAGTTTGCGCTTGAATGGAATCGACATGACAGCTTCTTCCATGTTGGTCGGCCGTCTGTCCTGAGGAGCAGGAAGGGAAAATACGGGCGAGGGTAGAATGGGTTGACGCATATCAAGGCTCTGTGTGCGGACAGGCGAAGGCGAGACTGCAGCATGCAGCGGTGGCAGTCTTAACGATTCGTCAAAGCCACTATGACGTCGCGCTGGCTCTTGTTCCGTCCACGGAGCTCCTGCAGGTGGTCGTGGTGGTGGTGGCATTGGCCCACTGTGAGATCTGGGGATTGTGCTGAGCTCAGGGAGAGAACTGTGAGGATATGGACGCATTGCCGGATATGGTCCGCCTTCCGGGGATGTGCGCATCGATTCCGGTGCCACGTCGCCGAATGTGCCATGGAGTCGGCTCACGGCGTGGTAGTTACCTGCCCCATTAGCTCGCCGACGTTTTGCATCCGGGGAAGTTGGATCATCTTCATATCCTCTGACAGGCGGTAGTTGCTGGTGGGGAAGCGGAAGTGTGCTGACTGGTGACAACTCCATGCTCAATCTCCTAGGGGCAGTTGTGTCTATGCGAGGCAGGGCAGGTTGGCCGTGAGGGCCAATCTTGACAGATGGAGGTGTTGCCACTGGCGTCGAAGGAGTTCTGGGCGTCGCGCTGGTGCGTCCATTGCATTTCACACAGCGACCAGATTCTTCGCCCGACGGCGCGTTCGGCCAACTGCCTTGTACTTTGCTTCCTCTCCGCGGCTGGTATCGGTAGTTCGGATACTGGTGTTGGTGGCGCTGCTTCTCTTCTTCCGCCAATTTCTTCCACGTTTCCTTCACGTCTTCAACCTCGTGTTTCCATTTCTCGCCGATTATTTTGGAAATTTCCGGGTTTGATAGCTTCGGATTATCAGCCGTTACTTGTGACTGATGATGTTGGCGATACAGGATAAATGCTGCGGCACATTGTCAGTCAGGGAGCCAATTCAGTATCTGGGTGAAAACGAACCGTTACGTGGACGGGGTATCTTTGGTGTTGGGGTGCAGAGGCAAATAGCTTCTCTGGAGGCTTCTGGCTTCATTGCCGGCCCGGATGTGTTAATGCTCAGTTGTTCATATAATCCATGACTTGGATCAGCTGCAGTCAGGGACGCAGCCCTTTTTCTGGTAAAACTCGAACCACCAGGGCTTGGTGACCGTCGAGGTGCGAAAACACCTGCAGGCGCACCTACCCGGACAGCCCTATCAAGATCCATCAGAAGGTGTGGCGGCGTGTCATCTATGGGTCTGCGTGCAAACGACAAGACTTGGGTCATATTTGAAAAGCCGGCAAACTGATGCTCAAAGAACACCAAGGATCGTGCGGTCCGGTACACCAGCTACCCCGAAGGGCAAACGGTGTCAGGTCCAGTCAAAACTTTCTCAGAGTTGTCTGCTGAAGACTATGGTGCAGAAACTCTGGAGAACGGTGATTGTCTGGGGCTGCGGGGGCTGGAGGGAAACTTTTGGTGCTGTTTGGTGCAGCGGGAGCCGTTGCGAGGTGCCAGAGAAACAAAGTTTACAGATGCACCAAGCCGATGCGCCACAAACTGACAAAGGTACAAAGAACAATGTTTGAACGAGTTTTGTTATTCGAAGGGCGAACGGCTCATTGTTCGAAGGCTCCAGCAAAGGCGATTATTGGTGGGCAGTTGGGTCGACCGGGGTGAGGGAGGCTGGAAGTCGACAGGGAACGAACGTCTCTTTGTTCGGCGTGTGTTTGCGCTACACCCCTGTGTCGGTAGGATGCGCCAAGGGTAAAGATCGGAGGTGCCAAAAAAAGCAGGCAAAAGCTCAAACCAGATGATGGTCAGTTCACGCCTGGACGAACAACCAAATGGAGCAGGAGGTCGACGAGTGGGCGCTTAGAAGGAGTGGCAGTGTCCTTGGCCAGCCAGAGAAAGCGAGGGCGAGGCTGAGAGGCTAGGATCGGAGAAAGAGGCGAAAAGGGAATGGACGAAAGAAAAAAGACGACAAGAAAGGCACCGACTATGCTGCTGATCCTCAGACAGCGCTCACTTCAAACCCACGATGAGGAGGAGCGGGTATACACGACGGGGTGAAAAAAGAACAAAAGCATTCATGGACAAAGGTGACGCAGGAACAAAAGGCACCATCGTATTATATCCAAAGAAGGATGGAAGAGAGCAGGTTCAGGTCGTGTTCCAGCTAAGCTTACTGGGGGCCAGCATTACCCATTCTTCGCTCAGATCCGCCAGGTGCCTTTGCCTGGCTGGGCAAGCTTCTTGTTGCGAGCTAGTATGGAGAAGACAAGACGGGGAAAATAACGGCGTCCAAGACAGCACTACTCGTGCTGCGCTACTGCTTGGTCGCTCGCGCAGTTCCCTTGTCCGCCCATCCCTCCCCCGGCGCGCCGCCAACAGCCCAACGCTGAGTTTTTTTTCTCCTAAAGACAAATCTCCGCCCGAAAAGTTTCCTTAACTAGCTCGAAGACATTCTGTCCACACAGAAGCAAGCCCAGCCTCGCCAAAGGACGACAATGTGGGCGCCCAGGAATGTGCGGCGTGAAACCCTCTGGAATGCGCTGCCCTGAGACAAAACGAAAAGCCTCACCCAAGTGCCAGGCCCACCGTCGCCCGCCGAGAGGGTGTGGCAGCGGCGGCCCCAATTCTTCTCACTGTTTAGTCAAAAAGTCTACTCAACACGTGATGCGGTCAGAAGGTTTGCTTTGCTTCGCCTGTCGTCGCTTCTATATTTTTCATGGTTTGGGGGAGGGAGCGTCCGCTAGCTTGGGAGTTCCAGCAAGCGGATGGGGCAGCCGATTGACTTTTGTTTCGTTTGGGTTTGTTTCCTCGGCCCCCAGGCTCGTTTGAGCTATCTGCCAAACGGACGAAGAACAAGAAGAAAAAATGACAGCTGTCGCGCTCCCCGAAGAAACGAGTGTCAGCAGCGCGGAAAGAATGGGGAAGGGAAGACACTGGGCGCAAGGTCCAGAAGGACGCCGTCGCGTCGACTTGACAGAGCCTGAGCCTCAATCATCCAAAATGGTAAGTTTTGACTCACCCACTAGCATGTATCCTGTCTGCTTGTTTTTTTTTTCGGGTCCAGCCAACCGCCCGTCCGTTGAAGAAGAAAAGATACGCAAATTGGTCCGGCAAAGGAAAAATAGACGGAAAATATGTCGAACACGGGCGTTGCTCCAGACCCGTTGGAGATTTTCGGCGCGTAGCTGGGGAGATTTTTTGAACCTGTCTTTGCATTCGTGGATGATCTGATCATTTCTTCTTCTCCCCCCCTGCCATGTCTTGGACAGCGTCTTAGAACAGCGTGCAGTCACCCGTGTCGGTTTGCGGAATGGGCTGTTCGTCCTGACTTGCATTGCACACTGACCCATCTGCTCTTGCTTTCCTCTTTGCTGTACGACCACTGCGCCTCCCCTGCCAATGTGTGATTGATGAGATCGGACCCAGGCCAAGAGATTGCCGCCGCGGCCGCCCTCCCTTGCGAAGAGAGGGGCCTTTTTTTTGTGTCTGCTGTGCCTGAAGCTTGTGTCCATACTTTACCTCATTTTGTGCATAAATTTATTTTTAACCTTCGACAATACAATTCTGATGCAGAGCACAAAGACGAAGGAAGGGGGCGCGTCAGCCCGCTTCCCCCGTTGAAGTGTGATAAAAGGTTGTCATTGAGTAACAACTCCACAACATACCTTGCTGTAGAAACAAACTTGCCTTGTCGCGGCAGTGAGCGGGAAGCAGCATTGCAAGGGTCCTGTTGCCTGTTTTGATTTTTTCCTATTCTCCGGCCGAGCTTCTTTCCATGTTTTTATTTTCCGGCCGCCTTTCATCATTCACCTTGGCAACCAAGCCTCGCCGTCGTCAACATTTGTACGAATCCACATCAAAGGATTTCAACATCTTCGTGCCTTCTCTGCAGCTCGCTATTTTAGCGTCCAATTTCTTCATTAAATGTCAGTAATAAGAGACATAATAAAAAGTAGCAGGTAAAATAATACAACTAAAAAAATCCTACGGGCCGTGTTATTCTTCTTTTTTTCGGTACCTGGCGCCGTCCGTCCAACAAGGCTATCCCTCGCTTGGGCCGCCCCTCCCTTTCCGTCGCAAAGCAATTTCCGTACCTTGCGACTTCCATTCTCTGTCGCTCTTCGGTTTTCTGTCGTCTTTCCCTTCTCCTCACTTTCCAATTGGGGGAGGGGGAGGGGGCCTGCTTCCAACTATAACTTGTCTCTATCTCCCTTGTTGATGTCAAAAAATCATCATCACTCTATGAGTACACTCACATTCGCTTTTCTTTCCTCTAAAAAAACAAAGAAACTGTCAGGAACTTGGTCTTGCTTTCCATTGCGCAAGCTCTTAAACTCAAGACAAATATCCCCGTCCTGCTTCGCTGCCGAGTAGCGCGGCACTTCGGCGAGCATCCAGGAACAGGTCTTCGCATTCTGTCACATCCTGGACGTCAATCTGAGTGCGACCGTTGGCCTTTGCAAGAATGCTGTAGTTGCGTGCGTTGGTCAGCGACAATGTCTCGGATCCAGGCCTACTTCGGGTAAAGGCGGAGGGGCGACGGGGTGAACACGAGTAGGAGAAAAAGGGGGGTCGGGGAAGAGCTGAAGATAGCAGCAAAAACGGGGTAAAGCACAAGCCAGTTGGAGGCCGGTGAAACGAACGAGGAAGCGTGTGATTATGAATGAGGGCGCAAAGACGAGGCAAACTCGTCGTGGTTGTAAGATGCGGGTGTAAAAGTGAATGACGGGATTGTTGCAAGGAAACCACTTGGGCCCTGACTTTTTTCTTGGGGATGCAGGAAAGTGTTCGGCGTGGGAATAGCATTCCCAGTGCATTTCTCCGTTTGGGACTGCATGGGGAAGGAAGGATTGCAACTCATATACGGCGCACAGTAGGCACATGCGCGAGTAAGAAACATGGACGAAGACTTACCTAGCAGGAGTCAGGAGCTGCAAGCAGTATCTCAAACTGATGCGCACGCCGTGCTCCGCAATCTTGTCAATGGCCGTGTCGGTGATGGCCACAGCCTCGGTCGTCGCGCGCAATTTCACAATACGCTTAATCTCATCAGCCTCATAGGGAGCCGTAGGGATAATCAACAACCGGGCAAGGAAGTCGCTAGGAATGCCGTGGGCCGCAACAATGTCATCGGTGCCCCGAATCTTGCACATTCCGCGGTTCGACGCCAGAACGACAATGGGGGCAATTGGCGATTCCAGAGCCCGGTTCAGATAGGTAAAGCATTCCACATCGAGCATATGCGCCTGCCGCCCCAGATATGTTAGCCTAGAATCATAAAATGAGATGCATTTCCTGCACAATGTTTTGTTTCTTCCCCTTCCTGTTCCTCTCATTCACCTAGGCAATGGCCGCATTTGTTATGAAAACGGGCCAGGAAAGTGAATGAAGAGAAATCGGCCAGTCGGAATATAGCGGGAAATATTCATCTCAAGTATCTTCCGTGTCTTACCTCATCGATGAAGAGAACTCCAGGAACGAGCTCGGCAACGCCCTGGTCAATATATTTGCTGACAACCTTGTTGATCTCCATGCGCAATTTCTCAGTGATTTCAGTCATCTTGGGCTTCATCAGCTGTCCCATCATGCTCATAATATCTTGCCCGCCTTGTGGTCTGGCGTTGGCGACATCGAGATCGTGTAGCGTCACATCCTGGACGATTTCCTTCTTCTTGTGGACCTCGCCCTTAGGAATGGGCACATATTCTTCCGCCTCGAGATCGAATTCGGTCGCGTAAGCGTCGGATCGGCCGACACGCTTGCAGGCACCGGTGTTGGCCTCAATGTAGACAACGTCACCGACTGTGATGCGCTCTTTCTGGATAGCCTCGTAGATGCTGGGGTCGAGACGCAGCTTCTTTTGTCCCTTGGCGCTCTTGAGGCCGATCAGCAGATTGCTGATGGTCTTGCCGTAGCCGCCGAGAGGGTTTTCGGCCTCCTCAGGTGTAAGCTCTGTGACTTCGCCTTCGTAGACCTCCTTCGTCTCGCGAACTTTGAGACCAATGGCTCGACGAAAGTTCTCCATAAGCATCTCTGTCTTCTTAACTTCGGTCGAGTAGATTTCGCTTCCGACAATCGGGCAGAACGGAATCTTCGTGCCCAGTTCTTGGCTGATGGCCAGCGCCAGCGCTGTCTTTCCGGTACCGGGGCCACCGGCGAGAAGAACGCCACGTCCAGCCATCTTGCGAGCTCGGATTAGATCGACAACGACTCCGCATGACTATAACCGCCGTGTTAGCTGCCAGTACCTCAGTAGCCAGGAAACTGCGTTTGGTAGCAGAGGTCCCTACCTCACGAGCCTGTATTTGACCAATAAAACCACTGGCATAGGCCTCTGCATGTCCATCTGACTTCAGGCCAAGGCCTTTGATATGTGTATGCGCCGCCGTGCGGTTGTCGCGTTTGTTGCCCTTGACCTCACTGATCTGAACCATGTTGGTGGCGGCTTAACGAAGCCCAAGGTAGTCGAAATAAAGATAAATTGACGAATAAGACAAGAATTCGATGCAATCCGACAATCAGTTGGTTACAATTGTGTGGCTTTGATACGAATGGACGTTTGCGAAGCCTCGAAATGTTTGCGATCCGCCCTGCAGCTGGCGAACGGTTGAAGCTGTCGCGACGAGCGCGGAAACCTTTGACATCACGTGAGGATGCACCCACATACTGTATATACTGCTACCCTGTAGCAGAATTACAGCTTTTCTTTTTGAGTTTCTCGCTCATATTCATAATATATATTTTATTTCTGTTTTGCTTTTTATGCATACTAAAGTTAATATTCGGGTTATTGTACGTTTCCGTTAAAAAGCCCGGTGTTGGGGTGCCTGCGTTGTGAATCGCCTTCAGAGGCTAAATTTGCACGCTGGTGTTGCTCAATTACTTGCCAATACTACATAGCAGCAGGGGAATTTGGGAAGAAGACGTTGGAAGATTTTTAATTTATCAAATATATATTGGTGTATCTACATTACCATAACTATCGTAATCTGTAGGCGTCTAGCCTAGTATTTGGATCGGTCTCACTTGGCTCAACTTCATCCAGCAGGTTCTGTTGCGCCTCGCTGTCTTGCACTTTCGCAACTACTTTAGGCGACCTCTTCAAAAACATAACGCCAATCGCACTTCCGAGGATCAATGCACACCCGAGAAAGCTAGTAATGCCCATTTTATGTCCAAAAACCCACCAGTCAAAACTGGCGGCAAAAAGCATATGCGTGTATATCATAGAATTGGCCCTGTTTGACTTGTCCTTTCCAAGACCAGTTGTCAGCAGGAACTGCATGACTACGCCAAAGAAACTGAGTAGCACCATAAGCAGTGCCTGTTTGACTGTAGCAGGCAATTTCCAATGCAGTGAAGGTTGTGAAATGTCCAATATGGGAGCTGCAGAGAGTGCGGTCGCGCACATCATAGAGCTCATGATTGCAAATGCATTAACAGAAATGAGCGGATGTGTTTTCTTGCCAAGAGCTCGCAGAGTCGTAAAGGCACCAGCTGCGCCGAGAACACCAACGAGTGCAACAGCCACAGCAGCGAGGCGCTCGCTTGGAGTCGCCACATGATCCATACCTGGGAGCGCAGCCCCAGTTTCGGGTGCCTCATGAGCAGGCTGTTTATCAGAATTGGTAAACAAGGCAGTAGGTTGCGCGATGAGAACAACACCAAAAAAAGCAACCAATGTGGCCAGCTGCTCCATTCTCGTGAAAGGCTCATGGAGCACAAAATAACATATTATACCCGCTACCCCCGGCGCCAGGAAGGTGATAACAGTGGCATCGGCGAGTGGCAAATACATCATTGAATACCACATGCCAAATATACCGAAAAAGCCAGAAAAGCCACGGAAAGCAAGCAGCAGGCGAATGCCCTTGTGCGGTATCGGGAAGTCGACAAAGCCTGCTCTCCACATGTAGGTCGAGATGGCCATGGCAGTGAGGCTTTGTCTGTAAAACAACAGCAGCACAGGGTGCATACCGTCACCCTCCAGCTCCATGAACCGAGCGATCAGATTCATGAGGGACCCGAATAGTTGGGCCAAAGCAACACATATCGATGGCAAATTGTTTTCCCAGAACCGATAAATGAAAGGTTTGGGCTGCATAAATTCGGGGTGACCATTAAAGCCGTTGAGGTTGCCGCCGTCAGGGAGCGGTGAAAAGCGACCGCTGAGAGCTGGGCTCGGAGTCAGGGCGCGAATAGCGTCTGGCATAAAGCCTTCTGATTTTGGACCATATGCATACGCGGACAATCCATTATGCGCATCGCCAGTTGAAGTCGTTGTAGTGGTGTTGCCGAATTCCGACTTGCCGTGAGAGGCAAGCTCGACTTCTACGCTACCACCAGACATGATGTAAAATTCCTGTGAGCGGAAGTCGCCGATGTGAGGCGATGAAAGCTTCTCCTTAGAGGCAAAAATGATTGACCATCAACAACTTGCTCCGTTTCGAAACTAACCGAGCAGCCATGGCAGTAGTGTACTGCAAGAGCCAAGAACGAGAGAGGACGAAAGAAACTGCAGCGTCAGTCATCAGTGAACCGGCAATACATCAGGATTTGTCCGGTGGCGGACATCAGCCTAACTGGCCTTGCTGGTGGAGCCATAATGCACCTCGTTGTGGCGATGGTTGGACCTATGGTGGGATGTAAGAGGATATGGTGGAACCGGCCAGCTGCAACAGTGAAAATGCAACTAGCCAGAGGCTAATGGTCCAAAGACGACGAGCTTCGGGTGCTGTAGCCCAGTTGCCAAGTGCCTGTATTGGGCAGTTGGCACTGGGCGCGGCCCGATATCGCACTAGAGGGCGCCATTAAGACCGATTTCTTGCTTGGGGAAGTCGCTGATCATCTATCAAATCCATTTGTAATAAGGTGGTGGCTGGCTTTTTACAATCTAGTCGGCTTCTTCGACGCGCGCGGGGCACAAGCCGAAAAATGCCAGGCCCTGCGTCTACCAATGAAAAAGGTCCATTGCTACAACACTGGGCAAGCCTTTCAATCAGTGAAAACTAAGTAAAAGAAAAGAGGTTGATCGAAACGAAGCACTCTTCCAGATTCGTAAACGTTTTGAATACACAATCAACTGGTCTAGAAGTAGCCGGTTGATGCGTGACCACCGGCTGGTGCCTCCGCCATGTGCCTCCGCCATCTTGTACATAGCAAAGCACCGCAAAGTCGGACCTTCATGGCCAACTTGAAATTCTTGGCAAGGAATATCGTTCAACAGTTGTTTTTAACTTCTGTAAGCTATTATATATATCGTGTTTGCTTCAAACCAGAACGCCATGTTTATGCAATGCGTAAAAGAAGACCAAGTCGTAAAAAGACCACCGTACGCCAGTGTATAATGCCCAAATGTGTTGTTTCGTCATCGTTTGCTTTCGGGGTATCATTTCTTCTTGCCCAACGCGTCTGCCTCGGCGTCGGCATCATCGTCGGCCTCGCCAAGCTCCTCCTCCTTGTTGGCCGGTTTGCTGCCGCTGCCGCTTCCGCTGGCCGCAGCCGCGCCGTCCGTCTTGTCGCGCTTCTTCTCCTCCTCTGCCGCGTCCTTCATGATGTCGTCCTCAGCGTCGCGCAAGATCTCACGAGCCTTCTTAATCTCCTTTTGCTTCTCAAACACCTCCTGTACCTTGCCGAGGAAGGCCGGGTTCTTGCGGAACGCAAACTCGAAGTCTTCGTATTTTATCTTCTGACGGCCGGAATATTGCGCAGCGCGGGCGGCCTCAAAGGCAATGGACTGCATGAAGTCTGTGAGGATCTCGTCGAGGACTCGTACGGTTTCGGGCAAAGGATTCTTGACGTCGCCGTGGGCATAGAGCAGTTGAGCAACTGCATAATGGTTAGCAATACAATCGGCAGATAGCTTCTCCAGTCAGAAGAAGTTGGTGTCACGCACGCTCATTGTGGGAAAAGTTCATCTTGCCGACATTTTTGCCGGCGCGCGCTCGAGGTTCCATCTTGAGACGGGTTTAGGCGCGTTAGCTGCCACTCGACCGAGAGTATTGGGGATTTGTGCAGATGTCAGGGTCGACGCATTCGATGCGAAAATAGAACTTGCGCAACTTCTTCAAGAATTTCGCGGGAGGTGATGGTTTCGCGATGATGAAGTGCCTGGCGAGCTGGCTTGAACGCTGCGTGGTGGGGCCTGGCGTGCCACTGTTGACGTATGGTTGGTCGGGCGCGGCGAATCTTTGGTCCCCTGAAAGCTACGTAGCTCGATCAGAGGCCAGCGCATCTCGAATCCAGAGCTTCGCATTGCCGCTACAACATCGCGCAGGACGCAAAACACTCGCCGAATCGCACCAAATTATTAATCAGCCACGATGGTATGCCAAACCTTCTCATGCGTCTCTACGCCGTATCACATCTAACACACCCCCGCAGTCGGCGCTCTTCAACTTCCAGTCCCTCCTCCTCGTCATCCTGCTCCTCATCTGCACGAGCACATATGTTCACCACTTCACGCCAGGCATTCTCGACAGAAACAAGAATGGGTAAGGGATAAACTGCGATAAATACATCAGGATAAGAGCTGGGATAGACAGCTAACCGACGAATAGTGTCACGGGCATCTTTTGGAAATGCGCGAGGATAGGCGAAAGACTTAGCCCATATATAAGCATTTGCTGCGTCGTCATGGCTGTATGTTAATACTTCTCGTTCATTACCTCTAGACTCGGATTCTAATTGTTTACAGGTATCCATCTTCTTCGGTTAAATCATACACGATATTCTCTTGATTTGTTTTTGCGATGCGGGCGTTTCGAACGGCGGAATACATGACTATTTACGAAACTTTCGATGTACATAATGGCGGACGATTCTCGATAATGGAGAGATACAGGCGCATGGATAGAATAGGGAAATAAAAGTCAATACGATACATGATGCTTAGGTGCTGCCTGCTCCAGTAACATGTGATAGTGGTAAAGCGGCCAGAGGCCACATTACAAGCTTTTCAATCCAGTGCTATACTAATCGATGGAGAATCTCTTTACCAGCCAACCAACGCTCTAGATTCTCAGCAGTCTCAGCATACCACCTGTTCATCAGACCCTCATCTACATATCCCATATGAGGCGTAGTGAGAACCTTCGACCGCCCGGCAACACCCCACTTCTCAAGACGCCATGGGTTCTCTAGGGGCAAAGGCTCCTGATCAAAGACATCCATGGCTATGCCGCGAATCTGGCCCTGACGCGCTGTATTGAGCAAAGCCCCCTGATTGATAAGAGGGCCGCGGGAGGTATTGACCAGAAGCGCGCTTGGTTTCATGAGAGCCAGCATGTCTGCATCAACCAAGCCCCTTGATCGCTCGCTCAGAACATAGTGTAGACTAACTACATCAGCGCTCCGGAACAGCTCCTCTTTTCCGACCGCCTTGAAGGTTCTCTCGCCAAATTCATTCTCAATCGGCAAGCCGAGATTGGTAGCAGCTTGATCCGCCTTGTCCTGGTCCAGGTTTGTACTCCAGCAAATCACCTTCATGCCGAAGGCTAGAACTCCAATCCTTGCGACAGCCGCGCCCAGTCTTCCCATGCCAATAATGCCCAGGGTTTTGCCGGGAAGGCCTGTCGCCAGGTCAGACTGCCAGCCGCCTGACTTAACCACGGCGTCATCAAATGCGACATTTCTAGCGAGTGCGAGAATCAGTGCCCAGGCGTGCTGCGTCGTTGGGTGGCCGCCTCCCTTTTTGATATCCGCAGGCAATGGCCGACCGGCAGGCTCAGGCTTGTCTGTGCGCCCTTTTCCTGGAGCTGCAGCCACTGTAATACCAAGTTCTTTAGCAACTTGCAGGTCAAAGGTCTCAAACTGAGTACCAGTGCAAAGCAGCAGCTTCAAGTTTGGCAGACTGCGTAGCAAATCAGAGGGAAAGGGCGTCCTCTCGCGCATGGCAGATATAATCTGATATGGCTCAAGCTTTTCGATCAGAAGTCTTTTCTCCTCCGGTGTGTTTTGAGGCACATGCGCCTTGAAGATGTCAACATTGATATCGTCAGGTGTAATGTGTGCAAAATGGGATTGCGCCACGCCAAGGTAGTCATCCAAGATTGCCATTGATGGCACTGCAGAGCCAAGGCTATGGCTTGTGTTTAGTCGCCGCACATTGTGGACTGCTCCTGAGACGGATCTTTGTACCAGCTTCGACGCCATTGGAGAGGGAAATGATGTGAAATTCGTAGTACGACGAAAATAGAGAAACAAATCTGCAAATGCCACTGTAGCGAGATACGAGAGGCAATTGAAATATCGTGATACAGAGAAATGAACGGATTACAATAGCTTCGTTCTTATACGTCGAGGACTGGGATGTGGTCATTTGTAAGTGGCTCGGCGAGCCAGGAGATCCGATGGCTAATGCGGAGATCCGACTTTAGCCTGGGGAGTAAACCCACCATCTGTAACTCCGAGAATAAGGGTCCAACGGCGCTCGGAGATGTTCACTGTCAAGTTGCATGGCGCGGTTTGCGCTTCGTAAAACCATGGACGGCATTAAGTAGCCTAATCACGGCCAGTGAAATGATCGAGTGGCCGAAAGTGTTGTTCTAACCGAGTGTACTTTTTAGACATCATTCCGAGCTCGGTCGGCTTGGAGGATCATCTCTTAGGCTTTTACTATATATCCTTTGGCCATACATGCATATTTCTTGATCAACCAGAAGACACAAAGTCGTGCTCGAGATTTAAACCAATTGGCCACTCTCAACGCTTTGGGTAAATCCGAGTTAGTGGCGAACCCCAGCGCCAAGCGATCGCCGTTATCCGTCTTGGCAGACAGCTTGGCCCAACCATCATCGGCTGGCAAGTTCTTGTCTCGACCAGATCTCATAGCACAACATTCTCTGATGGAAAAGCCATGCTGATGAACTCTCGTCTCAAGTTCTTTGCCTCTTGTCATTTCCCAGATATCGAAAGTTGCGGCACCTCACTTTAAAGATAACCTTGTCTTTAACCCACCTGCTCATCTCCACATGGAGCAAAGCTGCATACATCACGCGACGCGAAAGCTGACCTCTGGCACCTTGCAGCTTTTGCAATGAGCAGCGCGGTCTCGCACCAAACGAGAGAGATCCACCGCGCAGCCAAAGCACAGCGAACTGAGAGCGCGGTAATAAGCCACCCGAGGGCTGAATGCACCGGAGATGCCCGCCCACTTCACTAGTAAAAGCCCAGCCTGTCAGCGGGCCGGGGCTTGAGGTCGCGCGAAGCTCGGTGACGCGAACAAGCTGCCTGTGCCGTAAGCCGCATGAACGAGTGAAGAGAAAAAAAAATGATAGGGAGACAAAAGAGTCAGGGAAATAAAAACGGATCAATCAAATCGTTCAGGCGAGACCCGGCGAACAATTGACGGGAAGCAAACTGAGCACGTGGGCCATTGCCCCGGACCAAGTTGGCATCCTCGTCCGCCAAGTTGAGAATAGTTGGCGCACTTATTCCCCCACCGCGCTGCCGCTTAGCCGGGGCAGGCTGTGGCGTTTCTCGCTACACACAGTGACCGTGGGACACATGCGGTGTCATTTGGTTGGCATTGGCCGGCTGACAATTTTTCAGGCAAGCGCAGGTTCATCTCATAAAAGAAGCCGCGAAGCCAGTGTAACCAAGTCCTGACACCGCCCCGCGCGCGAGCATCATTGTCTCTCCCAATCCCGCCTTAGCTGAGACGTCGCGTGGTCCAATACCACTGTACTCCTGTGCCCTCTGCGAGAACCACGCCCAAACGCACTCAAGATGGCTGACGCGCAAACCTCGGACAAGGTCGCAGTCGCGCCAGCGTCCCCGATTGACCATGGCAAGGAGCCGGAATCGCATCAACAAGAGCTCGCCGCTCCTGTTTCCAACAAGAAGCAGTCGCTCTCTGACATCTTCACCATTGTAAGCCACCATGACCTTTGGTGATGGGAGGAAGAAAGACACGTCGCTAATGCACTGATACTATAGTTTTGCTCCGGCTTTGCCCTCATTTCCGATGGCTACCAGAACAACCTTATGACGATGACCAACGTTTTGTTCAAGAAGGAGTACGCTCATGAATACACATCGTCTGTGAGCACTCGTGTCTCGAATGCGCTCCTGGTTGGTGAAATTCTTGGCCAAGTCGTTGTCGGCCTGACCTGCGATTATTTGGGACGCAAAACGGCGATTATTGCCACCACGCTCATGATCGTTCTTGGCGGCATCCTGGCAACCGCTTCTCACGGTATCACTATTGACGGCATGTTCTGGATGCTGACCATCTCTCGCGGTATTGTTGGATTTGGTGCTGGTGAGTGTTGCCTGAACTGGGCTTGAGTGATATAGATGCTAATATCAAATAGGTGGCGAGTACCCTGCTGCGAGTGCCTCTGCTTCTGAGGCTGCCAACGAGCATACACTGAAACATCGTGGGCCAGTGTTTATTCTCGTCACCAACTTGCCGCTTTCGTTTGGCGGCCCTCTCGCTGTCTGCGTCTTCCTAATTGTACTTTCTGCCGCCGGAGAGAACCACCTGTCGACTGTTTGGCGTGTGTGCTTCGGCATCGGTGTTCTTCTGCCTCTGACCGTTTTCTATTTCCGTCTCAAGATGCTCAACTCCAAGCTTTATCGCCGTGGTGCCATCAAGAAAAGAGTCCCGTATAAGCTGGTAATTCGATATTACTGGAAGACTCTGGTCGGTACTTGTGGCGCCTGGTTTCTGTACGACTTCATTACCTTCCCCAATGGCGTTTTCTCTGGAACCATTATTTCCAGTGTTGTCTCCAAAACTGGTAGCCTTCGCAGTACTGCCGAGTGGCAACTGCTGCTCGGATCCATCGCTCTGCCCGGCGTCTTTTTGGGCGCCTTCTTCTGCGACCGCATCGGTCGCAAAAATGTAATGATGATTGGTTTCTCTGGCTATCTCATCTTTGGCCTTATCATCGGACTTGCCTACGACAAAATTGTCAAGATCATTCCCCTCTTCATCATTTTCTACGGTCTCATGCTCAGCTTCGGTAACTTTGGCCCTGGCGACATGCTTGGTTTGATCTCCTCCGAAAGCTACGCGACGAGCGTCAGAGGTACCTGCTATGGTATTAGTGCTGCCGTTGGCAAGGCCGGTGCCGCCATTGGTACCGAGGCTTTCAAACCAATCCAAGAAAATCTCGGCAAAAAATGGACATTTATCATCGCCGCTATTTGTGGTGTCGCCGGTATTCTCGTCACTTTCTTCTTTGTCCCGAAGCTGAACGGTGAAGATCTGTCGAAGCAAGATGAAAAGTTCAGGGCCTATCTGCTGGCTAACGGATGGAATGGTGAAATGGGCGAGGCAGACTTGGCTGCACCCGCTGATGATGTACATGACGTTGGAACACCGTCTGAAGAGGGTGTGCAGGACGAAAAAGTAGCCCTGTAATTTGAAACCTTGATTTGGGACATGCATTTTTAACACCAGACACTTTCCGCCAGGACAGAATATCAGCGGTTGTTAATATTTAATTAGAACATCTCGGTCTACTAATATCTGAAAATAAACGTTTTGCTGGATTCTCCCCTTTTCTTTGTTCTCATATTGTTGCCAGCTAAGCTGCGCTCGGCTTTAGTCCCTTGAAGCTTTTTGTGATATTGGTGATTGCCTCTTCCACTGGTAGACGTTCCATAGAGCTAGCGCCGTAGAATCCATGCACTCCCTTGGTCCTTCCCAAGACATACGCGGCATCTTCTGGAGCCGCAATAGGTCCTCCATGGCAGAGTACCAGGATATCGGGACGGATTGCCGCCGCCGCGTCCCGAATCTGCTGGATGAGCTTGACACTCTCATCAAGGGTCTTACCAGAAGCGGCGCCAATAGAGCCACTCGTGGTGAGACCCATGTGAGCGACGAGAATATCGGCACCCGCTGTTGTCATTTTTTGAGCCTCCTCGACGTTGAAGACGTAGGGCGTTGTAAGTAGGTCCATTTCGTGAGCCGCGCGGATCATGTCTACCTCGAGATCGTACGACATTCCTGTCTCTTCTAGGTTGGCACGAAATTGACCATCAATGAGACCGACAGTTGGGAAATTTTGTACACCGGCAAATCCAAGGTCACGTAATTGACGCAGGAAATGGGTGGTGTTGAGAAAGGGATCCGTGCCACAGACACCAGCAATGACTGGGGTATGATTGACAACTGGGAGAACTTCTTTGGCCTAATGATTGTTATTATCCGTGCACTTGAGAACAATGGCGCCGGATCGTGATCAGTCAACAATGATACCACTCACCATGTCAAGGACGACATCATTCGCATTGCCATAGGGCATCAGACCCGACAGCGAGCCTCGCCCGGCCATACGAAATCGACCACTATTATAAATGATAATCAAGTCACCACCTCCAGCTTCAATGAACTTCGCAGAAAGACCAATGCCAGCTCCAGCGCCGACGATGGGCTTGCCTTCAGCGATTTGAAATCGCAAGTTCGCCAGGATATCATGTCGGTTCGTGGGTGGCGCCATTTTGAGTATTTGACCTGCTTCAAACAATTAGGACATTCAAAGTTGGGGTCGAAAGATGCTAGTCAAGCAGTAAAAAAAGCCTCGATTAAAACAATAAAGTGAAGATGGGTGAATGAGAACGGCCTCAGAAGGGCTGCTCCAGCTCCACCTGTCACGCCAGTCAGAGTGGAGTTGAATGCTTTCCGGAGTCGCCCAAGCTATGCGCGAGGCGATTCTGACAAGTTTATATTGAACTCTCTGTATGGCCTTTTCTTGATTAATGTTTTGTTTGAAAAGAGGGGAGAGAATCCCTTTCTCAGCTGCAGATCACGCGCGGCACCACTTCATTCTGCATGGATTACGTCATTGCATCGCGGGGAAAATACGTGTATTTCAGCGGGAATAATTAACCAGCTTCACTCAAGCCATCTCAACTCATAACGTCTTGAGTGTTTTATTCAATTTGATTCCTGCATCGGCTTCCTTCCAGATCAGTACCGTCCAACCCCACACCACCTCACAGAATGGCGACGGTAGCAGTCATTGGCACTTGCGACACCAAATTCGCAGAATTGCAGTTTTTGCGCGACCAAGTGCAAGAGAGCTCGCCGGTCAAGACTATATTGATCGATGTGGGATGGCAAGCAACAGAGAGTAGTGATATTACAATATCACAGCCGGTACTCATCTCCAAGTACGGGGAGGCTAGAGACGTCTCGCAGCTTTCTCGCGGTCAATTTATCGAGTTTATATCTACATGTGCTGCCAAGGCTGTGAACGATCTTTACGAGAGCCATTCTATTGATGGAATTGTTTCTGCCGGTGGCTCAGGTGGCACTTCGCTGGTTTCATCCATTATGAGAGACGTGCTGCCGATTGGCTTTCCCAAGTTAATTGTATCGACAATCGCAAGTGGCGACACGGAGCCAATTATCGGTGAGACGGACATCTCACTCATGTATTCAGTGGTCGATATCGCTGGCTTGAACCACGTTTTGAGAGGGATTTTAAGCAATGCCGGTGCCGCAATCGGCGCAGCAGCTACGTCGTACCACAAGAGAACAGCCTCGTTGCCGAAGCAAGGTTCAAAAACGTCCGAGAAGAAACGCGTTGGTATTACGATGTTCGGTGTTACAACCCCAGGTGTGGATGGAATTCGTTCTTATCTGGAAAATAACTATCCAATCGAGACATATGTCTTTCATGCCACTGGTCGTGGAGGCAAAGCCATGGAGAGACTGGTCCGTGAAGGCACCCTGGATGCTGTGATTGACCTCACAACAACCGAAATTGCCGATTACATCGTTGGCGGTGTGATGGCTGCTGACGAAAACCGATTGGATGCCGCTATTGAAGCAGGCATCCCCAACATTGTTTCTGTCGGAGCAACAGACATGGTCAACTTTGGGGCCCGAAACACGGTCCCCGACGCATTGAAAGACCGAACCATTGTTGAACATAACTCATTGGTGACGCTTGTCCGCACGTCACCAGATGATTGCACAAAAATCGGAAATTTTGTTACCGAAAAGCTGAGAAAGACAAAAGCCCCAGAAAAGACACAGGTCTGGATTCCCCAAGGTGGCGTAAGCATGTTAGCTGTTGAAGGACAGCCGTTCGCCGATAGTGCAGCGGATTCTGCGCTGTTTACTGCATTGCGTGAGGGATTGAAAGATACCGGTGTCAAGATTGTTGAAGATAAGAGGGATATTAACAATAAGGATTTGGCCAAAGACATTGCGGTATCGCTCGCAAGCCAGTTAGGTTTTAAGTAGGCAGAACAGAAAGGGAGATGTGAACTACTTTGGCTGTTCAACCTAGCTCAAAAATAATTGAAAGTTTTATAGCCGTTAAGAGATACGGCAAAGTTCAAAGTTGGATGCGAGCATGCGGCTATCAGCCATTTACAATTTTGCTCTTTTGAATCGACGGGAAACAGATGCAAGCAGATCGGGCAGCCACACATGTGGGGCTACTACAGTCATATAGTAGCTAATAAGTTAGCGCCTTACAACAATCAGAACAAGCGTCGTTGGTCTAGGGGTTAGGATTCAACTCTTCCAAAGTTGAGGCACGGATTCGAGTTCCGTACGACGCACATTCCGAGTTTCTTTTTTTGCTTCCTCGCACTCGGCGACCGCGATCATTGGATGCAACACGGGTTGTATATGCGATTTATCATGTATCGTTTTTTTTTAATAGTGGCCTTGGTTGGGTCTCTCAGAGTCATGCTCCTGCAAACTATGTCATTGGGGCCGGTGAAATCCTTTACGAGCGTCTTTTGGGGTTTGCCACGAGTAATTTGACCGCGGTCAACATCAGACATCGCCACGTCATGGCAACTTCCGCTGCTTTACTGGCAAGGCGGGCAGAAATGTAGCACAGCCACCACCATGGAAGCCAATCCAGAATGCCATCAACGTGGCCGGGATGCCTACGCAATTTTTTGGGACTGTTGCCTTTTTGGGTATCAACACCGAAATAGATTGAATCTTGGCTTCACGTAAACCGCCAAGAAACGCAAAAATATCGACCACATGGTGGATGTATCGGGGCGGGGTGTGTGGTTACAGAGTTTGGGATCCGCCTGTAATACATGGATTTTTCCGAGGGAATAGACGGTTCGCGAGCGCAGTTTACCTGCCGACGAATTGTGGACAAATGGAGACAAGAATGACGCTGGCTCTCGGTGTACCCGAGCCGCAGCACGACACAGCTGGAGGTTGACTCGTCAATACCCACCTATTGCCTGCGGCGGGACTGCTGGCGGTCGCTAATAAGCTTGGCCGTGGGCGCTAGAGCACCACCCGGATCTGGCGGAGTGGACGGAATGTTCCTGGATCGTTCTATTTCTCGTCCCTGGCTGTCGTACCGCCCGCGTCGGCTCGGACATGTCATAAACGTGTAAAAGGTTTAGGTTGTAATCTCTGGCGTTCCGCATTTCCGGGGCAGTCTTGGACACTGGCATCAGAGTGCAGACGCGCAGCGCACATCTTCGTTCTGTTGCGGTGACCAGTTACAAGAAAACAGGTATTTGAGTGTAGGGAATTAGGCATTGTAGAGGGGAGGTATCCGACTGCAAAGTGATGTACTAATGTTTCGCAATTTAGATACTGTGTAAATGCATAGGTAATTTTGTAAGCTGCATTTGTCGTTTGTAGCATTGCGGGAAGCCTCATACATCGTGGGCTTCAATCCGCTGGGAAGTAGTGCGTCTCTGGAAAGGCACACGACTCGTTATGACGCATGTGTTGCGTGATAGCGGTGGCTCTGATGAGACTGTCTTGATGGGTATAAAACTTTACGCGACTTAGTCAAGGACTACTCTGTTCGCTGACTGCCAAGATGCGGCTGAGTATCCTTACCTCAGTATCAGTAGTATCAGTGGCTAGAACTTCAAATGCGCATCTCACGAACTTATTTTCAAGCATCTAGCTGACCCATACAAGCAATGCGTTGTCCCCTTGATACGGTGTGGATGCACAGGGCCTTGCCAAGAGTTGATGCCGGGTAGAGAGGAGACAACAAAGCGCGTTTCAAGGTTCCGTGAACTCATTACTGGGCTAGAGGGTGAAAAGAAGGCATTTCCGATATTTGCCTGTACCTAAAAAGGCTATCAGAGAAAACCATGCAATGAAAGCGCCCCCAGCTGGCAGCAATCGGCTGCGATTTGTGGCAAATTTCACTGTACTTATCGGAGATATGATTTTCACCCCAAATACTGCTCCCCTCACATGTGTCTCAAGTTGCCGATGCAGTGAAAAAGCATCAAAATTGTGTCAGTTTTAAGCAAGCGCCCTAGACGTTTCACGAAAGCGCAACAGCCAACCCATACCCGTCGGCTCATAGTGAAACGCGAAGGCCGGCAATGTAGGGCGGGAAAGACATTCAAATGACATCGGTACAACTGGTGGCATTTGTTGTTTTTCTGCACGGGTGACATGCAGTAGCGCGTCACTAATGGAAATTGGGCGAGCGTGCCGATTGTTATTATTATAAGCAAGGAGGTCGGAATATAAAAGCCACTTGCTTAATTTATGTTCCTTAGTAGGCGCCACCTATTGGGACCGGCGCAAGTCTAATTAACTACACGCAAGGGCCAGAAGTGGGCATACGCCGCGTTGTCCTGCATTTTGTTGTGTTGTTTATCAGGTCAACATGAATGAAGAAACAAAAACCGCCTCATTAGATTGTTCACGCACCTGCATTTTCCATTTTGATTGTCAGCGTCCGGCTATACAACCTGAAACAGATGCTCTTGAATCATCGGAGGCTGCCTGTTTGGCAGCGTAACCTCGCCCATAAACGAGCATCCGTTCCACGCAATCCTGCAGGCCGCAGTCTTGTCATCTCCGCAATGTCGCCGTATCTGTGTCGATATTGCGTCGCAGGAAAGAAGCACACACTGGGAGAAGGCATAGACTTCGCGTGGCGGACTGTTTGCCTTGATTCAGCAAGACGACTGACGGAATACCACGCTTAATGAAATTTGCTGCTTGTGACCATAGCGCCCCCGCCAGTGCCCCAGAGGCACGTCAAGGCATCGTGCTTACTTGTACCACCGGGGGTGCACGAGAAATCCATGCGTCAATATGTACCGCTGTAACCATATCTGTTCATTATTTCACTGTCTGCTTTATCTACGGATGGTATAATGGGTCTTTGCACGGTACCACCGAAAACAGAACCGGGGGGGAGCTGGCGGATGCCTCGTGCTCCGCAGAGTCTATCATGGTTTCAACGGTCGAGTTATGGCTTAGCCCAGATCAAACAAACCATTGCGCATTGTTCTCATATTGGAGCGCAAGTTTATCGTGTGGTGCTAGATAAAACGCACTTCTCCAACGCCCAAGATGGTTAGTTGCTCCCAAATACCAGGAAGGGCCGTCGAAGCGGTTTTTTAATTTTACAGAAGAACCCCAGTGGCCGCTAAATAGCGGCCCGTGGTGTGCGTGCTATTTTCTGTGGGAACGTTGGTGACAATTAAACAAAAGTGCCAGGCTCATGGCGTGATTTGTTTCCCTGGCTGTCTCCAATTTCCGCACAGAAAATGACAAAAATTACAAATAGAGAGAACAGTTCCTGGCAATCACTGGCGTTTGAGCAAGACCCGAAGCTTTGTTTGCCAGTCCTTTGCCCGCCTGGATCGCAGGGAATTCAAAGCCTTCACAGGACCACCAAGGGTACGGTAGCAGGGCGCGGGCGCATCAAGTGCAGGTCCTCTTACACGCCTGAGGATCGCGCCCAACCCAATTGCAGGCATGCTTTGCAGCAGGCTAGCCAGCAAGTGCCTGGTTATGTGTAGGGATTGCTATGGCAGCTGATTTTACACGCCCCCTAAATTATAAAAGCCAATAGCCTCAGCTGGCCAGAGCTCGCGCCAGTGCTTTTGGAGAGGCTTCCAGGGAAATTCTAGCTCCTCGAGACCAGGCCGACGCCGGGGTGAGAAGAGATACCCATGTTGCTGTCATTGCAATAGTCTCTTTGGTGGCATCCCACCGTAATGTAACGCCAGATTGGACAAGAGCATCAACCCGGCGCAGTGGCAACGCTGGATCCAGATCACGCGCCAGAGTCAATGTACGTTGTCCTATCCCCAGTTTAAGAACAGTAAGAACAACGAGAAATAGATGACTCAGGGAGAGAATCCATAAAGTTCGTTCTGTACCTGTCTCCTGCAACAAAGGGCTAGGTAGAGGTATTGCCCCGTCTGGCGAGTGGCCGCGAGGCCTATCATACGAGCTATCGAGACTTTCTTACGCGACCCCAAGATAATTTTCCACCTTGAAGCTATAGGAAATCGTAGTGCATTCCAGCCCCTCAAATGATCACGGCGAACAGCAGACCTATCAATGCCCAGGGCGATGGGCACATCACATGTTACTTGTCTGGGCGAGCAAGGCGTAGGTTCCGTAACAATGGTATCCGGCGGCTTTCAACTAAATCACTATTGCGATTAATTACAGTTTTCACCATGTGGTGGCTCTCACTATTGGGGTTTGTGATGTAGTCGGCCATATGTGCATCAGCCAGCGCAGCCATTCTCGGCTGCAGTAGTTTACATCAACTTGACAGAATGATGGGGATGCATGCAAGGCGATTCATCAATCGCTACATAATTCATACATCATCTCATCATTCGGTTTCGGTGAGGTATTGAGCGGTCTTTTCTCTCAATAAAATGGTTTGCAGAAGTTTATAGACGTTGTGCAAGGAACATCAGCGCCGATGTTTGTCGCCGGTGCGATGAAAGAGAAGGTAACAACCCAAAACGTGTTCTACATACATTTCAGAGGACTCTTAACTTTTACCATTGTCTGTTACCGTAATAGTTCAGCGAGTGCTGAATAGGATATCCCCACGCGCGCATTGCCAAGGTCATGTTCTAAGTGGCACAGAAGTCCGTGTCGTCCGTGAAAACAGCAGGCTCCCCAGTGCGTTTGAATTTCACGATGGGTTAATTCCTGTGTATACTGTCAAGGAGCATATAAATTGAATATGGGCGTGGTAACTTGTGCATGACGCTGAATCGCGGAAATGAAATTGTCCGACGGCATCAACAGCAAGATTCCACGCGCACGCATAACCATGGAGATGCGCATTTCAAGGGGGAAACCCAATAGCGAAAACACGCTGGCGCAGAAAGACATGTGAAGAGTGCATGAGAACTGAATAGAGTTTGGTTTGACCGTGGGCGGGGGGCAGTGCTCGGACGGCAGGACCCTTTCCATCTGGGCTGCGAAGGGAGCGACAGGGCGCACCCGTCCCAGAGGGTAATGTGACAGCTGTCCAAGTTCAGAGGGATAGAACGAACGTAAAGGTTAATACGGATCATCGATGCTTCGACTAGATAGCGCAGATTCGGTGACAGTGCCCGGGCTGAACGCGCACGCAGCGGCTGGCGAGGCACTTGGCTGTGAACAATGCGCTTTGTTCGTCATGACTGTTAGCAGCGACTCTATTCTTTTTATTAGCGGTTGCAGGCATCTTTTCAACAGAGCATGAGCGCTAACACGGCGTCGCCCAATCGGGACACCTGCACCGAGGAATTACTGAATCCGGCCACGCACCCTAGCGGTGGGCCAATCAGTAGTCTCGGTTTGCCAGAGTATGGGGGCGGGGGATGCACAAAGAGCCACGCCTCGGTGCATAGACGCTGGCGAACGAAAATCTTAAAGCAGATGGAATAAAATGGGCAATGGAATGGAGATGGAAAGCTTCTGAAGTTCTCTGCCAAGGATAGTGCCTGGTGTGGTGTGAACGCTTACTCGTAATCTACCTGGTGTTGAAGTCTGCTGTGAAATAGTGTGGACAATTTTCGGCCGTGCCATTTCACAGCCGCCTTTTCTGAAGATGGTCATGCTTTGAGGTAACATAGGCAAGGTCAATGTTGTCAGCATTTGATTTCTTCCAGTGGCATGGAAGCAGCAAGGTCAACTGTGGTTCCATCTCGCTCATAGTTGACACAGTTTGCACGCGTTGGGGTAATTTTTTTTAAAAAAAATTAAGGGTCTAATGGATGGCGAAGTGGCGCAAAATTACAAATATACGTTTCCAGAGCTCCGATGCCGTTTACGACGAAGCGCAAGCCTGCAGGTGTCGTGGTTGAGCCGTTCCCGCGTCTCAGCCGGCTACCTATCGTGTCAAGGAGCCTCCCGCTTCTGACGGGAGTTCAGTGACGGTCCCGTGGTTTGATGACCGCACGTCTCGGGGGAATTTCATCATGTTATCACCGGGACAAAAAGGGAAGCCTGTTTGCAAAGTTTCAGGGTATTTGGCACACATCTGGCGGCAGAGATTCAGAGGCAACCTGCTTGGTGGTGAGGAATGAAATTAAGCTCCGAGAATGACATTCCAGCAGGGACGGCTTTTCAGCGCAACAGAGCTGACCCAGCTGGCTGGTACATCGCGGTGGGCGGGGACGGGGCGTGTCTCTAACAAGCTGGACAGTCTTCCTCCCGCTCGGTGCTATTTTGGTACAAGGCATGTTAACGGTCAACAAACCAAGAGGGCTTTTGTTATTGTAGCGAAACTTGGATCTTTTGCGTAAAAGAGACAGTCTTATTTCTTTGCGGCGCAGAGCGAGCCTTTGCATGGGCTGATTCAGTTGGCCTAGGGCACTGTCGCTGCAACGCTGTCGGTTGGCGGTGGCCCTCGCTCATGACCGTGGTAAATTTGAACCCGCCACGGCGGCCATCGCAGACGATGCCATGGGGTCAGAGAAAAAGCGACAGGGGAGAGATGGGCCGCTTGACACAGCCATGCTGGAAGACAAAAGAAAAACGGACAGAAAGCCACCTTTTTAAACGAGTCGGTGACATTACTCAAGGCCTTGCAGCGATTTGCAGCAACAGGAGCAAAAAGCCCATCATCCGCCACCGCCAAAACTGTGACTAATAAACTAACTAGCAGAGAGGCTCTTTTTGCGAGTACCAGGGCCTCCTTTGCCTGCCTGCCCACTTCAACTACCGTAGCCTGAAGGTCTCCACAGAATAGGCAAGCCCACGTAGCATCGGCTTCCGGGTGCAGGTTAATTTGGGCTCAGTGTGATTGATTTCCTGGTCGAATGTCGCTGTCAAAGGGCATGGTGGCGTTGCAGTATTTTCCAGTAATAATAATTAATATTATTTCTTACGGTAAGGACAAGCAACTCGTTCCCAACCACACTGTGGCCCACGCGGGATGAGCATGATGCGGCTTATGGCTTATGCGGTCCTTGCTACTTGGACAAAAGGACTGTGCATGGAGGACGACCAGGCTGCGGCGTCCTCGGAGGAGCGGGCACATGATGACCTGCCATGCGACTCTGCAGTGCTGGGAAGCCGCCTGCTGTGCATACGAGTAATTCGCTCTGTGCTTGGGTGCCCATTGTGGTGCTTGGATGCCCCGCCTCGACCGCAGCCTCGTTTCCAAGTGCCGAGGCACCCCATCACCAGATATTTCCATATTATTTTTCCTAATTGGTAAATCAATCTAGTTAATTAATATAGCGAGAGAAAAAAGCTCTTGTCAGCCAGTATAGTAATGTGCATTTCCCTCCCTCTCCACGACAGTCGCTGTCCGTGGCGAGGGATATAACCGTGATCCCTCTCTAGGGGCAGGTATTGCTTTCTTCTTGAGATTCTGACTCGGGCTCATTTCACCAAATGTTCCAGGTCACCTGCACGCGAAAAAAAGTGTCTGACAAGTTGCTTTCTTTTTTTGGGCAGTCACCACGAACCGACTGTCTCAACGGGGCGGGGTTGCCAGTGGGCAAGACACCACCGATGCGCTCATGGGCGAGACATGCAGCTTTGGGCGCTTGGTCGGGCCATGTCGATGAAATTGCGCATGGCTTTTGAGACGCGGGCGCACACCAAAATGTCGCAGCTACAAAAGGACCGACAGACGTGGACAACAAACGGTGTGCCGTGGCGACCGGAAAATAAACGAGACGAATTCTTGGGCGAATAAGCTTTATTTCTTTACAGTTGTCATTATTATTTGGGTATCAATTTGGATCTGCTTTGACACAGGAGTCTCGTTCACCGACATCATACAGATTTTTGACATGACAAGTCAGTGACATCTGCATCAATTGTAATCTCCAGTGACATGCTATATGAACACAGCGACCGTCTGTGTCGCAGGCCCAGACCAGGATCTGGCACTTTTGGCACCCAATCGTACACATCGGCCCTCAGCCCTCGGCCAACTCGCATGAATACAGATAATCTTTGACCTCCTTACCCATGCGGCCGTCCCCAAACAGGAGTTGCAGCTGCAAAAGTACGGTCGCTGACTCGGGCGCTCACCAAAGATATGTCTCTCAACCGGTATCATTGCTTATTCCCAGCACATCACATGAACGGCTTGGTTCTTTTCTTTTTCTTAATTTTCCCCTTTCGTGCAACCAATTTGCTCACCACTCTACGTATTTGCTTTGCCCGTTAGTGTTGATGATTTCATGCATTAACTTCTTCCCGTTTCTTTTTCCTTTCCGTCGCTGAAACCCACACCATCCCGCCCGCCCTTTCAGAGGGGCATATGTCGGTGACAATTGATAAGGAGCGCTCCCAAGTCATCGGGCACCGGTGTGATGCAACTAAGTAAAGACGAGACTTTTGATTTGGGGGGCTTGCTGCATAGCATTTGTTGTTATTTTCCATGATATTACTTCTCCTATGATAACGACAGCCATTCTTAACGGCGCTGTTGTCACCGCTGTAGGGGTTTAATAGTGGGCGTGCATGTTTCCATCCAGGCTAAAACGAGCGTATTGGGAGAATGAGATCGGACATGGGTTTCAATGAAGACGTGGATACCCACCCCCTTCTACCCTGGCTTCGACCCTGCTCGATCCGAAGCGGGAGGAGAATCAAAGGCCAGCCAACCAGTCGCTGGCACCACCGAGCACCTGGCTGCATCCCTGCAGCAAGAAGAAAAAAAAGTCCAGTGTTGCAGCAACCCTGCTTGGCGACCGTACGAAAGGCGGGAGAGACTGGTCACTTTTCTGTCAGAGACTGGAGCAATCTTTTTGAGTGAAATGAACAACTACAGAAAATGGTGTGCGTCAGGCAGGTTCAGGTCGCCCGCACATCTGTGCACGCAGGCGGCACCACTCACACATACACACACACAAACATGCGCACAGTACCAGGACTGTGTTTGTATAATTAAAACCTATGAACCGACCTCCCAACATCATGCACCACTGTCAGGTCCGTATTGGGCTGAAGCACGCAGCATGCAGTTTGTTCCGCAGCATCCAGGTGACTTCTCAATCTATGGGAAGAAGACGGGTGCGCTTTGCTTTTCATTCCCGTGGTATCGGTCTTATCTTGCCGTCTCGCCCTAACTTATTCCTCTCCTGTGTAACCTCAGATCCCCATGCCCGGCATTTCTCATCAAGGAACGAGGGGGTGCCATTCTCCCACTCTCCGGTGAACCCGCTAGCCCGCAGAATATTCAAATCATGTGCAAATGAGTGAACCAGCGGCCCGGATGGTGATCAGAGGCGCATCCGGGTCCCAGTAGTTCATTCTCATTACCCAACCAAATACGGTCACCACTGCTGCTATCAGCGGTCGATAGCCTGCTAGGCCGAATCTCGCCCCCGTCCCAAGTGTCCGGGCCAGACTTGTTCCTCTCCCCAGTCCGCAGCCGGGACCAGTCTTCCGGCACCAATTTGGTTGGAGGTTGACTAGCACAATTGGCTGTCTTAGAGCCACCCCCCTATTTTTTTTTTGGCCCATTGTGCCTGGAAAGGCGGCTCCATACTCTCTAGCGCGTGATTACGCAGGGCGCTCTCGGTTTCTCGCAAATGGTTGCGCTTTATTACGATGGGTAATAAACCGATGGAGCTTGCCGGCCGCGGCATCAGCCAGTGATGTCAGTGGTCGATTTAGCTTGTCGACCCAAGTTCATCGAACAGGGGGTGCATTGAATCCTGCTGGCTGGAATTCTTCAATAGAGGAATCTCGCAACGACCTGTCAGACACAGGCATACATGTACTTGCCCGAGGAAATGATGGCAGAAATCCTACAAGGACTTTGCCTGGTCATCCACCGTCTCACGGTAAGCAGCATCGCGGACCGGGAGCGCTGCATACCATAAGTAGCACTGAGGCTCATAAAAAAGCAACATGACCGAGCCTTGGTTGCGGCCGAGCGTCTCAACAACTTCTGACCGTTACTCTCGTAATCAATTTCCAGTGACTGCGAAGCTCCATCTTTTGGTCACAGTGATGCAGTGGCGTCTTACGAAGGGCAACGCAAAAGAACCTGGGTACACCCATTCCAACAGGCCTGTGCTCCAAGGGCCAGAGAGGGACGGATAAGGAATATACGGTTTTCCTACCCGTCTTGCGTGACCGTTGCATGCGCTGGAATCTCGCTTTGCCAGAGCCAACACTTTTTATTGCCGCGAACATGTAAAGGGCAGAGGACAGACGAGGGGTGACGGACGCCCGGTGGGCTGATAAAGTGTATTGCGAGAGCCTAGCCTCACTCCCGTCGACTGGGTCTCGAATTGTTCCTTGCGCACCAGGTACAACCGTATTTTGCGCCGCGCGGAAGTGGTTGACAGTTGGATCCTCTTACGGACTATATATGAGCCGAAAAAAAAAGTATAGGATGTGAACCGCATCACGGGTTCGTATTTTAGCCTTTTACATCATTGAACCACCGCAGATGTTTTGGCGGCCTGCGTGCCGTATGCTGGCGCCCGTTAGATGTAGCCCGGGCCGCCGCCGGGCGGGCGTTACGAGGTTTGTGATGACGCCCGCCAGCGGCTACCATGCTCAACTTTCGCGTAGCACCGTTCCAAATTGAGCCGTGGCGTTGCCAGGAACAGTTGTACAAGCACAGCAGCGCGCGCGAGAGAACAAAAGCCCTTTGTTTGACGTTGTTGCCGAGGCTATATACCCCAGCAGTACTGTTTCGGGCAACAGCGGCGCACCAGCCGGAGGCTTCTCGCAGCCTCACTAACCTGGTACCGGACATCAGAGGTTTTTGGTGAGGAAGGGGGGTGTGTGGTCGAAGGTGATTGACGGTGCATGTTGAACGTGCGTGTAGTTGTGGCGTAAGCGAATGGCGCTGTCAAAAACAAAGGCAAGGCAAAGGTATCCCAATATAGGTCAAAGAGCGTGCAGAATTTGGGTGAGTTGCATAAGGTCAGTGCTTTTGGTGTGGCGCGCGGGCGCGCGCGGGCGCGCGCGGGCTTGCCTCTTCTCTCCTCTCTCCGGCTTTCGTGGTGGCGGTGCCCCAAAGCGAACAGCTAAGCGGGATCTTATATGCCAGTACATGTGCGCTGGCTGAGGAAGACACCGCCAGGAAGTGACGATGTTGCAGCGAGCCTCGACGATTGTGACAATGGAGCCCGACAAGTTGCATGTACAAGTACCTATTTTGTACGACTTTTCTTTCTGCCCCCAAACAGTCTTCATGCCATCTTATGAGGCAACGACGGTGTCATTTCAAGTGGGCGACAGCTCCATAGGCGGCGGCGCCCCGTCGCCGTCATCGTCGTCCTCGCGGACATGATCCGTGGTGCATGACACGGCGCTGCTCCGGCTGGCGATGGATCCGGGTCAGCCTGCAGAAGCCATCAGGCAACGGCCGTTGGACTACATGTGCAGCCATGACGATAAACGAAACAAATGAGGCTCCGAAAGAGACAGGGGGCAGGGTGTTCTTGCTGTGAAATCGTGATGGTGGTTGGCAGTGGCGTAGAAACTATGCAAGTGACAGAAAAAGATGCCAGGCTGGAAGTGGAAGGGGGAGAGGGGGCGGTCGCAACTCGTTTAACAAGCTGCCTCGTGTATATATGCGCACAGTCAGTCATGCCACATTTCGAGCCTGGTGTCGGTGAGATGAGGTGACTGGCGCAGCGCACTCACAAGCCAAAACCAACTACTGCGCGGCGGCGGCGACTGGCTTGTCCAATCAGCTCCGGGAACCCGATTGTCAACGCTCGCCGGGTCTTGCTGCCGGCATCGTAGCCTGGACCCTTTGCTGATCCGGTGGATATCAAAATACCCAGAGCTTGGCCATACGGAATTAATTTTTACTTTTTATTTTTGCGCTTTCGTCTGCAGGCGTCAGCAACGTTTGGAAACCGCCCATCTATTGGACGAGGCAGCTGCCCTCTAATATTTGCCTCCAGCACCGCCTTGACACTTTTCCCGTATCAGGAGAAGCAAAGTACGCCGCGACGAAGCACATAACAGAGAGCCATGATACATGCCATGCAGAGCTCCGACGCACCAGTACAGAAAGGCTTGCTGCAGTCACCTTGCATGACTTGAGTACGAATGGGTGATTTTGCTCCTCGCTGGCTTGACTGCTTTTGCTGCGCGCCGCCGGCGCCGGTCCGTTCTCATGACCTGCAGCAAGGAGGGCATTGCAAAACCAAGGAAAAAAAGGAGGCGGCGGGCGGTGGTGGGGTGGTGGCCGTCTTTATGTGATGTCGTGAACACTGGGAAGCAGCCCCTCCGCCACAGGACCACGCAGGTGACTGACAAAATGTGATGTGATAGCGAGCTCGTACAGAAAGCGTGCGCATGTGAGTGACTGTGTGCGTCCGTGTCGGCTTTTTGTGTGGGTGCGTGATGAGCAGCTTCTGCGACTCCATGGTCTATTGCGAATGTTCTTAAAACTCGCGGGCTGCAAATTATTTATTATGATTTCCCTCTCGCATGCAGCTGCTTAAGATTGCCCATGCGCCGCCTGCAGAGAGAAGCAAAGGAGGAACCATAAAAAACGAGCGCCAGCAACCCCAATGCAAGGGCTAAAGACAGTTTAAAATGACGGCAACAACAAGTATCGTCACCAGCCCGAAGCGGCATCCCCATCAAATCTACATAAGTCGCAGGGGGTCGTGCGGTAGGCGAGAATCCGCGAGATGGGGTCTCAAAACTAACAACACGCAGAGCTAATATGCTGTGTGATTGCTGGTAGGACGCCACGGGCGGCAGCAGGCCGTCGCTGTGCTGGGCAAACCAAACCAAACCATCGTTCGTTCGTTGCTCTTCTGTTTCGGCCTGCCTTGCGGGCCGGGGCGGGCAAAAGCTTCCAACCGCAACTCTCAGCTTTGGTCCTGTTTTCTAATGAGGTGTTCATCAAACTGGCATGTTACTACTGCAAGCTAGCTGGAGCGATGTGCGAGCTCGGCGCTGGGCTGACCATTCGCCCAGGCGTAAACAGGCGTCGACTACGACGGCGTGTGCATTTGGGGGGAGGAGAATGTGGTGCATGGATTTAATAATGTGGCGTTTTTTCTTAACTGTTCTCGGTTTGCCTGGAGGGCCTGCGCTCGGCAGTTTGAGTGTGTGTGGCTCTGTAACCCTTGCTGCTGGAGATGGGCAATTAACGCCACGGGCTCAAAAGAGAGACAGAGGGTGACGAGGATACGGGGTGTTGAGCAAAGGGAACTTTTGCTGCCGACCAGGCTTGCTGCCCAAAGCCAAGAAGGGTGAGAAAGTAGTTGTTGGGCCAGTGGCGCATTCGGTACCTGCTCACAGTTTGTCATTTGACACGATTCGGGTCATGTAGAAACATGGTAAATATGTGTCAGGCCAAAGTAAATAAATAAATAAAAATAATACCCGGGCCGCCGCCCAGATAGGCCGAGTAATAAACATGAGAATACCGAATCGAACCAAACCCCTCGGCGAGATCGATCTGTAATGTCTGGCCCTCCCACACGCTGTCTTCTCGCTCGCACACGCGCACGCCCCCCTCTGCCCTCTTTTGGGCAGTCCGTCCTCCCCATTCAAGAACGGGGCATCCCTTTCGGTGGTTTCGGCGGTACAATGGGAAATCGATCCAGGGTGGTGCGGTGGCAGCCCAAAACACAGGCACGGGAGAGACATGGCGGAAGCCATGTGAGAGTCAAACAACGACCAGGTAATTTTAATGAAGCGTGCGAGTTGCACCGAAAGAAGGACGGAAAATGTGGTGATGGTCATAGACAGCAAGGGAGAGAAGGAAAAGGAGTTTTGAGTCGCGCGATCGAGATTTAGAAGGAACATGGGAAAACTAGTTTCTTTGAGATATTGAAAGCCAGATGTTGAATTCGACGACGGATATGAAGCAGGTATCACGGCGAGTTGTGCATGGACGCTTATTTGGCAGCCTGTCATGGCACAACGGGCGTCAAGTTTGATAGTGGCGCCACCAGGTGCAAGACGGATAAGCCAACGGCAACGACAGCAGCCACAAGATTTCAAACAAACATCTATACACGGGCAAAACAACCAAAAAGCCTAGATGGCACGATGGAGGAGATGCGGGCGAAAAAAAAGGAAGTTCATCATGCTCTGAATGAGTCGCGCGCGGGCGACTGACGTCTTGAGTTAGGCTCTCAAGCCACCGGACGTGGATCACCACTAACAAGCCCAGCTGACTTAGTTTTCGGTGGTAGTTGCCGCAGCCCAGCAAGTTGCGGGCTCCCTTGTTTTGGGAGATTTCGGCCGCTCTCAGGTACACGAAACAAAGCCCGCCCGAGTGACGAACGAGACAGGCTGCTTGCCCCATACTTTACGGGGGGAGGGGGGGAGAGCGACAGCAGCAGCGAGAAAGGCAGCCCGCGAGCCGGACCCGGGTCTTGGGAGTTTAGGTTACCAGCGTAGTGGGAGGGGGGTGTGTGTGTGTGGTTTGTGTGAGTGGGCTTGCTATATCTGGGTGAGCGCAGCAGCAAGCTGGACGAGATGGGCGATGACGATGGCCGTGGACAGATGTCCGCGCACTGGACGTTTGTCAAATGCGGTAGACAAAAGAGAGAGAGTAGGCTGTACGCGGGCACGCCGCCGACGGCCGAGTCCATGCATTGATTATGCTGTGCGCTATGTGGCATGTAAGTGCAGCAGACCATATTACGGGCGTAAATGCACGTACGGATCTTTGCGGTGCGTTCTGCTGTATTTTTCTTCTTTTTTGCTGTCTTTGGCACAGGCTGCGCCCACACACACACTTACATGGCTTTTTTGCATCATTGTGAACGGGCACCGACACATCCACAGCTGCTGCGACGGAGAAAGCCTGACGCCTCCGTAGTGTCACTCCGGTGGCCCTCGGGCCCAGCCAGTTTACGCAGGAGCGTATAAAAGAGCGCAAAAAAGCACGGTGCCACCGCCGTACACATGCACACTGCCACCAGGCCTGGGCAGGCTAGCAAGTCATGGCACACAGGTGAGAGCGTGGCGGCGGCGGCGGGCTCGTACCGACGGTTATGGGGAAAACCAAGTAGTTTTTTTTTTACGCCGTAGGCCGAGCGAAACATTGCCACGGGTCCGCAAGAGTTGCCCGAGGGTTTTTTTCTCTTTTATATGGCTGCTTACGGGCATGGTAATACGGGAGGAGGTGTGATGGGGATGCGTGCGGCTTTTGGGGGGCGCTTCAAGCCTCGGCGCAGCTTGGCTGTGGAACGAAGCATGTAGCAAGTTTGATTTTGATTAAAAGAAACAAATATGGCGTATATATATGTATGCAAAAGCCCCCCTCTGTGCCAACAGAAGAAGGAACGGATGGATTTCACAATGCAGTGGTGGACGGTGTGTAAGAGAATGTGACAGCCACAACGCCTTTTCTTTTTTTCGGGGCCAGCCATAAAAAAAAAGTGATGCAAGCCGCCGGGGCCGGAGATGCACTACTGCAGATACATGAGTAGAGAGGCATCACGCATCAGCATGGTTGCATCAGTCCTCGCGGAGACACTCTGCGAGTAAGAAAGAGTGGCCGAAGCATGTATGTATATGCGGCCGTCACGATTTGGCATGACCAAGCAAACCCACGCCCACAGATTTTTAAAAAAGAGTCATGGCTCTCGCCTCCGTGGATTGTACCGGTTTCTGCAGCGGTACCGCGGGCTTGTAAGCCGGCGCGCCGGGGGCGGCGAGTGCCGGAGGGCAAAGTCCCGGCAGGCTGGGACGGATGGGATGGGATGGGATTCGATGGAGATTTCGGCAGTGCTTAGCGGGAGGGCGGCGAGAGACGATGGCATTTATTTTGTGCAATTAATAAAATAATAATGCTAGAAGGTATTAAAGAGGATTAGTATGGTACAGTACATTAGGATGGGGAGGAGCGCAAATTGAATGACTTGGGTCAGAATCCCTCCCCAGCTGAGCAAGGGGGTGGGTGGTGGCACTGCAAGACTCAAGTGTGCAGGTGTGGAGTTTGCCCCAAGTGAGTGAGCACAGCGGGCGGTAGGGCAGGTACTGGGACCGCTGGTGGCCCGAAGGCTGAAGGGGTACCGCTACTGTGTCCGTTTTGCTTTTTTGTCTGCAAGAGGAAGCTGGATTCTTCCGGTGCGGCGTAGTATTCATTGGGAGCGAGCGGCGGCGCAGGAAGAGAGGGCTGCGAGCCTGGGCACGGTGTGTCAGTACAGCTGTATGTGTCCAGCTGTGGTAGCAGCCGTGGCTTTTTTTTAGTGGCACTTGGGGGTACCATAGGTACCTTTTCAGGCAGCCCAGACACTGTAAGTACCTGTTAGCGCCTTCGTGGTCGCCGTCGCCGGCCGCACTAGCAAAAGTCTACCTACCTTGCTGGTACGTACATACATACAGGCTCTCTGCTAGTGTTTTGGTGGGCTTTTGACTGCAACCCAAGCTTTTTCCTTCGGAGGGAGCCTTTTCAGAAGAAGAGGCCAGCGGCACCGCCGAACCGAAACCCATACTTTTGGCTCTCAGGCACGGAGCGGGCGGGCGGACGGCGAGAACCCAACAAGAAGGCGAAAAAGAAGTTCAGCGAAAAGAGAAGAAACGGAGATGTGCGGATCTAAGAGAGAAAGAGATTTTGACGTTTCCGAGATGGACGAGATGAGTGGTTGAGAAGCGGCCCTGGGCGAAGCATGCCAGACACCTATAAACATTACCGGGCAGTTGTTACAGTGCTGTACCCTGCTGTAACCGCTGTATTGGTGCTACCTGTAAGGTAAGCCACTGTAAGCCACTGAAGCCACTGAAGCCACTGTAACCTCTAAAACCTCGTCCTGCAACAGCGCCTGCGCACGAGTAGTGCATGCTGTAGCCAAGTCAGGTAGCCCCGTGTCATGGCGCCCCCAAAAGAGGCCCCAAAAAGGGCCTTTCCGATCCACACCCCCTACTTCTCTTACCACACACCCCATTTCCGTTTGTCCACACGCCCCCTTGTCTGGCTCAGCGCTGTGCCTTTTTGCTTGCTGCTCACTTTCCTCCCCCCCTCCCACCAAAGGCCCTCCCCCCAAAGGGCAAAGGGGCGTCCGGGACAGGAGTCAGTCAGTCAGTCACTTCTTTTTTATTTTACATTTTTTATTTATTTAATTCTTTCTCTTTGCTTGTTCCCCATTTGCCTTTCCCCTTCTTGTACCACCGACATGGCCAGGGCCCCTTCTTAGCCTCTAACCACAATCCCCATATCTACGATCGCCTTGCACTCACTCTTCTTTTTTCTTCCTCCCACTCCTTCCCTCCTCCTTCCTTTTCTTCCCCTTGTTCATTCTAGAGTTTTCTTCTTCCTCAGTACTACTACACTACGTCTCTGTTTGTTTCCTTCATCATATCCAACTTCGACAGCAAAACTCGTCCACCCTACCAATACATAGACGCTCTCACCTCGCCCACGCTCGTCTCGTCACTTCCGATCCCGGTGTCAGCCTCAACGTCTCCCGACTGCTAAATAGACCTGCAACCAACAAATACCCGAACCCGACGACAACTACTCTACTCTTCTCTGCGAGACCCGCCGCTCATTTTAACAAGTTGACTTGTTCTCTTTCTCTTCGTCGTCGCCGCATCTTCTATACCCCCGACGCCGTTCCGTCAGCACCGCCAGACCGTTTCTTAGTGCCCAACGTCTACGCCTCATCACGCTTCACTACCGCTTCGCGTTGCCCGTCGATACTCGCGCCGCCGACCGTTGCCACAGTCAAAAAGTAAGCCAAACTACCGCCACTGCATCATCACCCTGCCGGCGTTTGCCATCTTTCGCTCCCGCCGTGGAATTGGGTTTCCGGCGCCTCGGCTTGCCCACCACCAGCGCCAATCAATCTCCTACGCGGTGTTTGCTTCGGTGGTCTGTGGCCTTCCGTCTGCGTATATATATAAATCCACCGCTCGTCTGGTTGCGAAACTTGGGCTTCTGGATCTGTTCCTTTTGAAGCGAACACAACATCTCGCCGTCGCACCGCCTGCTTCTTGTCTCCCCTTTCGTGCACCTGGCTAACAACCCTGCCTCTGCAGCTCGCCTCGCCCCTTCGGCTCTACCAGCGAGTTTTTTGCCCTCTTCAGTCCTCAGGCATATCGGCACTGCCGAAAGGTACATCCAACTCTAGACAACTACATCCGTTTTCTCATCACAATGGTGGCGGAACAAGGCACCGGCGGCCCGGTCGAGAGGTCTAGACGCAACCTCTCCACCTCGGCGCCCTGCCCCAACACCGATGGCGAGGCCATGCCCGAGGCCGATGTTCAGATGCAGCAACCTGCTCAGGACGAGCAAAAAACCACCACACAACCACAGCCTTCCCAGGAATCGCCTCGCAGGTGCGAATCTGCGCCCAGAGCATCCTCCCCCGGCACCGCCCTCTCCCCGAGAGAAAACAACTCTCGCACATCGACGCCTCAACCAGAAGTCACCAAGCCCACCCGAAAGTCCAGCCACTCGTCTAGTGCGCCTGCTCATCCCATAGAGCCTCCCGTCACTCGCGCTACCCTCAGCGAACTCGACGTCACCAAAATCATCCACAACCCCAAGCTCCGTCACGACATCAACTTTGACCCCGAGCTGCACTTTCGACCAAACCTCGATGGCGAAAAGGGGCGCAAGAAGCAGGACCGCGCCAACCAGTTTTGGCGCTCTCTGAAGAAGGAGCTCACCATGTTCATCGCCGACCGCCCTAGCTTCTACGCCACTTACGGCTACGCCGACGACTGGACCCTCCCCACCCTGCTCAAGGCCGTCAAGGAAATCATCCAGACGCTGGTGCCCCAGCGCGACCGCCACTTCCTCGACGAAGGCCTCAACGTCGAGCTGCTCATGCAGCAGTTCCACAAGGGCATCGCTGACCTCGAGAAGCTCGCTCAGTGGCTCTCTCAGGTTCTCAAGTCTCACTGCGCCCCCATGCGCGACGACTGGGTCGATGCCATGTACAACCAGCTCAGCAACGGCAACAAGAACTCCGATCTCGACGAGCTCGTCAACGGAATGCGTAGCCTGCTTAGCGTCCTCGAGGCCATGAAGCTTGACGTGGCCAACCACCAGATCCGATGCCTCCGCCCTGTCCTCATCGAGGACACTATCCACTTTGAGCAAAAATTCTTCTTCAAGAAGATTGCCGCGCGAAAGATCGACATCTCCTCGGCCAAGCAGTGGTACAAGAACGCCGACGAAAAGCATGCCGACAGCATCACCAACTCTACCCTGACCTTTGGCGAGACGGGCGTCTTTTTCGAGGCACTTTCCCGTCTGATTCTGCCGTCGTCGCCCGAGAAGCGCCTGCCTAGCACTTTTCTGTTTGACGAGGAGCGCATCCTCAAACTCCGCTCCGACATGCTCGACGCCATCAACCTCGAGGTCTGCATGAGAATGTACGAGGATCTCGACCGCATCGGCCGCCTCAACGCTTCCGGCCTCTTCTCGGCCCCTACTCTGGACGGCGACAGCTTTCGCCGCTCTACTTCGCCCAGCTCCGAGTTTAACTTCAACACCCCCCTCGAGACCTCCCGACCTTCCAGCCTCAACCTCAGCAACCCCAGCTCGGCCGCTTCCTCGCCCCGTTCCTCTCTCAACCTCCCGGCCTATGTGGCCCCTGAGAACAGCGAGTGCAAGAACAAGACCCGCAAGCTGTACAACTCTCTCGTGGCTCTTCTCCAGTCGGCCACGCCCGGTCTGCGCCAGTCTGCCCGCTGGCAGTCGATTTCCTCGTCGATTGCTCTGCAAATCTTCCGCTACACCAAGGCCCCCTCCAGTATGCTCAGCACTTTTGAGGACAAGCTGGCCGCCAACGTCTGCGGCACCGACTCGCCTCTCTACAAGGAGGTCGAGAAGTCTTTCCACACTCGCCTGATGGCCGAGCTTGCTCAGCGTGTTCGCGAGTACCGCTCCCTCTCCGGTGTCGGTCTGTTCTCGGCCGCTACCGGCAGCCGCGCCCAGACCCGCGACCACGCCGACCAGGACGACGGTGTGGTAGAGGACATTGCCGTCCGCCTGGGACACCTTGGTGTCTTGCACTGGCGTGTCTGGTCGCAGCTGGCATACGTGGACGAGGACCCCATGGTGGTCGACTCGCAAAACTAGAGCGTCGACAAAAATACACCTTTTACCATTGCGATATCTTTTCAGTATCTTTTATTGTCCATTTTGAAAAAAATTGCATCTTACACAACTACTACAACTAATACTACGACGACGCACAGCTTGGTCGGATAGAGGAGCGTGCCAACGTCGACTTTGTCAGCTTCATGACGGAAGCCAATGCGGAGGAGATACCTTTGTTTTCTTGCGCAAAGTGTGCTATTTTTCCTTGTCGGCCACTTTATTTCTGAGGTGGCAAATTTCACCACCACCTGTACTGTACTACACCATTTTGTTTTTTTCTGCTTGGTTCAGGCACTGTTGATTTTTTATGGGAGGCGTTTGGACTTGGCTTGGGGGCGAACGGGGATACATTGGTTGTTTGATCTGTTTTCGTACAAATGCCCTCGGAGGGAATATTGGTTTTTTTAGCATTTAAGATTTTTGAAGCCCGAGGCTGTGGATAGGCAGAATGAGGGGAATATATATTTATTACATAAACTTCTGTACATGTGCTGTATGCGAGCGTTGAGAATGACGGTTCAAGCATGGCGAGCCTGGTGTGCTGTCGTGTTCGTTGTGGATGGGCCTTGTCCTGGATGAACTTTCATTGTTTACTTGTTATCATTATTATTATTGCTTGTTATTATTATGATTATTTGACTCCTATCTGCCAATTTAAAAATTGTAAAAAAAAGAAAAGAAGAAAAAGTCTGGAAAGAAAGACGCCGCATACCCAATGCAAGGAGAAACCATGTGGAGAGACAGAGACCACATGTAAGTTGTTCTGCAGGTTTCACTGGAGCCGCATCTGAAATTACCAAGACATTCACCAGACATAGACATGCCTAGTTTATTATTATTATAGTTCATTTATTCAGATTAGTCTTTTATGATTGCCACTCATAATTTAAAGAAAAAAAAAACCTTGACAAAAAAACGGCCGTTTTCTGTCAATTTTGTCTTTTGCAGAGTATCATGGCTGAGTGGCTCAAAGCTTCGTGCTGCCTGCGGGCACTTAGAGCTTCAGGTTGTTGCTGTTGTTGCTGTTGTTGCCTTTATTTTGTCAAACTTTGAATCCATCCAGGGGAGAGTCATGCTACATATGTGGCATCTGAGGCAGAAAAGTTTGATTTTTTTGAGTGTCGCCAAAAAACAACAACAGATAAGAGTCGGCTTGACGCCCGTCTCGTACGTGTGTGTGCATTGGCTGGCGCCGCTTGCGCCCTCACCGTTGAAAAGCCACTGCTCATGAGCTGAAAGAACACACAAGTTTATTTTTCTATGAACTGCAAGCCACACGTTAAATTGCGCCTCATCGTTATATTTAGATTGCATCTAGATTGGCCCTGTATTGGCTTCTCTGCTCAACGGCTTCCAACTTCCAACCCTCTGGACTCATCACACACGTCTGGCAGGCATCATGACGAGGAATATGTTGTCGCGTAAACAAAAACTGTTGGTATTTTTCTACAAAAAAATGCTTCTATGCTCTTCTAATTCTTCCATCCAAAAACTAAAGAACAGTGAAATATAATCCAAAAAAGCCGAAATAGAAAAAAAGGCAGACCTGCAGACGACAACAACATCAACACGTGTCGTCTATCCTGTCCAAGCTCTGAGCATTCCCAATCCCGTTCGCAGTCCATCCGATGTCAAGACTGCTTCCCTCCTGCTCGAGAACCCTTCCTTATTTATTATTTCCTTCTTTTTCTCTGTCCTTTGATCTTTTCTTCCACATATATAAAAATGATGTTCTTCTTCAACTTCCTCACGCCAAAACGTCTGAAAACTTCACGCTCCTCATGAATGCCCAACAAAAGCTCCAAGCAAAAAACAACAAAGTAAATAAATAATTTCCAAAAAAAAAGTAACAAAACAAAAAATGATGGTCTATCTTGCAAAATCCCAAATGCATAGAAACATGCAGCTCCAACTCCTCAAGGGGTAGTAATAGTTGTGGTGGCGGGAAACATAGTACAGGATGGGTTGAGGATGAAATGTGAGTATCCCAGATCAAGGGGGGAAACGGAACGCTATTCGTAGAGCGTAAAAGAAATCGGCCTGAGAAAAAAGGGAATGAAGTGTGGGTTTCTGTTCTATTCGAGGCCGTGATATCGTCGTGGTTGCAAATGCGAGGACAAGGTGAACAAGTGGCCTGGCTGTGTCGCAGGCGTGTACTTTTTTGTGTGCGTGAAAACGAGGGGTTTTGCGTGTATTTACAGGAAGAATACCTGGCAGCGCCCAACAAACAGGTAAAGGCTGATGATGCTGGCAGCGGCTGCTGCTCTCAGGTGCGCGGCGCGGGCAGGACCGAGGTGGGCCGGGACCGTGTGCAATAATCTGGCGTCAGTAGGGAGGGAGACGGCGCGGGAGAGCCTATTCGTTGTTACCGCGGACTCAAGGGACTCTTGCCGGGCCCTTGACTCCGTTTTAAGCGTGCCAGCTCTTCTTCCAGCTTGCGCGCGCGGCTTCGCTCTTCCTGTTATATGGTTTAGCGAATGATGGTCAATATTGGCACATGAAGTAAAACATACCCTCAAGTCCTCCTGGAACTTCTTCCTCTCCTCCCTCATCGTCGCACGGAATTGCTCGCTCAGCATGGAAGCGCCGGCGCCGCCGCCCTTGCCGCCACCGCCAACCTTGAGGCGATGACCGTCGAGCTCCTCCTGGAGCGTCGAGATATGCTCGCGGGCCTTTTCCACCTCGGCCTCGACCTTTTGCTTGGCCTGCAGGGCCTCGTCCAGCTTGCCTTCCAGTTCGACCTTTTCGCGCTCGGCGCCCAGAGTCTCCTTGGTGATGTTTTCGAGGTCTTCGGCGGTGCCGGCCAGCTCCTTCTTGAGCTTCTCAATCTGGTTGCTCAGTTTCTGTACTTCGGCATTGTTCTTAAGTGCCGCCACATCGGCCGCGCGCTCGGCGCGAGATCCATAAGCTCCATCCAGCTCGGCGCGGGCGATGGTGACTTCAGTCTTCAGTTCAGCAAGCGTCATATTGATTTCGTCGATTTCGTTCTCCTTGTTTCTGAGGGCCTTGTCCTTGTCCTTCATGTCCGACTTGAGGGCGGCGGCAGCCTCTTCGGCGGCCTTCTTGTCGGCAACGGCCTTTTGGAGTTCCGCAGACAGGTCAGCCGCGCGTTTGCCTTCAGCCTCGACCTTCTTGATCTTCTTCTCGAGCAGCTCAATGGTCTCTTCGCGATCCTGGAGATCGGACTGGGCGCTTCCGGCTGAGGCTGCATGCGAGCGAGCCTGCTCAAGATCTTGCAGAGCTTCCGACAGCATTTGCTGGGCGTCCATGGCCTCCCTCTCTGTGCGAGCGATCGTTTCGCGGCTCATTTCGATTTCTTCTTGGCGGCGGGCCAGCTCTTCGTCCTTTTCGGCGTCGGATTTGTTGTTGAGCTCTCGTTGTTGCTTGATCTGGCGTTTCAGGACTGTGCGCTGGTCCTTGAGCGTGGCCGTTTGCGAAGAGAGGTAATGCACGCGGCCGGTAAAGGACTTGATGTTGTATTCTTCCGAGTGGTCAAACTCATCGTCAGAGCCCTCGTCTTCGTCGTTCTCGGATAGACCCTTGTCGACGCGCGCACGGCGGCGCTCTTCTCTTCGCTGTCTGGTGCCGGCAAAGTCCTTCTGAATTACACTCCACAGCTGGCGAACAGCGTCATCGCTCTCGCCATCGCCACCAGCGGCGCCACCATGCGAAGACTCCTGCTCGGCTTGAACAGCAACCAGACCAGTCTCGAGATAGTCAATCTGGTTCCTCAGCATCTCAATGGGCTTGGCGTTGGATGTGTTACGCGGCGGCTCGATGTAGTCTACGTTGACCTCGGGGTTGAATCGTATAATAGTGTCGCGTAGGGAGCCGTTGAGCGAGCGGAGCTTCTCCTCAAAGTCGCTGACAGACTTGATGAGAATGAGATTTTCCTCTTTGACGCGGTCAACCTCGCCACGCTCTCGGTTTGGTGATTTCAAGGGAATCTCGATGGCGTTTTTGCGGCCCATGGGGTCGAGCTGGTACATGCCGTCTTCGAAGTAGTTTTCGTCACCGGCGGCATCGAGGCTGTTGCGGCTGTGAGAGTAAGTATATAGGCTCTCGGGACTCCCCGGGATTCCGTTGACGACTTGAGGTTGCTGAGCATTCTTCTTCCTGGAGGCCTTGTGGGTGAGCTGGAGAATGCCGGCGGTGTGCTCGAGGATGCGTCGCTGGGGGGCCATGAGGCTCTTTTCGAGGTTGAAGAGTTCGAGGGCGAGTTCTTCGCATTTGCGCTCAGCTTGGACTCTATCGTTTTCGGCCTGGGCGTCCTGGGAGCCGTCGGGCGACAGCTTGGCCATGGAGAGGGCGGCATCTCGGTATTTGGTCTGGATGGCAAGGTTGGATCTCGTAGATTCGACGCGCTGAATGAGCAGCTGGGACTGCTTCTTAAGATTGTCGACCTCTTCCTGGGGAAGAATCTCGTACTTTTTGCTGTCGGCCAAGGCGGTTTCGGTGAGGAGGTGGACTTGGATGGGGTCCTTGAGGTCGACTATGGCGGGGCTCGGGGTGCGATTGATCTGGTAGCAAAGGTTGAGTCAGTCCCTGAACACGTCTGACACGGCGCAACTCCCCAACGGTCGCGCGAGCGGACATCTGTCGCCGAGGCGATGTCTCTCACGGAGCCAGGCTACTTACGTATCGCGGCGCCTCTCGGTCCTCGCCGACGAGCATGTTCCTCGCAAACTCCTCGACGGCAGCCTTGCCGCCGACGGCTGGGCCGCCGCCGGGGTTGGCGGTGCCATAGTCGTAGGGGCTCCTGCCCGAGGCGAAGCCGTTCATGGCAGGATTCTCTAGTTGCGTGACGCGGTCGTAATCATCAATACATCAAGGCCGGCGAGAGAAGGAAGACCCCAAAAAACAAGATTGGGAGCGACGTTGGGTGTGTCTCGCAGGCCCAAGGCGCAGCGTTGCAGTTGGAAACGCGGCGGCGGGAAAAAGCGAACGTTCAAAAAAGTCGACAGGCGATGCGACGGTAGTATATCCAAGATGTAGCAAAAGCGAAAAGAAAGGCGTCGTCGTCAAGCAAATCGATTGTTTAGCAAGTAGTGTCGGATGTATAGATTAAAATCGATCGCCAGGCGCAAGAAGCAGGTTCGAGGTGGTTGGGGGGGATGTCGGTATGGAGGGCCCGCGTGCGTGGGTGGTGGTGCTAGGCCAGGTACACCTTTTGGTCGCGCTGCGCAAAAGAAAAAGCAAGGCAATGAGGGACAAAAGAAAAGAAAAAAGGAACGACGAGAGAAGGAAAAAGAATTAACGTCGTATTTTTTGTTCGCCCTGGGCACAATATCGTTCAAATCGCGAGGCTTATCTTACGATGGAGAGTCGAGTATTGAAGCACGGTTAGAAGCAAAAGCAGGGGAAAGAGAAGAAAAGAAGGTTTTCCTTGACAGGCGCAAGAGGGGGGGAAGCAAATAGCTAGCCAGGTACCAGGGGAAAAAAAGAGACACTTGCTTGCTGCACGTCCGTGAATGAGATCGTCCTCTCTTCGCTGGTCAGGCTGAATGGGCGGATGGGTGGGCGGGCAAGAGAAAAGGAGAACCGGGGGCGAAATCGTGGTGCACCGCCTTGGTGGCCTCTCTGTTAGTGGTCGACGCGCTGTCTCTCTGCCGGATAGCGCTGGAAGAGAAAAGCCACTGTGGAGCGGGAGCTTTGTACCTGCAGGGGACTCAGGTACATCCTCTGCTCAGCTGCGCTCGGCTGTCCCATCTCTGGTCGAGGATGCCAAGAAAAGTTCTTCTTTCTGGGGAGTAACATTTCCTATTTCAAGAAACCCGATTGCCGTTCTTTTTCTTTCTTCTTCCTCTACGCTGTTGTTCATCGCTGTGGGAGTTTGCAAGTTGGTTTTCCCCTATTGTCCGCTTCGCCGTATCAGAAGCCTCCTCTGCGCGCCGGGCTCCCGCACTAAAATTACCGTGTACATCCTCGCTCTCCTGTCATCAGGGACAAGTGAGTTTCATCGGTCGATCATGGTCGCCTAACTAATGCATCATGACATCGGCATAAAGAAGCTATATTGGGAACTAGTCTTATATGAAAACGACACTGACGCTTTTCTTATCCTCTCTCCCTTTTCTGCAGCAATAATTGGTCTTGGTTCGACCACCCCCTCGGGTGGTCCTCCGGGCCGCTCCAAGTGGTTGCATGGTACCTTGCATCGCTAGCGCCGAGTTCTATTAACAAAAGGCCAATTTAACAAAATGACGACGACGAAATGATCATCACTGAAAAGTTCTCACTTCGTCTTCTTATTCCTCTTCGCAAGTGGAATCCGATCATTCTTCTCAATCGTTTATCTTTTGCTTGTGAATAGCCATCGTACCCAACCGTTCAAGTCCTGCCACACATGCAGCTCTCGGCCCAGCGCGTCGCGCTCTCCTATCCCAATGTCTCACCCTTCGTTAATAACCTGCTGGTGGCAGTCCCCTCGGTTTTCCATACCCAAGACATTTGTGTTGTGCGCGACTCGTCATGGCCACTGACTACCCCGGCCGCTTTAAATTACGCCGCCCATTGAATGCCCCAACACGCAGACGCACACTTATCATGCCTCGCATCAACAACCACACTACCCACTGCATATGAACTGGTTCTTTGTTTGACACGCAGCTCCATACTTGGCAATCGATCGATTACCAAAACAATCAGCAACCACTAGCACAATAGAGTCACAATCGAGTCTGCTGTCCTATTGTCGTGTGTAAGCTATAAGCCAGCTGCCGCGCCCTGCACGCTCAAATAAAGCAAGCTCATGTAAAGCAAGTGAAAGTGAAATTCTGCTACCCTCTCCTCAAGTAAAATTACAATACTTCCCTAAACTGGTCAGCTATTTGCTGAGCCATCGTCCGTCGGCGATCCGCATCCTGTTGCTCTCCACCACCGGCATCAACCCCCGTCGAAGTTCCCGCCGCCGCCGTCGCCGCACCATTCTCATCCTCCAGTCTTCTTCGCAGCTGCTCAAACTCGGCACTACTACGCTGCGTCTTGACGCCCACCACCCAGCCCGGCAGTCGCCACGTCACCAGCGCCGCCGGCAGCAAACCACCCCTCCACGCGTAGCCCGCCACCCAGCCCACGGCCGCGCCGACCAGCGAGCCAGGCCACTGCAGCAGCGCCAGGTGCACCGCCAGCGCGTACTGGTACGACTTGTCTGACAGCGTCAGCCCGGCAAACGGCTCGCTCGTCGGCGGCGCGTCCGACGTCGCGATCCGGTACTTGTACATGTGCGGCACCATGGCGTGGTACTGCGCCAGCACCGCGAACAGGATCGGCGTCAGCCCGCCCGGCATGTAGTTGAACACGCGCGGCGCCAGCGGCCGGAGCACAAACAGGCATGCGGGGGGCACAATTGACGTGATGAGGCCCGTAGCCACCAAGAAAGACTGTGCGCAAACAGTTAGTCAGCTGGTTGCCCTGGAGTATCCGTTCCGTGCTTGCTTGGTTACTTACAGCGTATTTCCTTGACCCCCACATCCGCTCGACGGTCCGTAGATTGTACAGCGACATGGCTGCGAACAATACCTCGACCGAGTTTGTATAGCACAGCTGGTACGTAAACAGCCTCCAAAACTGGCCGTACTGCAGCAGGTGCGGGCTGAGCAGGATGTAGGCGTAGTGCTTAATGTCCAGCAAGCTCGCCGCAATCGACGCCGAGACGAGGCCCAGCACCACCAGCCTCGTCACAGGCGTGTTTGTAAACGTCATATTTTTTGCGGTATTTGTGTTCGCTATACCGAGGATCGTAGGGAGGAAACCGGTGTGCCGATGGTATAGGCGTGGATATCTATAAGAGCTTCGTCGCGGGGGAAGATCTGGAGGTGGCGCATCCGCGCTGCCCGATGGATTGGCAGGGGTCCTCTCAATCCAGCCGTAATTCTGGAATTCGCTTCGCTGGTGCTGATGTGGTGATTTCGGTACAGCTTGTCGACGCAAAATATTACGCTATAGTCGTCGTTGTCGGTTGTCGCAGGCGCATGCATGAAAGTTCAGGAACCGGACAGGTTGCCGGCACTTGGACATGTGGCGTCATACCCGTCACGTGCGCTCAACGTCTTCTATTCACGACTGTTGAACATTGCATTCCCTACCACGCCAACTTTGGTAAATAAAAAATGGTTAAATTAAATAAAAGGCTCAATTTTTGGAGGGCATCGTTTTATTACATGAAAAAGCTGATATCAAACTAAAGTGCTCGAAAATAGTCTTCTACGAGCAGTAAATCATACGCCGCCATAACGCCAGCTCCATCGTGTGCCAATATCTAGATCGTATGCGCTTAAGCGATGGAAAGAAAAAGAAATTTGTGAAAAAACTGTATGCTGTACATTTACAGCTTCGGCTTCGGAGCTCCGTTATTGGCAGTCGCCTCGTGGTTGACGCTGACCTCGCCCGTCTTGGGTCCATTGCCGAAGAAGATGACCTGCACAGTCAAGTCGTCCCTGCCAAGGATTGTGTTAGTAAAATAGTCCTGTCAGATACCAGAAATGGAATTTAACATACCTGTAGCGTCGAGAAAACGGAGCCGGAAGGGTCAGGAGAGCGCGGACCTGCTCGTCATTGGAGCCGCCCAGCGCGTTGCGGACGAGATGCGTCGCAACGTTCTTGTCCTTGACCAGGAAGCGTCCCTTGGCCGCGGGATCGTTCCCCCACTGCTGCATGCGGATCGGCACGCGCTGGCCGTCGCCGCCCGTCGCCGACTCCTTGCTCTGCTCCACGGGGAGCGCCTTGTCGGCGGCGCCAAAGACCCTGGCCCACGCCGACTCGAGGTGCGAGCTCGACGAGCCCGTCTTGGCCTGCGACTCGATCCACTGCCCGACGAGGCCAACCACCTCGTCGTTGGTGAGCATCTCCCAAAGGCCGTCGGTGGCGAGCACCAGGAAGTCGCCGTTCTCGGGGTGGATCTTGGTCGTCGTCACGACGGGCTCGGCCGTCACATACGGCGGCGTTTTGAGCAGCGGTGACTGGCTGCGCGCGAAGAAGCTCTCCTTGAGCTTGATGGTGGTCTCACGGCTCCACTTGTAGACGGCGTCGCCAAAGGCGCGCGTCGGCTCGAGGCCGCCTAGCACGCGGCCGTTGCGCACGACATTGTCCTCGCCGGGGTGCTCTCGGCGCAGGCGTGCCGCTTCGGTGGGGTTTCCGCCGGTCTGATCCTCGGAGAGGGCTGTCGCCGTCCATTTGCCGCTCTCAGAGCGACGGCCAAGGACGGCGCGCGAGTCACCGGTCACAGCAACGCGCAAAAGTTGGCTGCCAGTGTCGTAAAAAGAAAGTAGGGCGCATGAGCCGGACATAGCGGGCTGGAGCAGCTCGGCAGCCATAGCCTTGGAGCTGGCCTTGAATACCTTTTCCACACTCTTGTGGACAATCGCATTGTCCAGCTCAGTGAAGCCAGTCTTGATGGCAAGGTCGATAGCACCCGCAGTAGGTGCGCCTCCCTTTGTCGCCTTGTATGTGTCGTTCAGCTCGCGCGCGACGTAGTTGATGAGGCTTTCGCGCAGCGTCGCCGAGGTGGTCCAGCCAGAGTGGCCGTCAAAGACGCCCCAGAACATCCAGTCATTGTTTTCCGCCCCGGTCGACGTGGCCTTGACCTCGACAATCTTCTCCGCATGATCATCTTCAATCGGATCGTTGCTGGACAGCTGCACGAGGTCGTATCTAGTCACGCCCTGTCCACGGTTCACGGAGAAGGACTGCTCCGAGTTGCGGAGCTTCTCCGTGGCCTGTTCGGGTGTCAGCATTTCCACGATGCGGCGGCCGTCGCCCGTCGTCTTGGAGATGGGCTCCTCGCCCACAATAGTTCCCTGTCGGAGATCGTCGGCGCCGACCACCAGAACAGTTCGCGTCGGCAGAGCCGCAGACGCCGTGCCCGTGGCCGTGCCAGTTGCTCCCTGGCCGGCGGTCGAGACCAGGCTGCGCGCGCCGGTCAGGTTCCAGGTGGCACCGCCGTTGTACGAGTACCAGGCGCCGTAGCCGACGACGATGCTGGAGACGAGCGCCGCGGGGATGCGCCGATAGAACATGGAAGACCGCAGAGGGATGGCAGCGGCGGCTTGCTGGCGGCGAGCGGCAGCGGCAGCGGCCGTGGAGGAGTGCAACGAAGCAGCGCCGGAGGAGGGGACGGTCGACGTTCGCAGGGTCGAGGAGAGGAGGCTGCGTCGCAGCGAGGGTCGGCCGAGGGCAGCGGATCGGACACTCGTTTGGCAGGTTGTCCGGAAAGCTCGCAGAGCTGCGCGATGCATTTCGAGGCGGCCCGAGCTCAGAAGCTTCGCAAGAGCAGAAAGGTTGGAGAGCGGGCTGGGCAGCTGCTGGAGGAGCTTTGGCGACCGAACAGAGTTGGACGCGGAGGAGAGACGGCCGAGATGACACCTCGTGCTGGTTCGTGGGCGTAGAGAGATGACCAGCTTTCAATAGATGAAGTGGTATGCTCTGAAGAGGGTTGCTTGCGAGCAGATGTGGGGAGGATAGCTGCACCTTGGAGACTGCAGTTGAGTACAGTGCATTCAGCCACTGACAGTTCGGCGTTCTGGGGAGGCTGGCCAGCTGTGGCGGGGAAACGATAGCGTGATCAGAGCAGCTCAACTACACAAAGATGCTTCTTTTGCAAATTTTGAAAAGAAAATGATAAAAAAAAATGCATAGCACGAGACACGCCTCACTTTTAAATAATCAAAAATCTCCTCATATCACATTGTGTAACAATGTCGTACCAGGCAACACTGCGGACACCCATGCCCTGCCGAGGTTCTGCCACACACAGCAAGCTGCCCTCTCCACAGCCTGCACCATCGCCTGTGCGCGCCCAAACCATCAGCAAGCATCACGTAGCCGGCGCCGAGAGCTCCAGATTCTTAGTCTTTCACATGCCCACTTTCATATTCTTACAAACACCGACTGTAGCCCATTGCCTTTCTCGCAATTTTGTTTTGTAACGCGCGTACACCGTCTCTGTTAGAATCAATTCTCATTGACAGCCATCCGCGCTTGCATTTCCACCCGTGGCGATAGCACATCGCCGGAGCATCAGATCACACTACCAATGGCCACCGAACAACTATCAGGGACGCAGGGCATCCGCTCCCTCACAGATCAGGATGCCGTATTCCGTGCATTCGACTCGTACCCCTGGACAAAAGACAAGGCATTCATGGTATGTTCTCCTTCCCATCTCTCCGCCACTTTTCTCCGAGCTTGTCGTCTAACTCGCGCGCGCCCTCTCAGTCTGGCCTTCATGCCATCCTCGGCGACCCCAGCTCGCCCAACCAGCAGGGCTCGCCCGCCGACATGGCCATTCATGCCCGCATCTTCTACTACACCCAGCGCATAGGCGTCAGCATCGACTTTGCCGCCTACCAGGCCTGGCTCGCCGCGCACAAGGAGCATGCGGCGCCCAACATCCTGCCGCCGGAGTATCTCGCCGGTGGGCGCGGTGGCGGCGGCGGCGAGGCGGCGATGCCCGTGCTGGATTGGCAAAAAGCCGCCCCCAAGGCTGATCTTTACGTGGATAAGGCGGCCGCCGCGGCCGCCGCCGGCGATCAGCCTTCGTACCCCATGGCGTTCGCCGAGATGATCAAGCTGCTGCAAGAGGGCAAGGAGGTTCCCGGCATCCGTCAAATTCCAAACACCATTATTCGGGACCCTGTAAGTTCATGAGACTCCCATGCTACGTAAATTGGATGAATAGCTAACATGAAAAGGCCGTAAAACCCGTGGGTGCCCGTGCCGCGCCGCGCAAGCCGTGGGAAAAGGATGTTCCTGCGGCCTCAGATGACACCTACAGACTTGCTGCGCTAGACACCGAATTCCCGCCAGTTGAGCCGACTTCTGAGCTTGAAGCGGACGCCGCTTGATACATTTCCTAACGAATAATGCTTTCTTTATGGCGTATTTGGATTTCAGCCATGAATGGTACCCTGACTGTAATCTCGCATCCATCATTTCACCCGGAGTCTTCCTTTTTATAAATAGTCATACAGTAATGCATTTGCTAAGATACAATAAACGAACTTCACCCTCTCTATCATATCTACTGATAATAAAAGGGGCGCAACTTCTACTAAGCATGCGCGTTCTGTATTAGACCGGCCAGCCTTAACGACCAGACTCAATAGTCACCTTAAGTAACAACGTCCCCAAATAATTATTGCACATGCCACGCAGTCGGCTTTCTCTCCACCATATTGCAAAATTCATAACCATAATGTGTCCAATGCACCCAGCTAAGCTGTAGCTTGCCGAGCGTAGGATGACGTTTGATCTGTAAACTAACTTCGTGGGAAAATATTGTTAAGAAGAAATTGACAAAATTTTATCCTTAGGGCATTTCGACATGAAAAGGTTTTCCGCACTTGAGATGAGGGCGTTCTTGATCCACCCGCTGGGTCAACAATATCATGACATTCTGCCAGTTGCATAAACACGCCATAGCTAGCCTCGACCCCATTAAATAAGCTGCTCTCATTGTCTGTAATTGGCGCCATATCTTGGACCGGGCAGCCGGCCTGGAATGCTAGGGCCACCTCCGTGGCCGGGCCGAGTAGTCACTGCATGGTTGGTGCAAAGCATCCCGACTCGCGAGCCAAACTTGGAGCCTCGAAGAGACACCATGTGCTTTCGAATATGAGTAGCCACCATCTCCCGGTGCTGTGGTGTTGCATTGTTCAAAATCCACTGGATCAGATAGTTGCCGTACTGGTCGCTGGCAATGTCGATAAGAGGGATCCGCGTTCGGTCGCGGCGTCCTTCACAGACACGATCGAGGTAGCGACCCAGGAAATCCGTGCCTCCAATCTTGAGACACTTCTCTACAACCTTTGATGCAAACTGATCGGTCGAATATTCGGATGCGTATCGGATAACATGATCAATTGCCCGGCTACGGTCGGGAGGAGCACCATGTTCACACACATGCTGAATGCACCAGTTTCCGAACTGCCCGTGGGCAACGATGTCAATGTTCGCCAACACTTCTTCAATGCACGGACGCTAAAGAATTGTTAGAAATGAGAAATCTCGATCAGTGTGGATATTCTTGACTAACCTTGTCTTCTTCAAGGCAGTTTTCGAATATATTCTGGACTACCAAGCTTCCAGTCTCGCCCAGTGCAACCTCATGCCACATACCACGGAGAGCTTCATTGACGTAATTCATGATCTGGGGAGGAGACTCCGTCCAACGCAGCTCAAATAGCTTTTGCCAGACATGGCAGGCATAGCGATGAATCACGGTTTCGGGAATTCTCCGAAGCAGCTCGTGAACCATGATTGCTTTGTAATTCTCGGGGACCGAATCAAATGCCTTTTGCACAACATGACAGCCAAACGGATCCATGGAGAGATTCAGAGTGTTGCCGCGTATGGCTTGGGCAATTTTAATGACCTGGTCTGGAGTGCCATGCTCAAAACAACGCTGAACGAGAAAATTTCCAAATCGATTAACCATAAGCGGGTATGCCTGGGCAACAATGGCTTCGACGATTTCGAATTTCTGCTCAGGTGTGCCCACTTTGAGCTTTTGCTGCAAGAAAATGGAAGCTTGCTGGTCGTTATTGCAGACAATCTTGTCAACGATGTACTTCTAGTTGCAGTTGACGTTGCGATCGAGTAGCCGACGATAGTTGAGTGGCTCCGTAGGAGGTAGATACGTAGGTGCTTCCGAAAGAGTCATCTAGCGAGTGTTAGAGATCTACCTTTCTATCTTGGCGGCATACATACCTCGTTTTTCCATCCAGCCTTTGAGGTAAACTCGGATGCGTGGGGGGATAACGGAGTGCCTGCAGCCTGTTGTTGATACTGAGGGTACATGACCATGCTAGCATTAGCCTGGGGATGATTCATATTCAGAGCAGAGCCGTTCAAGTTGTTTCCCATGGAGTCGAAATAGCTCCCACCTTGGCTGTGGGTGGACACAAAACCAGGCGGACCTCCACGGTTATCGTATCGGTTTCCGCGGCGATTGTTTCCAGATCGGTTCATCATTTCTGGGTCCTGATTCATTCGATCTCGGAATCCTTCTCCAACAGCGTAAGGAATGCCAGGATCAGGAAACGATTGAGCGGCGCGGCCGCCCATCCAGGGAGTCGGTGATGGTTCGCCGGCATTTGGCTGGCTTGTTTGATTGTTGAAAGACGGTTTTGGCTGGCCCCAAATGCCTCTAGTCCGGGTAAAGGCTGAAGAAGAGATGTTGTCGCTTATATCCGAATGCGAATCTTCGGTGACGGGCCAAGGGCTGTCGCGGGAAGCAGGAGCCGATCGTCGACCAGCAGCCGAGCCCGATCTGGTGGAGTCAGGTTCACTGGTGCGTGAATGCGCAAGTTCTTGGTCAAGCTTGGAAATTTGATTCTGAGCTTGTGCGAGCTGTAGTTTGAGACGAAGAACCTCATTCACATCCAGCCGTGCCTCATCTATTGCTGCACTGGCTGGACGAGTCGTGGGGGCGGTCGTGTGGAAGGCGTCAGTGGCTGGGGTCATTGGCAGGGAATTGCTGGAGGACTCTTGTTCTGCGAAGGCTGAACACATTCCCTCTTCGACTTTGGGCTGAACGGACTGCTGGTGCAGCGTGGCTTGCTGTTCCGAAAGCTTTGCCAGCAATTTGTCCATCGGGTATGAATCTTTGCTGCTGCCGTCTTCCATCGCCATCTGGGAAAAGTTCGGTTAACGATATGTTTCTGATACCGTAATGCAGTGTCTTTCTAGCATACCTTTGGCCCAAGTGTGTTTCCGAGCTTGGAAGTCGAGAGTGCTTTGACTATTTTCGGGGCGGCCAAGTAGCGGGAGCCATCCTTGAAGCACACGTTAGTATTTTTGGGGACATAGGAAGATGTGGGAGTGGCTGTGCCTGACAGAAATCGAGTTACTGCCCGTAAGAGGTGAATTGCCCGATGCCACGGCAGTCTCGTGTGGCGACGGCCCAAGTGAAGATGGTAGAGACCGTTGAGGTGTCGAACCACTGGAGACGGGTGCAGACATGAGAGCCACCAAGGGGGTGCAAACAAAATTCCGGACACAAGGCGACTCGCAACAATGCTCTTGCGTATCTTTTAGCAAAAATGATGATGACGACGCATTCGAGAACAGAAGACAAAATGCAAAACGAGAATGGTGCATGCATGGATGTGGTGGGAGGTAACGGAAGAAGAAAACCCTGAAGCTTCAGGAGAAAGAAAATGCAAGGCACGCAGAAATCTGCAAGGGCCAATGGTTGCCGGTTGATAGGCGGTTTGAAAGAACTGCCGGCTTCGGCCATGGCAGGAGCGCCAGCTGTAGCGAGCGAGGTGCATTCGCTAATGCAGCTGGGGAAAACGCTGCAGGTCAACCCAACCGATTATTGGCGCGAGCAAACGGCTTTTGTTTTTCACAACGTTTAATTTGCGCTCTTTCTCTTTGCTTCTTACATACCCAGGTAGCCAGACCTCAAAGAGCGGAACCATGCGTTTGTGCCCTCAGCCGAGCTCCCTCCGCGTCATGGCTAAACGACCACAGTGTCTATTCGCATAGCCTACAAACGCCTATGTTTTGTATCATGTATGATTCTTCCCCACAGCATCAGCAGCGCTAATCTTGACGCAATACAAGTATATGAGACCTCTATCGAAAGTATTTGTACAGTAGTTGTTACATCGCTGCAAGCAAGTGTCCGTTGCTTGCCGTGAACCAAGGGATTCAGCTCTGGCTTTACGCCATTCCCTAATAATGATCATATATATGCACCCGTATATCAGATGGCAATCGTAATCGGACGGTACACTTCGTTCGCTCGAATTTATTTCTTCTTGCCCTTGACGGGTGCTGCAAAGAGGATTAGCGGCTGCTCGCCTGACACTCGTGATTGACAAAGTACTTACCGGCAGCTGGCGGTGCCGATTTCTTCTTCGGATTACTCTTTCCACGCGCCTTGAGTCTGTTCGTCTATGGTTAACAATGACCTGAAGCCTTGGTGCGCACGAATGACGTACTCTTCAATATACTCGAAGCGCATCTCCTCCTGAGGGTCCCAGGTTTGCAGCTCGGGACCAAACTCCGTCTTGACATCCTTAATTGTGACAATCTTTCGCGGGTAGTAGGCAGCCATCGCAGGGCCTCGTAAACGTTGGCGCAGGACTTTGTTGCCCAGTCGCTTTCCCTCAGGGTTAAATGTCGTCGCGAACACTTTGCATCGTGCCTGGAACCGTTAGCCGTAGCGCAGAAGTCGGGAGATAAAATTGTCGCCATACCTTCATAAGGTCTACGACCCGCGCGCGTGGGACGCTCATTGTGGAATATGCGTTGTAGGAGATGTCGTTGCTGGAAGACGAAAGGTTGCCTTGAAGTCGCTAGGGTCGCGAAAGACGAGCAGCTTTCTTCAATTGCGGGTGCTGATTGGTCAGCGTCATTGATCAAGACCCACATTGTGCATCTTGACTTTACAGTGTACATGGTTTTTTCTCTGTCAGTCACGGACATCTCTATCTTTCATTAAACAAATTGAAAATAATAATTTTCAGTTTCATGTGTCCATATGCATGAAAACAGACATGTCTAAACGCCCATTATCATTACAGTCCGACAACCACGACCATGCGCCGAGTCAGTCAAGCAAGAGGCAGCAAACGCAAGATTCAAGAGACGGCCAGCTATCGCATGCAGAATTCGAGGCGCTGAAAACCTTAGCTGATAATGCCGATGAGCTTATTTCTGCCCTCACGACTTTGAAACACTGTCATGATAGCCTCGATGCACATCAGGGCCAAGATACAGCACTGTTGGCAGCGAAGCAGAGTCTGGCCGGGCTGAGCGACAGCATAGTGCCACAGCTGCAGGTTCTCTCTCGGGCACGGAGTACGGATTCAGAAGCTCTTGGTGACGCAAACTTGTTGCCGCTCCGTTTGCGAATACCTTCTATGGACTACGCTACCCCTTGGCGCTCGTCCGAAATGTCACAGCAGCTACCACCTCTACCAGCGGTCAAAGACAAGAAACTGGAGCAGGTAGCCTTTACACACCCCGGCTGCGTCCCTGGAGGCGGCCCAGATAAGCATTACGAGAAGTTGGAGTGGCTAGGAGACGCATATTTGGAGCTCATTGCGACTGCTCTCATCGACAAGACGTTTGTGAAACTACCTTCTGGCCGTTGCTCGCAACTGCGAGAGCGGCTTATTCGCAACACCACTCTCGCGTCATACTTCCGAGAATATGGGATGGAAGCACATGCCAGTCTACCCCGAGACTTTCTCAGTCACAAAACTCCAGGCAGGGGCAGCTCTGCGGACAAGGACTTGCTCAAGACACAGAGTGACATGTTTGAGGCTTATGTTGCAGCTGTTATCCTCTCAGATCCTGTACATGGTATTGAGACTGCGATCAGCTGGTTAAAAACGCTATGGGGTCGCTCCCTCGTCGAAGACGTGGAAACGGCCGAGCAGAAACTGTCAATGGCGTCAAATGTCGACACAACTGAAATCAGAAAGAATCCAAAAGAGGAGCTGAGCCAAAAGGTCATGGTCAAAGGAATCAAGCTACGATATGAGAAGCAGGAGTCAAGGAAAAGAGACAAGCATCTGGGCCAAGAACTGTTCTCTGTTGCGGTCTACTTGGATGGCTGGGGCGAGACGAACAAGCTTCTGGGTGTCGGCTCTGCTCTCAGCGTCAAGGAGGCAGGCCAAAGAGCTGCAGTCGACGCTCTGCAGAAGAAAAAACTGATGAAAGTGTACGAAGGCAAGAAGGAAGCTTTTATGCATGCCAAGCTTTTGGCGGACGCCAACGCTAGGATGCTAGATTGAAGTCTGATGTAGATACCCTCTGAATAGTAGTTATGGCACAATATGCATGGCGATTATAATTTCTCATTTCTTATTTAGGCTCATTTTCCCCCTCTTCCGTGGCAATACTGTGCCCGCATGTACTTTTGAACCTGAACTAAACAACTCATGCCTACTTGAGTAATCCGAGTAATAATAAGGTATTTTATGTCATCGCCAAGCTTTCCTATCCAGTCATCACAAGCTGACCGGCGTGCAAGTGTCAAATAAGACACCTCGACAGCTTTCACGTGTCTCTGTGTACTTGACTGGCCGCTAGAAATGGCGGGCTGTCAGTGCCGTTTCGGGGGCAGACGCGCTAAACCAGGGGCGGAGGTCCGCTATTGGAAGGCGCTGGAGCGAGCAGCTGTCGCGTGCGCGGGCAAGATTAGAAGGGTGGGCCAGCGCATCGGGACAGGTCGACTCGCCGAGGTTCAAATTGAATCAGCGCGTCGCAGCTTCTGGGGCAATGCTCCCAGCGTCCCCAGTCGGCGCGACCCCAGTCTGCACCCAAGAATGAGGAGTGCTTGGACGTGGGCTTTCTTCTCCATCATACTTGCCAGCTTTATATCTTAACCTTTTGCATATTTACACTTCTTCGCCCTTCTTACTTTTGGTCTGGTCAGCTGCCTTTTTCCCTTTCTTCGGCTCGCCCTCCCTCCTGCTGTGTTGCATCCCTCGGCGGGGTCCTGACGCCATTGCCACACTCGTTCCGAGGTCCCGGTAAAACAGGTGCCTCAAGGGCCCTTTGATGCGCGCACGGCGAACCAAGGCGACCACCCTCAATTGATAGCATCATCATCTTTCGAAAATCGCATTCTGCATCCTTCATCACCATGGCGGACTCTGTGGGTATGTCATTCTCCCGAATACCCGAAATACCATGTCGCTGTCGCGTTTCCATCCCCAATGGTGCTAATCAAGCAAATAGATCGGGTCTTTGTCCATGCACTCAACACGGTCAAGAAAATTCCCAAGACGGGCGCGTCGCGGCCACCGCCGTCCGAACGACTTCGACTATATGGACTCTACAAGCAAGCAATGGAAGGTGATGTGGATGGCGTAATGGAGCAGCCCATGGCCGGTGCCGGCCTGACCGCGGAGGAGCTGCAACGCGAACGCGACAAGTGGGATGCATGGAATTGCCAAAAGGGAATTAGCCGCACAGAAGCCAAGAGACGATATATTGAGGCTCTCATCGAAACAATGCATCGATATGCAACGACTGCGTAAGCATGCTCTGAACAGCCTCGCACAGGCCCCCTTTCGCATGGCACGGCGGACTAACAGCTACGGCAACAGGGACGGCAGAGAACTGGTGTCAGAACTCGAATTCGTCTGGAACCAAATCAAACACAACAGCCCAAGCGCGACCGATTCTTCCCCACAGGCCGCCGCGCCTCCCAGACGCTTCACACAACCAATGAGCGGCAGCGACGGCCCGATGAAGATGCTCAGCCCGATGAGCGAACAAGACGAGGCTGAGCTGCGGTCTCAACGGCAAATGGATCTGGAGGACCGCGAGATGGGACATGATGTCAGCGTCGGCAGTGGGCGGTCGCAACGGAAAATGGAGCGCGCCATCACCAAGCTGTCTGCCGAGGTTGCCGCGCTGCGCGAACAGATTTCCACTGGCCGTGAATGGAGATCAAAGAAGGACCGCAGCTTTCCTTCATGGCTTGGTTGGCTGGTTTGGTCTATCATGAAGCATCTTCTCATCGATTGCGTCATTCTTTCCTTGATTCTAGTATGGATGAGAAGGCGAAAAGACCGTCGCCTGGAGGACCTTGTCCGCGCAGCACTCACTCTCGTAAGAGAATACGTGCGGAACATTGTACCATCAAGGTGAAAGGGTCATCTCTGCCGGATTCCATTCTACATTATTGCCAAAAGGCCACACTTGCAGGCCACAAATCAATCAAGGGATACATAGAGACACCCTGATCCCAATGGCATTGCGGCTCTGCGTGGGCATGCAAACATGGCTACACAACGGCAAGCCGTACAACAACATGCACTGCTCCGAATTTCGGGCATCATTGCTGACTCTGGGCTATTATTATGGCACTACCTGCAGCAACCCCCTCACCACATGCCACACCTCTTCATTTAGCGATCACATATTCGGACGAACAAGATGCCGGTAGCGGCGGCGTATTTCATGACTTTGGAGTTTTGTTTGTCTTAGATACCACTGAAAGTATATAGTTTACCTAAAAGGCAAGCTTAAACATTAATCGACCTCTCTAATGCGTGGCGTTAAATCTTTTGTCTTGGCGCCGCCGAGCATCGTGGAAGGAGCCAGACGCCTGCATTATGTTCAAGGGAAATAGTGTAAGTCAAAGAGCATCCTCCAGTTGCATTCTGGCCATGCCAGTTGAAGTGCTTCTCGTACATTCCATATTGCTAACCGAAATGTTAGTGGTGTAGTGGTTGGCAACCAGAAGTGCCACGGCGCTATTGCCTATCCCGGATGGCTAAGTGTACATCTTCACTTCAATAATAACTTAACCTCACTCTTATTTATATAATTATTATAAAAAGAAATTAAAATATAGTAATAATAATAATAATAATTAATATCTTTCTTAGTATCTTTCTTATTTTTTTCTTATCTTTTGTATCTTTCTTGTCTTTCTTGTCTTTCTTATTTTTCTTATTTTTCTTATTTTTCTTATTTTCTTATTTTTCTCATTTTTCTTATAGCTAGAGAAGTATACCCTTACTATCTATGTGAAGAAGTCTCCCGCTAACACTTCGCAAGGGTTACGAGGTACCACGCGAACATTATTTCAGGGGTGAGTGTACTTCTGGTGTAAGGCCAAGACGGAGCTATAGGAACTATGCCGTCCCTGTCGGATGCCACCAGCCGCGCAGGCAACTGCCGAGTAAATAACGCGGAAATTAAAACTCGATTTGAAAAGTACCACAAAATCTGGGCGAAACATCTGCGGCTTCTGGTTTGTCGAACATGCATCTATTCGGTACCCACTGAAGTCGGAACGGCTTTCGGTTCCGTGCCACCGTCTAGCCGTCCTGCGGCCCTACCGGCATCCAGACCCAGGCCGGCTCGCCACTGACTTCTGGGTGGCGTCATGGCAAGATTCCAAATGCCCATCATTATATAACAACCTCCACAACCCAGGCGGCCGCACCATTCAGCAACTAGAAATTTGCCGTTGATGCTTCGCAGAACTGGCCTTTACAGGGCTCTTCCGCGTACACCATTCATTATTTCCCGCATGGCTACCGACAGCTCTGCGCGCAATGCGCGCCAGCTCTCATCCGAGGGCAAACCGCTCAAGGACATACCCAAGTCGTGGAATTTTACGTCGGGGCTCACTCCTGATCCCATGTATCCCACGCCCGCTGCCTCACACAAGACCGCCCGCGACGAGATCGGCCCGCGCATGGTGCGCGATGCCATGTTTACCTGGGTGCGCCCTGAGAAACAGGAGAACCCTGAGCTGCTCGCAGTCAGCCCAGCGGCGATGCGCGATCTTGGTATCAAAGAGGACGAGAAACTCAGCGAGGAATTCAGACAGTTTGTCGCAGGAAACAAACTGTATGGGTGGGATGAGGACAAGCTGGAAGGCGGCTACCCTTGGGCACAGTGCTACGGCGGCTACCAGTTTGGCCAATGGGCCGGACAGCTCGGAGATGGCAGAGCCATTTCACTTTTTGAGACAACCAACCCTGCTACAGATGTGCGCTACGAACTTCAGCTCAAAGGTGCTGGTCTGACACCGTATTCGCGCTTCGCAGACGGCAAGGCTGTCTTGAGATCTAGCATCCGCGAGTTTGTTGTCTCCGAGGCGCTGAACGCGCTTTCAATCCCTACCACTCGCGCATTGTCTCTTACCCTGCTGCCACAATCCAAGGTTCTCAGAGAGAGGGTCGAGCCAGGGGCGATCGTTTTGCGTTTTGCCCAGTCGTGGCTTCGTCTCGGAACCTTTGACCTGTTGCGCGCGCGGGGCGACCGTAAGTTGGTGCGAGAGTTGTCTGCCTACGTCGCGAACGATGTGTTTGGAGGCTGGGACAAACTACAAGGGAGATTACAAAACCCGGACAGGCCCGCTGATGGACCAACGCCATCTCGTGGCGTCTCGGAGAAGGCGACAGAAGGCCCCGATGATGCTGCCGAAAACAGATACACCCGACTCTATAGAGAAATCGTAAGAAGAAATGCCTTGGTTGTTGCACACTGGCAGGCCTACGGGTTTATGAATGGTGTCCTGGTAGGTCACTCGAACAAAATCGAATAGTATCGCATGCTAACACGTATCACAGAACACAGACAACACTTCTGTCTTTGGACTTTCCATTGATTTCGGACCTTTCGCTTTCATGGACAATTTTGACCCTTCGTACACGCCAAACCACGATGATGGCATGCTGCGATACTCCTACAAGAACCAACCCACCATCATCTGGTGGAACCTGGTCAGACTCGGCGAAGCTCTCGGAGAGCTTATGGGTATGGGAGCAGCAGTCGACGACGAAACGTACATCACGGAAGGTGTGAAGAAAGGACAGGAGGACGACGTCATTGCACGAGCCGAGAAACTCATTACACAAGCGGGCGAAGAATACAAGCACACGTTCTTGACAGAGTACAAGAGACTCATGACGGCGCGTCTCGGTCTGCGCCAGCAGAAAGACTCTGACTTTGACGTACTCTTCTCCGAAGCTTTGGACACTTTGGAAGCCTTTGAACTCGATTTTAGTCACTTCTTCCGTCGTCTCAGCACTGTCAAGCTCGCTGATGTGGCGACCGAAGACGCACGACGCCAAACGGCCAAGATATTTTTCCACAACGAAGGTCTTCCGAAGACCGCTCGCGAGAGCGATGCCATGGAGCGCATCTCCAAGTGGCTATCCAGCTGGCATGATAGAGTTGTCGAGGATTGGTCACCCGATGGAGACGGTGTCACTGAAGGAGCCGAGGCCGAAAGAATACAGGCTATGAAGCAGGTAAACCCCAACTTTGTGCCTCGGGGCTGGATTTTAGACGAGATCATTCGCCGCGTCGAAAAAGAGGGAGACAGAAAAGTCTTGGACCGTGTCATGCAGATGGCTCTGCACCCGTTCAACGACTCTTGGACTGGCAAAGAGTTCGATGGTATTATGTATCACGGTGACAGCGAAGAAGAGCAGCGCTGGGTGGGCGACGTGCCGCGTCTTGAGCGAGCGATGCAGTGCAGCTGCAGCTCTTAAAATAGTACGGAGAGACGAGATACTGTAAGCTAAACAATAGAACTGCCATGAAGGCTTTGAGATGTAACGACCGGCGGTAAGAGGCAATGCTCGTTGAGATAAAATTTCTCTCCCCTGCTTCCATAATCGGCGTATAAATATTTTAATCTGGAGCATAAGATAGAGGAAGACTCGACTGAAGCAGCATGCCGCAAAGCAGAATGCCGCTCAAGCTCACCTACAATAAAATATGCCCGTGTACAATTAATGAGAGAAGAGAAAAACAGGCAAAGCTCGCAATTTTGCCGCCATGTTATAGTGGGCGAGTGGTGCGTTGGTGCCTGAGGCACGCGTTGCGGCGACCGACCAATCAGCGCCATTGTAAATTAATCCGTGGATGAACACACTAGCGGGAGAGCATTTCCCGTCAAACCGACAGCAGTTCTTCCTCGCAGCGTCCCACGGACAGTCCTTCAATCCGCCGCAGCGTACTGCATCTCATCACATCACCCATTCATTCCGGCACGGCGGCAAACGATGCTTCGACACACTCTGGCTCGTTCCGCTCTGCGGACGGGCAGACGAGCGGCCGGCGCCTCGCGCGCTTTCTCTGCTTCGTCCCAGCGTCACGCGGAGGTGGAGCTTACAATTGGTGAGCAATGCATCAATGGCGAGCAATTGGCGTCGGACGGAGGTGCTAACTGATTTTTAGATGGCAAGAAGGTCTCGATTGAAGGTAGGAATTGATCCCACGGGTCCGTGACGCGACGAGTACTGACCTATTCCGACAGCCGGTTCTGCCCTGATTCAGGCTTGCGAGAAGGCCGGAGCTACCATCCCTAGGTGCGTCAAATTGTCCCCAAATAGCACCAGAGGAATTGAACTAACGTTTACTTTACAGATACTGCTACCACGAGTACGATTGGCCTTTTCCCGGACGTCATCCGACACCCCGAAACGAAGCTGACAAATATTTTATAGGAAGCTCATGATTGCAGGTAACTGCCGCATGTGTCTCGTCGAAGTCGAAAAGGCCCCCAAGCCTGTTGCCTCTTGCGCCTGGCCCGTTCAGCCCGGTATGGTTGTCAAGACCAACTCACCTCTGGCTCACAAGGCGCGCGAGGGTGTCATGGAGTTCCTCCTGGCCAACCACCCTCTCGACTGCCCCATTTGCGACCAGGGTGGTGAGTGCGATCTCCAGGAGCAGTCTCTCCGCTACGGTGCCGACCGCGGCCGATTCCACGAAATTGGCGGCAAGCGTGCCGTCGAAGACAAGAACATCGGCCCCCTGATCAAGACCTCCATGAACCGTTGCATTCACTGCACCCGATGCGTTCGTTTCGCCAACGACATTGCTGGTGCTCCTGAGCTTGGCTCTACTGGCCGTGGTAACGATATTCAGATTGGTACCTACCTAGAGAAGAACCTCGACTCCGAACTTTCCGGCAATGTCATCGACCTTTGCCCTGTCGGTGCTCTTACCTCCAAGCCCTACGCTTTCCGCGCCCGTCCCTGGGAGCTGAAGCACTCCGAATCCATTGACGTTCTCGACGGTCTCGGTTCCAACATCCGCGTCGACTCGCGCGGTCTCGAGGTCATGCGCATCCTCCCCCGCCTCAACGACGATGTTAACGAGGAGTGGATCAACGACAAGTCTCGTTTCGCCTGCGATGGTCTCAAGACCCAGCGTCTGACAATGCCTCTGATTCGCCGCGACGGCAAGTTCGAGCCTGCTGACTGGGAGGAGGCACTGACCGAGGTTGCCCGTGCCTGGGAGCAGAAGAAGCCCCAGGGCAACGAGTTCAAGATCATCTCTGGTGCCCTCACTGAGGTCGAGTCCCTGGTTGTTGCCAAGGACATGGCCAACAAGCTTGGCTCCGAGAACCTCGCTCTGGACACACCCACTGGCAGCGCTCCCCTTGCCCACGGTGTTGATGTTCGCTCCAACTACCTGTTCAACTCTTCCATCTGGGGTATCGAGGAGACCGACTGTATGCTGATTGTTGGCAGCAACCCTCGTCATGAGGCTGCTGTTCTCAACGCCCGCATCCGCAAGCAGTGGCTCCGCTCTGATCTCGAGGTTGGTGTTGTTGGCGAGACCTTTGACTCTACCTTTGAGTTTGAGCACCTTGGTGGTGACCACGCTGCTCTGAAGGCGGCCCTGGCTGGTCCCTTCGGCAAGAAGCTGGCCGCTGCCAAGAAGCCCATGATCGTTGTCGGCTCCGGTGTCACCGACCACGTTGACGCCAAGGCCTTCTACGAGACTGTCGGTGCCTTTGTTGAGAAGAACGCCGCCAACTTCCGCACTGCTGAGTGGGATGGCTACAACGTTCTTCAAAGAGAGGCTTCGCGTGCCGGTGCTTTCGAGGTTGGTTTCGTGACTCCCTCTGCCGAGGTTGCCGAGACCAAGCCCAAGTTTGTCTGGCTGCTCGGTGCCGATGAGGTCAACGAGGCCGACATCCCCAAGGATGCGTTCGTCGTCTACCAGGGCCACCACGGTGACCGCGGTGCCCAGATTGCTGACATTGTCCTCCCTGGTGCCGCTTACACTGAGAAGGCTGGTACTTACATCAACACTGAAGGTCGTGTGCAGATGACCCGTGCCGCCACGTCGCTGCCCGGTGCTGCCCGTACTGACTGGAAGATCCTTCGTGCTGCCTCCGAGTTCCTCGGCGCCCCTCTCCCCTACGATGACGTTACTGCCGTCCGCGAGCGCATGTCCATGATCAGCCCTGCCCTCGCTGTCTACGATGTTGTCGAGTCTGTTGCTCTCAAGGAGCTCAGCAAGGTCCAGCTTGTCGACCAGAACAAGGGCGCCAAGGCTACTGGTAGCCCCCTGAAGAAGGCTATTGAGAACTTTTACTTTACCGATGTCATTTCAAGAAGGTACGTCTTGTCTCACCAACACAATCTGCCAGCATGATCGCTAACTTCAACACAGCTCCCCCACCATGGCCCGATGCTCTGCCGCCAAGGCCAGCGGCGACCCCAGAACAAACCTCATGGCCTCTGGCATGGAGGAGGATAGACCTATGGGCCAGATTGCCTACGGATCATAAAGGAGGGTCAAAACGGCTGTACTAAAATTAAAGAAGCATTTCCTTGCGTTATACAATGTGGAGGCGGTTTTACTTTGTACATATAAAGACGGTAGAATTAGTGGCGACAGGTAGATAACCTTGAAGAGACGGTGAATTCTTTTTTTTCGATAACTGTATTCTTGTTGCTATTTTCAACGCGAACCCAATCTGTTCCACCTCAGTACTTGGAGCTCTTTTTCAGGATGGACTTGGGCCGCAGCTTAAATGGACTCTCTGACGCTGGAGGCAGCGGCTTGAAGGTCAATGATGCCTCCGTCTTCTGTTTTTCCGGTGTGCTAGTCTGCTTCTTGACGTGGGCTGCACTTGACGATGGCTTTGGAGACCCCGAAGCCTTGGACTGCCACTGAGGCGGTGGCATCGCAGTCTTGTTCCTTGCATGGTGCTCACTGTCTGCCGGACGTTTCTTGATACCCTCCTGGCGCAGCTGCGGCTCCTTCTTCTCGGCTCCGCTGCCACGCTGTCGCTGCGCGGTGCTGTTGTAACCGCCGTGGCCGTGGCCGTGGCCGCTGGTCGTCGTCGTGTGATTCCCCCTCTTCTTCTCGGTATGGCTTCTGCTGCTGCTAGCTGCGGCAGGCGGCGCGGGCTGGCCCTACGCAGCCTCGCGCGGCACCTGCCGTCGCGGCGCGCTCTCCCGATCCAGCGCCTTGCGGCGCATGTCCCTCTTGTGGGCAATGTGGTGCTCGTACCCGCGCATCTCCGTGGTGGCCTTGCTGATGAGGACCAGGCCCTCGCGGGCCGCCAGCTGGCGCGGCGACGCCGCGGCGCGGTGCGAGAAGCTCGGCTCCGGCACGTCCCCGATGCTGTCCCCCGGCCCAGCCTCCTTTCGGCTCTTGATACCGCCGCCGCCGCCGCCGCTGCTGTTGACAATCTGCACCAGCTTTTCGTTTGCGCTCATTGGCGGCGGCGGTGCAGGCGCCGGCGCCGCCATGTTGGCCAGCATCCGTTCCATGTCCGCGTCCGAGGCGGACCAGCCGTTCTGGCTGGCCAGCTGCCGCTCGTGCTCCTCCTGGCCGAAGCGTCCGCCGACGACGCTGGTCACGAGGCGCTCCTGCCGCTCCTCTGCATGCAGGACCTGCATGAGGCGCGCGTTCTCGCGGCGGAACAGCGCGAGGAGGTTGCCACGCACGGCGGCGGCGTGCTTGTCACACCGCGTGAGCGCCTGCCGCATGTGCTTGGCGCGGTCCGTCTCGGCGAGCGCGGCGGATTCCGCAAAGACGGCGTCGTCGGGGAAAATCTTGGCAATGGGCACGAAAATGGCGGGTGCCAGGCTCATCAGCCGTGGGATGTGTGGCAGGCCGGTTGGTGTAGTTGCGGCGGCGGCGGCGGGCATTGCTGGCGCTGGGTTGTCTTCTGCGGTATTGATCATGACAACGTCTGCGTTGGAGATGGAGACTGAGAGGGCCGGAGGAAGCGGCTTTTGTGTCCTGGGGGAGGCGGCATTGGAAGAGCTCTCCGGGAAGGAGTTTGCTCTTCGCATGGCCTTGGGTGCGGTTGGTGCGTTGGGCGGAGGCGGCATGGTGACGGCTGGCAGCGGTTTGTAGAAAACGCAACAACGCGACGGCCCGTTTTCTGGGGCTTGCAAACGTAAGAAAGTGAAACAAAAAGCGACGACGAAGTAAATTTGTTGCAGAAAAAAGCCAGTTCCTGGTGGACGTAGTTTGCTGTTTGCATGGATTAAATGTGATAGCCTGTTGGGTGGCGTCTGCGGGTGCCTTGCATGCAGTACCACGCCAACATTATTTCAGGGGTGAGAGTGTAATGTAGGCCATCGTCTCCCGGCTGTGTTTATATCTCAGGGAGAAAAAGTTACAGCTCTGGATACCGAAGTAAGTGAAATTTGAAGAGTATATTCCCCTTCTTCATGAGTGTTTCCTTCTAAACGCAAATAGTTATTTGATTCATTGTCTTCTGGCTAACATTGCTACCCTAGGCAACGCATCGTGACGAATGACAGAAGGCGGGTATCGTACATAGTGGCTTTTGAAAAAATCTTCTTCAAACTCCGTATGCATCAGGGATTCGATAGTACACACATTTTCAAGAGAATTTTCCAGCCAGTTGTCTTCACGAGTGCTGGCCGGCCCGGTTGTTCATGGGTGGAGCGTCAGTGCCAGCTGTGCGCCTCCCATTTCTCAGATGCGAGTGCTGCCTGGAAGCCCACTCTGCGGTAACACGCTAATCCAATTCACATCACGCAACGAATCTCAAAGCCCTCTTCCTTTATAAATACAGGCATTTTTCTGGAACACAGTCTTGCTTTTCAATTGCCTCAGTATTTCGAGTGCATATCAACACCTTGGTCTCCCTAAACACTGGCTTCAAGCTCACCATGGCCACGTCCAGGGTGCTCAAGATTCCGCAAAGCGACAATGACAAAGAATTCGTCCTGTTGCAGGCTACTGCGTCCGGCAAAAAGCCCCTCGATCTGAAGCTGATTGGAACCGAAGGAGAAGCACCGTATATGGTCAAACGTATGAAATCTTCGTTGCCAACGGAAGTGTACCCCAGACGCTGACGATAAGCATTTTACAGTCAAGCATGACCGCATTGCTGCACTCAAAGTCAAAAACAGCCCACTGACAGACGCGGAATGGGAGTCTACCCTTCAATCCTTTTTCAATCAAGAACCATTAAATGACATCAATGCTGCTGCTACCGTCCAAAGTGAGGCGTCAATATCCATCACAATCCGGAAGCAGGTAGAAGGGATTTCGGTAAGATCCACGCAGCCCTTCATCATAAGTCATGCTAACGTATATATCAAGCAACGTCTCGGTACTATTACCCTCAAACATGATGCAAACGAAGCCATTGAGCTCCTTGAATGGTGTGCAACCTCTGCAGATGCTGTCGCGGCAAGCAAGAAGGCGACGGCACTGGCACAGTCCAAGGCTACCGAGTTAGAAGCTTCTATTCAGCAACTCAAGGACCAATTGGACGAGCTTCTCAAAGCAAAGGACGAAGATGAAACGGCGCTGCTACAAAAATTTCGAGACCTGCTGAATGAGAAAAAGGTCAAGATTCGCGAACAGCAAAAGGTCTTGGCATCTGGTGCCTTTACCACAGCCAAGCCAGCAGAGCCCGAAGAGCCATCGCCGGAGCCGGAGCCACCAGTGCCAAAAGCCAAAGGCAGGAGCCGAAAGGCCGCGCCATCTCGGGCTGGAAAGAGGAAAGCGGCCGCACCAGCCAAGGAAGAATCCGACGAGGAAGATGAACAAGTGCCAGACCTAGCGGACGAACCACGCGTCAAATCAGAACCAGAGGATACGGATGATGGGAATACGACCGAAGCAACTGCTTCTGTTGACGGTGACTCAGATTCAGACGAAGAGATGGCTGATGACGCGGAAGAAGCCGTGGCACCGCCGCCTATAGATCCAACGCCCGCGAAGAAGGTTGCAGCGCCACCGCCCAAGAGAGACCTGCCATTTGTGAATAGGAAACCAAAGGAGGCTCCGAAGCTGGTGCCTGTCGGCGGCGCGGAGACGGATTCCGATGATGAGCTGTAGTATAATACATTCTAGAGCGAGTAGTATATTTGTCAATTTTAGCATGATTTCTATGTACCACCATGACCAAATTGACACATTATCGGCCTCCACCTCTCCCTTCCATGGCAAGTCCGCCACGCGCCCTCATCTTCTATCATCCGCCGCGAACCGAGCAGTCCAGTAGGCACGATAGTGCTTCTGCTTGCCCAGATCGGCAATATCCTCTACCTCCTTTGGGGTGAGCTTGAACTTGGGCACCTGCGACACGAAGCGATGCATCCTGTCCACGTTGCTCGTGGTCGTCAGCGTCACGATGCCCTGGTCGACGCACCAGCGCAGGCCAATCTCGGACTCGCTGACGCCGTACTTTGTCGCGAGCTCCGCCCACTTGCCGTCGACGGGGCCTCCCGGGCAGCGCACAATCGGCGTCAGCGGGCTGTAGGCCGCGACCGCGATGCCGTGCTGGCGGTGGAAGTCGAGGAGGTCGCCGTGCTGCAGGTACGGGTGGAACTCGATCTGGTTGATGGCGGGCTTGACCTTGGCCGTCTTGAAGATGGCCTCGAGGTGCTCCTGCAGATAGTTGGAGACGCCGATGGACTTGGCCTTGCCGGTGGCCTGGATGGCCTCCATGTCGGCCCACGCCTTCTGCAGAATCTCCTCGTCGCCGTTGGCGAAGAACGGGGAGTGAATGAGGTAGAGGTCGACATACTCGAGACCCAGCTTCTTGAGGGAGGAGTCGAAGTGCTCGCGCAAATCCATACCCTCCTTGGCGGCGAACTTGGTAGTGACGAAGAGCTCCTCGCGAGGGACGACACCTTGCTTGATGGCGGTACCAAGCTCCTCCTCATTTCCATATCCTTTTTCCTTGATTAGTTTCTTGCGACTCAAACGGCGAGGTGAGGAGCTTTGCTTACCTTCAGCGCCATCTAGATGACGGAATCCGCTAGCGATGGCTTGCTTCGCGCTTGTAACAACCTTTTTATCGAACTTGCCTCGGGCGTCTGCAGATTTAAACAAGGCTGTTCCTACACCGTAGCCAAGCTAATGGTTTCGTACTGGATTAATAAGCGATGCGTGTATAGCGCAATGTTGAAAGTCACTCACCATGGGAATGGTGTTGCCATCGTTCAGCTTGAGGTGTGGCAAAGTTGACACCTGCTTTGGCGACTGACCAGATGCATCTGGGTTGAATGCGGCACCGATTGAATTCATCCTTGGCGATTGGTGAACTATTGTTTTTTTACAGACTGATCACGCGCTTGATAACTTGAGAGCAAATCCGCAATAAATATCGCGGGCTAGAAGAAGTGCGGCGAACGGCAGCTGGACCAAACGCTGCCCCGCTCACTCGGCATTTAAGCTATGACGCTACAATCTAGTCCCAACGCATGTAAACAGCTTCCGGACTGCTGAGCAACCTTTCTTGTCGGTATTGGTTAATAATCAAGTGGGACACCTGGAACAAACGCAGCAGATGGGACTTTCGGCTTTTGATATTGCAGCTGCTCTCCAGTTGGCAGGATTGTGTAAATCATACCGCATGAACTAATAGTATATCTGGGTCTGTCTGGTATTGGAGATCGCACAGTAGCGCTTCAAGATCTTCCACTGGCCACATAGTGTGGGCATCTCGGCGAAAGTCCCAGCTGAAATCTTCCAGCAGCGAGTATAACACTTGCCGTTCATTTTCATCTCTCGCACACAACCACGCGGCGCTGAGGTTGAGCATCATGTGGCCCGCCCCTAGAGGTCTGCTCTTTTGTACCTCAGGAACCAGACCGAGGGTGTCTCTAACTAGATCCTCAGCTTCTAATAGCAGCTGCGCATTGTCAGGCTCGACACCCCTCAACATACAATTGAAGATGCAGCTAAAGGCCAGGCAGAAACCATACGGCCCGGTAGGGTTTCTGTCTGTGCTTGGACTAATCATATATTTCTTGTAGACAAATGATTTCGCAACTTTTAAATGTTTGTATATGGCAGAGAGGTCTGCGATAAACAAATCGCGGTCTGCGAAACCCTGTGCGACCATTCTGCCGCGTTTTAAGAGCGCCGGAATTTGAAATAGAGACGCCATGGTGGGTGCGCTGGGTGATTTGTTGTTGAGGACAAGAACTTCCGAAAGAGCTTCGAACTTGGATGGCGAAAGTCGCATCGCACTGTTGAAGAGAGACTGGACTAGCTGGTAGGATGGTCAGTCTCTGTTTAGCACGGCGCACCAGGCTGCAACTTACTACAGGACCATGAAGATAGGTGTGCAATTCCAACTCGAACCCATCAACTGTGTGGTAAGCCTGCCTTGCGCGCAGCATTTGGACAGCGCCATGGCAGTGGCTGGTGAGATGTTCAAGGCCTAGCCCACTGAGATTCTGCAGACAAATTAGAAGGATGTGCTTGCGCCTTGGGTTCACGTACGTACTTGACACATGGTCAACAGGATTACAGCGCAAACAGTCTCAAGCGAGTAAGACGTTGCAGGGTCATTAATGCTCCGTGTCAGAGCTTGTATGGCATCGGAGTATTTTGCCAGACAGCCGGGAGTAACAGGACGTCGTAGAGAAAAATCCCTGTGGGATGCCACCAGCGCCTGGGCAGCTACATCTAGTGCCGTGTTGCATCCTAGCCTCTGCGGTACTTTTTGAAGAAATCCGCCGTATGTCCACATGAGATTGAATTTACAGTCTGTGGTCGGGCCTATCATGCTGAGAAAGCTATGAACGAGAACGTCTGTATCGCTGCTCGGGCATGGCGAGAGTAATTGCAGCGGCGAAGCCGGAGATGTAATCATGTTGCCACCTTTCTGGCTTGTGTTCTGGCGTCGGGGGCATTTCTGGTCTTTAAAGAGGAAGCGGCGTTGGCCGGAGCCAATGCACTCAACCCCGAGATGGATGCATCGTGAGCACGAGGGTTTAGCAGCGTCGCACTTGATACTAATTAGCTAGCTATATGGGGTGCTGTTATTGCAAATTATTATGCACCTTTTGTCGTCGGCGCCGGCAGTTTTCACATGCGCGTCCGGACGGCACACCGGGCATTGTTGCAGTGTGAATTATCGAGTGTCGAGTATACGACGATACGACCTGGTATTACGAGTATGACGTGACCATTTTCTTCTGGAAGACGGCGACTGGACAATATCTGCGCATGGCGATGAAGTCAATCGAGCCAACCGTTGATGAGCTGCTATGCCTCCGTTGAGTGAAGCGACTGTTGAGCGTTATGACTGCTTCACCGTTGCAGCACGGCACAGCATCTGACGACTTTGTCAGCAAACCACGTGACTTAGAGGTGCAGAATCCAAGAGGTGGGCAGCTCAGACAGCGAAGAATGAAAGTGATACATGGAAGCGCACAGGCCACCCAGCCTCAACTGAAGCCCCTAACTCACGCTAACGCAGCACCCAGCTTGCCCGGAAGGCCCATTGTTCCCAGTTCTGCAGCCCAGCCAGCTGCTGGAGCGCTCGTGCCAGCCACCCATTCCCATGCAGCTTGCGAACCCCCAGCCTTTCGATTCCCGCCCGCCCGCCGCTAACCACCGCACCGCTACCTGTTCTCGCTTGTGCGAACCCTCATCGCGGTCGTTTGCATCTTCACACACGACAATACTAACCCCGACCAGCGCAGTGCCGTCCTCTTGCCCTCGAGCCCGTGACGATTCGCGCAGCTCGTCGGCATCCAGGATATCGGCATCGACAACTGCCGCCCGACTCCAAGTACCGACCTACGACACGGCGCCGCGACACGACGCCCGCCCGCTCGAATTTAATCAATTTCGTGCACACGACACGACCACGCTTTGCGCCACCAACCTTCCGCTCTGCGTCGCAGTAACCGCGTTGAAACCATTCGGCAATTATTCTCGAAACATAGCGACACGGAAAGAAATCAATTTTAATTGGCATCGCGCTGCATTGACGACCTGGATTATGGGCTCGTCAACCTAGACCCAGCCTTCCCATACGCCTAGCCACTTCAACCGTTTTGAACGGGCTTTAGGCGCGACATTCGCTTGACTGTCGCCATCCACCATCATGGCGACGTTAAAATTAAAAGAACGGCAACCTGCGGAAGAAATTGAGAGCTGGGACGACGATGGCGACTTCCTCCTCGACGGCGACGACCTGAGCAGGCGCACGTCGACCAACTTTAACAACGCGCCCCTCCGCCGCCGAGACTCGACGTCATCCCACGTCTCGTTTCGCTCCGAAATCGAATCCATCCAGGGTGATGAACAACAATTTCATATACCCGGTGATGACGAAAGCTCAGCCATGGATGCCATCGCCGCCGCTCAGCATGCCGGCATTCCTCTGCCCCAGAACGTGCCTACATCGGCGCTCATGGGAGGAACTATTAAGCGTCTAGGAGGACGCAAAATTCAGAAAATTATTCAGGACGATTGGGAGAATGACCTGGAGCTTCCCGAATTTTCTAAAGGACTTGCCATTAAGCCCAAGGACGTCATTGACTTTCCGGATACGCTTCGACAAGTCAGTGCGGGCTCTCTCCCTGACAGCCCGACGCGTCTCAGAAAATCCCCAGCAGCTGCTGCCTCACCTTCTTCGTTCGTTGGGCCTGTCTCCAGCTCAGCTGCCAAATCTGCCACAAGCGCCCTCACATCAGCCATCAACTTGGACAAGTTCAAAGATGACGAAGACGACGACTTCTTCAGTGAGACCCCTACCACGGCTCGCATCCCTAGCATCTCCAGGGGCCGACAACAAACCAACCCCGTGTCCTTCATCACGCCTCCCACGCCGCAAAAGAAGGAAAAAGCCAAGGCTGTCGACGATGACTTCGAAGATGACCTGGAGCTGCCTTCGGACGGCAAGCTTACACTATCCACTAGGAGAGATATCCCCACCACGCCATCGCAGGTCGATGACTTGGACTGGGGTGAGGGCAGTCTGGGCACCCGCTGGGGCGGTACTCGGCGTGATGGACGATCAAATAGAAGTTCCTCTGCATCTGCGCTCAGCCCTAGCATTTCTAGCTCGGTCACTGCGGAGAGTGAGGATGAGACCTTTGATGGCCTTCTGCTTCCCGTCGGTCCTCTGAACTTCCAAGAGCGCCTTCAGCGTCGCAAGAATAGCCCATCTCCGTCGCGGTTGACCGTTGATACGCAAATCACCAGTGCCGCTACCACCCCGAGCAAGCCACACGTCGAACCCGAGCGTCAAGATCCTCTTGATGGCTTAGACATTGGTGATGGTGATGTATTCGAGTCGACCAAACTCTCCCTGCATCGAAATATCAAAATCAAAGAGACTCAACCCGCGAGTCCTGCCAGACCTAAGACCGCAGTGTCATTGACTTTCACCAACAAATCTGCCACAAACGCTGGTCGCATGCCACGTCTCAGCCATGAGAGATCTCGTTCTACTGCGCTGGAGCCTGTCTCCGAGAGCGGAGGTCCTATCCAGCAGCGCAGTCGTCGACCTCAGTCGCGTCTGGGCCACTCTGCACAGTCGTCAGTGGTTAGCGTACCAACTCCAACAACTCTCCATGCGCCTCCCTTCCCACCATCCACCCCACGCCGGAGGGAGGTTACGACGAGATCGTCCTTCAGCACTCTCCGTAATGATACTGCATCTACGACGAACGCGCAGCTTCTGCGTCAAAAGCGATCCATGCCTGCTGTGAGGCAAGTCAACTCTCCCATGAAACCCTCCACCACGCGATCAGATCGACCGCCGTCAAGGGACAATGGCCGGCCTCAATCCGGTCTACGGCCCAAGACCCCAGTTGAGCGTATTCGCCAGCAGGAAAGCCCAACGTCGCATTCGAAGAAAGCCCCAATGCCTTTCTTACCCGCCGGGAGCGGACAGCACACGTCACACCATGCGACATCCAAAGGCATGAGACAATTTCGTCGATGGGATTCAGAGAACGGCATTGATACTAGGTCTATCTCTCGTACTTTCTCCAGATCTGCCATGCGCTCTCCAAGCCCTCAAAGGTATAAAGTCGCCGCTGATACTTGGGAGCGACTCAGCAAACCCAAGAACAAACGCAACTTTGGCGATGGCCATGAGTTGGATGGATTTGACGATCTTCCAACTTCCAAGGAAGCTGAGACTCGATATCTGCGCCAACCGAACTCAGCCGGCCTTAAATCCGCCCTGAAGAACAAGACTCATCAGAACGTGTTTCCAGACCGCATTGGAACTCCTGCACCTCAATCCCCTGCCAAGCCCTTGTCAGGTACCCCTCGCTTCGCGCGTGACACCGCAGCAAGTCGCATTGCTCGTGAGACGTCGCTAGCAAACCGAGTTCCTGCTCATGGCCCGCTTGCTACCATTTCTGCGCAGCGCGGTACAAACCTACCTCCGCGATCAACGCCAAACCCGCAACTGCCGTCGCAACACATTATTCGATCAAAGAAGCCTTCAAAGCGCGCGCAACAGCAAAAGCCGCACTTGATTGCAAACTTGAACAGCGGCAAAGAATGCAAAACTGTCAATGGCATGTACTACAATGCTGACACGTTTCGATGGGAAGGCAACGAAAACGCCTTGAATGCCTTTGATCATGCGTCGATGCAGTCGCCAATTCCTTCTTCGGCGCAAGCTATGCGAGAGAAGGATATCGCAACGCCCCGTCCCGCCCTAATTACCAACATTAGCTCTACCAAAGGAGTCCAGGTCGTTGGCGGGATGGTGTTTGATCCGCAGAATATGTGCTGGCTCAAGATTGGGCAGCAAAATAACCCGACGTCAGAGGCCAGCGACACACTGGACGGCTTTAATGCCCTCGACGACGAAGAGGATGTCTTCAAGGACATTCCTGATCTGGATGACAACGGTGCCGACGACGCGCGGGGTCAGGGCCGCGTCAGTGACATCAAGGATGAGTGGCTTGTGGGAGAAGAATTTGATGTCGGTCCTGAATTTATTAGGAGACAGCGTGAAGAGGAGGACCGTTGGAGACGCAAGTGTGAGAAGTGGGTTGGTCGTGGATCAAGAGATCGCGACACTTGGAGGTGGACGATTCGCGAACTGGTTTCCCAGTTTGATGACTTGTCTGTTTAACGACGCTACGATTTCCTTTCATCTGCTTTCGGGTCATGTCGACTCGCATTGCATGTTATACTACTATTCCTGCATAGATCAGATGGCTGGCAGGTTGGCCCCATCTGGGATTTGTTTGGGGAGCTGGGCTCGAGGCATGCATGCCTGCGATGTCAAGCTGGTTTGGTGTTTTTTTGGGATTGGGAATAGAAAAAAAGGGGCACGGTGTATATGGCCTCAAGGCATGGTTACGACGAAACGACTGCGATGCGCTTATGACGAATATATGTTTTCCTTGGCTTCAAAGTAGCTCTAGACGAGATGGATTTCTTTACGGGGGAGGAGGGGACGATTTGTTCAACTAGTACAAAGACTTAGCATATGTATCAACATGCTTCATTTGTTTCTATCATTTTTGCTACAACTTTCCAATTTGAGGTGATGTTTGTCGGAGCCCTCCTTGAGCTTGTGAGGTGCATACTCCACGTGATTGGCTGAAGTGGCGGATGCCGTCAACCCCACCATGCTTGGAACAGCAGCACCAGCTTCCAAGTACTCGGCAACATCGATCGTGAATAGTTGCGAGCATTTCGAGACTGCCTACGTTTTAGATTGAATCAAGCTCCCATCAGTCATATCAACGACACGCCGCATACACCTACTTCTCTCCTCCCAGTAACCCGGACCTCAAAGGCCGCCTTCCCCGCCGCCCTCACGAAGCTCTCTTTGTTCGACCAGCTCGGCCACAGCTCTCCAGCAACCCAAACGACCGAATACCCCTCAACAGCCCCGAAAAGATATACGATACGAACCAGACAAAACAAGAGAGCCTTCTACTTGATCTCCAAAATACAACCGCAACCATGGCGGAAGCAACATTTGCCAAGACATATCTCACCACGCTCGACTCGCGGCCCGCGAAGCTCTCGCCGGACCACGTCGAAGATGCGCGCAACTTTCCCTCCCGCCCTCCCGTACGTCCCTCTCCCCTCCAAAGAAGAAAAACCTCTCCCACTAACCTTATTCCCATCGCGCCAGTACATTCTCCCACGCATGCCCGTCGAGATGAGCAAGCCGCGGGCGCACGCCGCCGCGCCCGGCCAGGAGCGCAGCGTCACCATCACGCTGCGCTCGCTGCGCAACCCGCCGCTCGACATCAAGCTCGCCGCGCAGCCGCTGAGCACGTCGCTGCTCGACGTCAAGCAGGCGGTGGCGGCGCGCGCGCGCGTGCCCGCCGACAAGCTCAAGATCCTGTACAACAAGCGCCCGCTGCAGGACAGCAAGATCCTGAGCGAGGTGCTGGGGGACGAGGCGGCGCCGACGGCGGTCGAGTTTAGCGTCATGGTGATTGGCGGCGCGGCGGCGGTGCTGCCGGTGGAAGCAGATGCGATGGACGTGGACGAGGCCAAGAGGCCGAATAGGGAGGCGAAAAAGGGCGTGGAGGCGGTGGAGGCGGATGAGTTTTGGACGGATCTGAATGGGTTCCTGATGCAGAGGGTCAAGGACGAGGAGACGGCGGCGGAATTGACGACGGTGTTTAGAAATGCGTGGGAGTCGCACAAGGCGAAGCCGTAAGAGGAATATAGGGCTCTTCGGGGTTGAAAGGGCAAGGCTACTGTATATAATGATCATGATGTGGCATTACGAAAAAAAAAATAAACGGCTTTATAGAACACACCACACATGCTGAAATGATAACCTGTTCGTTGCGGTGCACACGACAGGTTCACTCATTTGGAACAAGAGTTTAGATTTGTTTCATTCATGGTCTAGACAGCTGCGATATATAACCTGCCAGTTTCCATCTTTTGTTTTTCGAGCCCAAGTCGTCAGACACAGACTCTTTGTCTTTCCTCCCCGTCTCTCGCCGGTCATGTGAAGCGTTGTGTGGGTGGTGTTTTCTTTTTGGGGAACGTAGTTTGTGGAGCGAAGCGCGCTTAGGCGGCGAGACCCTTGCTGACGGTCTTGAGGATGGTCTCGTACTCAATGTCGTCGGAGTCGTTGGCCTGGAGCTCGCTGGCAAGGCCGGTGAGAGAACGCTTCAGGGCCTCCTTGGAAGAAGCGTAAATCATCTTGGGCTGTGGGAATGGTTAGTTACAGTCTTTGCGTTGGGCTTTTCTGCGGCGCAGGATGCGTACCTGGATGCCGGCATCATCGGGGGACCAGGCGATGAAGACAATCTTGTTGCTATGGCACGGGTTAGCTGCGGTCAGGTTCCCGTCTGGGTCTGGGCGCGTGGCCTACCGGATACCGTCACCAGAGGCGAGGTTGTACTCAAAGTCGTAGACGGCGTAGCGGGGGCCCTTGCCGACAGCACCCTGTGTAAGAAAGAAAGAACTCGTCAGCATATGCAATGAATCGGAGTCGCCAGTTACGGCGAGAGGCTGGCGCGACCACTCACAGTCTTGCTCTTGGCGGTGGCGTTGATGAGCTTCTCGCGGAAGTTCTCCCAGTCCTTGTCGCTGGAAGCCTCCTCAACAACAATCTGCTTGTTGTCGTCGCTGAGCTTGTAGATGATGTACTTGTGCTTCTTGGAGAGCTTCAGGTCGTTGTAGGCCTGGATGCACTCCTGGCTGACGGTGGCTCTGTGACGGTGGGACGTCGGGTTAGCAATTTGACTACGATTCGTGAAATCGGCCTCATTTCCCCGAGAGCTTTTTCAGCTATTCGCCGCGGCGCATGCCTCGTCGCAGGGTGTGTGTCTGCGGGCAGAATCGCATGTTCGCAGGAGGCGGGGCAACGACTGGTCGGTGGAGGGGTTTGGGGAGAGAGTAGAGGCGGGGTGAGGATATTTTGCGTGCGAAGGTGAAGATAAGGACGTACCCGGATTGAGACTAGAAAGAAAGAAAAATCGTTAGCATGACAGCTTCTTCGGATATGCAGGTCGCCGCGCTGGCGCATCATTGTACGTACCATGATGGCGGTGTTTGCGAGGTAAACGTGGCGTAAGGAGGATGTATACTGGAGAAGAGGGGAGCTTGTCAGTTGTTGCGCAGGAGAGGTACTTTGGTCAGGTCTCGCTCGTAGCGGGGTGCGCCGCGGCAGCAACCACATGAACACGAGGAGCGCCGACAAAAGAAGTCATTTTGGTGGAGTGCGAGGAGAACCAACATGTAATTAGAAAATAGTATCGCGATCGGATATGTTCCTTCTGCGATGCAATTTGAGGCTGTAGAGAGACGGTGAAGATGGCGAAAGAAGAAGAGCGCCAGTGTGAGGTTGGTTGGTGGGCATATATGGAAAGCCTTGTGAGAGGAGGGGCCGCCAAAGCAGGACGGCGAACGAGCAGCAGGCAGCTGTATTGGTGCTGGAGCTCGAGCTGCTGTTAGCGCTCCGAGGCGGTCGGGCAGCTCGATTACAGCGGTCGCCCCCCTGACTTTGGTGGGGGTTGGCCGTGAGACGCCCCACGTGACGCTCCCAGTGACGTCTGCGCCGCTGAGCCTCAACAGGGACCAGCAGACGAGTCGTGCGCCGACTTGGCAGATGACGATGGGTTTATTCCAGTTGGATTGGTTACAATAATCACGGGAAAATTCTGAAAATAATTCATAACTCAATTGATCTTACTACCAATAATCAATCTCATATGCAGTTCGCCCAATACCCACCTAGGTAGCAACTGTTAAACGACTGCCTGAAACATCGTGGCTGCCATTGTCTTGCTGCCTGCGAACGCCCCGTGTCTTCCGAATTAGCTTCAATTCCGTAGCTTCATAATAACTTTTGATCATATTTTTGGTTCTACAATGAGGGCTACCATAACTACTATACAACGGCTTTATGCCATACAGCTGTGTCTGAAATCAGCGTCTAGCCGACGCTTCGACATAGAGGGGAGATTAAATAAAAAAACAAGGCCCGACTTGATCCATCCGTTCTATAACACCGAATCCGTGCCCAGTAGATTTTCACTTTCCATTTTGTACAATGTCGCCCATTCTATTTTAGTTCCTGTTCAAATCTCGCATCTTACATCATGCCACCCATGCCACCCATACCGCCCATGCCGCCCATGCCACCCATGCCGCCAGCGCCGCCGGGGCCCTTCTCCTCAGGGGCATCGACGATGGCGACCTCGGTGGTTCCGAGCAGAGAGGCGACACCAGAGGCGTCAATGAGACCAGTGCGGACAACCTTGAAGGGGTCCAGGATACCGGCGCCAATCATGTCAACGTACTCGCCCTTAGACGAGTCGAAGCCCTTGTTGAAGTCGGCACCGTGCTCGTCAGTCAGCTTGCCGACAATGACGGAGCCCTCCAGACCAGCGTTCTCAATGATAGTGCGGGCAGGGCGGGTGATGGCGCTCTTGACAATGGAGACACCAAGCTGCTGGTCAAAGTTGGCAGGCTTGAGATCCTTGAGGGCGTTGGTAGAGGCCTTGATCAAGGCAGTACCACCACCGGGCAGGATACCCTCCTCGACGGCAGCGCGGGTGGCGTTGAGAGCATCGACGAAGCGGTCCTTCTTCTCGCCGACCTCAACCTCGGAGGAGCCACCGACCTTGATGACGGCAACACCGCCAGAGAGCTTGGCGAGACGCTCCTGGAGCTTCTCCTTCTCGTACTCGGAGGTGGTGGGGTCAGCCATGACGCCGCGGATCTGCTCGCAGCGCTGGGCAAGGGAGTCCTTAGAGCCCTCACCGTTGAGCATGATGGTGTCCTCCTTGGTGATGGTGATGGAGCCGGTGGAGCCGAGCATGTCGGCGGTGGCCTTCTCAAGCTTGATGTCGAGCTCGTCGCTGAAGACGGTGGCGTTGGTCAGGATACCAATGTCGCCGAGGATAGACTTGCGGTTGTCACCGAAGCCAGGAGCCTTGACGGCGGCAACCTGGAGCTGACCACGGAGCTTGTTGAGAATGCAGACGGCGAGAGCCTCACCGTCAATGTCCTCAGCAATGATGACAAGAGGACGGCGCTGCTGGGTAGAGACCTCAAGAGCGGGGATAATGTCCTGGACGGCAGAGATCTTCTTCTCGGAGAGGAGGATGAGGGGGTTCTCAAACTCGACCTTCTGCGCCTTGGCATCGGTGATGAAGTAAGGCGAGATGAAACCGCGGTCGAAGCGCATACCCTCAGTGACCTCGAGCTCGTCCTGAAGAGTCTTGCCCTCCTTGACGGTGATGACACCCTCCTTGCCAACCTTCTCCATAGCGTTGGCAATCATCTTGCCGACGTGCTGGTCGCCGTTGGCAGAGATGGTGGCGACCTGAGCAATCTCCGCGCTGGTGGTGATGTCGCGCTTGTTCTTCTGGAGGTATTCGACGACGGATTCGACGGCAGCCTGGATACCACGGCGGAGATCCATGGGGTTGCAACCGGCGGCAACGTTCTTGACGGTCTCGGAGAAGATGGCACGGGCGAGGACGGTGGCGGTGGTAGTACCGTCACCGGCAACCTCGTTGGTCTTGGAGGCAACATCCTGGAGGAGCTTGGCACCGAGGTTCTCGAACTTGTCCTTAAGGGTGACGGCGCGAGCGACGGTTACACCATCTGCAGTGGGTTAGTTACATCTTTCAATTTGTTTTGGTCACATTGTCGCTTACCCTTGGTGATCTTGGGGGAGCCAAAGCTGGACTCGATCAGGACGTTGCGACCCTTGGGGCCGAGAGTAGTGGCAACGGCCCTGGCGAGAGTGTCGACACCAGCCAGGAGAGCGGCACGGCCTTCGACACCGAACTTGAGCTCCTATTCCGCCTGTTAGTATCCAATCGAGTCCTCCTCTTCATTCTCAGAGAGCCACCAACCTTGTGGGCGAAGCGAAGCTGCTGGCCGAGGCCAGCGCCAGCTCGGAACTTGGTGGAAGCAGAGGCGAGAGCGGAAGCTCGGGCCTGAGAGCTGAGTGCGCGCTGCATCGTGTATGTGTGGAATGTGGAAAAGAAAGAAATAAAAGGGTATATAGTATTACAATGCGGCACAAGAAATAGTACAACGACTCCAAAGGGATTGAAGATGGAGTGCGACGGCGGAGATGCAGCTGCAAAAGGGCTTGGGGTAGAAGGGGAAAAGAAGAGTAAGGGTGATGTCTTGCCAGCTTCGGCCCCAAAAAAATTGTCGCTGGCGGCGAGCGTCGGCAAAACACCGTCTGGAACCCAATTTGCGCTAGTCCCAGTCGGGTCTAGTCAGGACTCCAGACTAATTCTACATTCTTCCAGCGGCATCCGAGACGTCGCCGGGCCAGCAGCTTCACATGGCAGCATTGGACAAGAAAACAATTACCGTTGTAAGACGGTCGTTAAGCTTCATTATCATTGCAATCCTTTTTTTTGTCTGGTTTTCCGCAGGCCCAGTTGTTCTGTAGTGTAGGGACACTGTCTTTGCGAACCCAAATACACGAGTCAGCGAGCTCAGCCGAAGCTCTCCCAATGCCTTCTGCCAGCCAGTATCTCGTACAAACCCAAATGCCGTCTCCGTATTTTCATACTTGTATAAAAATTTATTGCAAGTAGCCAGTCCTTCAAATCTTGCAAAATGATCTTGAAAAGCGAAGGAAAAAATGTAACAAAAAAAAGACCCGCATGAGCGGCGGTGCCGGTTGCCAAGAGACATGACAATCCAATGCGCGTAAATACAAATACAGAAAAAAATGGCAATATACAAATAACGTCTGAATCCCGTTTGGAACAACTGGAGCAAATTGCGAAGTGGCGCTTTGTCAGAAGGTCCCTGTCAAGGCCGCATCATCACAAGCCTGTGTCACCACTTAGCAGGAGTGCCAAAGAGCAAACGGTAAACTTACAGTTACATCTTCGACGAGATGGCCGCAATCTTCATCGACCACCATGGATGGAGATGAATTCTTTGGCTTTACTTCCTCGTAGCTCTGCGAGCCTTCAGTCTTCATTCTGTGCTGCTGTTCTTCGTAGCATACTGGAAACGGCTCGTGGGCTGAAAACATGGTATAATTCGTAGGCAGAGTGAAGTAGCCTGGGAAAGAAGTAGGCAGAGCTGAATACTGCTTTGCATATGGATAGAGTCCCATTGGAGAATAGCTTGGCCAAGGCGGTTCCTGCCATTGGCCCTGGGTGATGGGTGTCGAGGTGGGAGCAGATCCGGGAGCGGATTCAACGGATGTGACAGTGTCAAAGGACCGCGTCAGGAGAGGATTGTCAAGCTCGTCAATCTCGGACCTCTGCCTACGAGTGGGAGAACAAAAGCTGCTCTGTGGTGACCACTGTTAAACGTTAGAGGGCAGGGTCGAGAAAACAGCCTGGGAGCACTTACACTCTGCTCAAAGCGACGAAGACTGTTGGTGACAGACTCATCGGTGGTACTGGGGGGACCACTGTAGAATCGGGGCTGGGGCATGCGCATTGGGCTAGGAGAATCTGGCATGGCTTCATCTTCATCACCGGAATGCTGAAAGGAGTCGGGGAGATTGAATCTCAAATCATCGTACTTTTCGTCGAAGCGAACAGGGCGGGTGCTGTCCTTGTCCTCGCCTTCCGGGTGAAGACGCACAAAGCCGCGCACGTTGGGGTCAACACCTGAGTTGGAGCTTGGCTTTTGACATATTGGCGGCACCAGATGTCCTTCCCTTATCAATTCTTTTCTGACCCTGTTGATGTGCTGCACGACCGCCGCTCCAGACGAGCCAGGGTGGAGGCGGTGGGCAATCGAGTCCCAGGGCAAGTTAATCTTATGCCGGGTGCATTCGTAGTGAAGGTGCAAAAGGAGCTTCTCGGCCATGCGAGGACCTACACAAGATTAGCATTTGCTCAAGGGCATTGGCACATGGAAAGCGACTTACGTCCCCACATGATGAGGCTGCGGCCAACAACTCGACCGTTGCCTTTTTTCTGCTCCTCAGTCGGAAGTGTATGCGAGAATGAAGAGTCCCTGGTATGGCCGGGGGTTTTTTGTAGCGTAGTTGCAGGAGAATCGCCGTCTTTGATGGCTCGGGACTGGGAGCGGCGCTCATGAGCTGGCGAGCGGCCAACCTTGGAGGGGGTTTTCTTCCCAGGCGTGACACCCATGATGCAAAGTGTGTAAGAAAATCAACTCAAGGCAGTGTCTATTTTGATTGTTGTTAGCCCAATTGTATTCAATTCCGAACTGGGAACGCTCATGTGTTCAATGCAACTTACAATAGCAGGAAGACGTGCAGCGCGGTGCTCAATGCGGGGATTCGAGGCAGAAGAACGTTGGTCAAAATCGCGAGTTTAAGGGCAACTCCAAATGTAAAGTATAAACCAGAATGGATCAACGCTGCTTTTGAGCGAGCAAACGCAGAATACGCGTGACAAATATGCAGATGATGAACTCAAACGAGGAGCGAGCAACCAATATAATTTTCGTCAGTGTCGTCAACAACACGCCAGCGGAAGAAGAAAAACAAGAGAGAGAAGGGCAAAAGAGTCGTACTATGGACACGTTGAAAACTTCATAGGTGCCTGGTTGCTAGGGCAAAGTTGGTCGAGCAGCCGGCAGGCAGTGGCGGTTGTTGCCAGCTGGCAGAGGTGGAGCAGAGAGGCTGGTGTTGACGAGGCTTGTGAATGCGTGTTGACCCTGGACACAGTGCGAATGGCTTCTTTTCATTTTGCTCTCGGGCTCAGAATAACACTGGTAGCCTAGCTGGGTTGTGAATGCAGGTCGTGGCCAGGTGGTGGAAGACGGGCAAACGGACCGCTTCGCCGCCTGTGGCCATTACGAGCTTTGGTAGTTGTAGCATTCTGTGCATCAAAGAGAATTTAATTTCAAAGTAACAAAGAACAGTCTTTATTTTTGTCAGCGGATGAAAAGCGGTATTATTCCTGCAAAATGTGACGCCTAAATCCCGAGCAAAACAAAGAGTAATTCCCTGTGTCTCATTCCTTTCCCTCTCCTCCAGTCCTCCATTTGGACATCATGTAGTTGACCCATCTCGATTTTCGAGACTTGGTGTGAGTATATCGCTGTCTTTTGGAGCTTCGGCGCTCAAAACAGAATTGGGGTTGGACACTATAATGCTGGCGTGAGGCTGGCGGCGCGTTGACGGGGAAGTCGTAGTTATGGTTCGCCAGGTTGGTGTTTTGTAGGATGTTATTTGTGTGTGACAGTTGCTTTGCCAGTAGCGAAGAGAGAAGCTCGAGATTGTTTGAAGTCGTGACGGATATATTTTGAAGTGCATGGAGCTGCTGCTCAAGGCGCTGAACCTCGTACCCGAGAACGTCGTTTTGGGTTTGTAGATCGGTGTTCTCGGAGTCAAATCGTCTGAGATTGAGTCGTAGAGGCCCCATTGCTTCCGCTAGCTTTTGCTCGGTGACTTGTTCGATGATGGAGTAGATGGTTTCCGAGACGCGGGACAAGTCTGCGCTCTGCGGTTCAGGCTCAGAGGTTCCGAAGCAAGAGCGAGGCGTCTGCGCGTAGATGGATTCTTTTTCGTACGCAGAGATTTTGATTGGCATTGGCAGTGGTACTTTGCTGGATTTGGGCGACTCGGGGGGTGTAAGCAGGCCAGAGCAGCTCGGCTGTGCGGTTGGACTGAAGCGCGCGCTGGACAGCACGAAGCCATGGTGTGAGGACATGATGCCGGTTCAAATTGAGTATTGCAACGAAGCTCAAGAATTTCTTTTTGCAAAATTGCAGAAGATGAAGATGGCGAGAGAAAGAAAGAAACGGCTGGTTGGGCGCCATGTTGTATATATTCGTTCGCCCACCGCCTCTGACCGCTTGAAGCCGGTCAGAGGATGCGCAACGGGAAACAATACCATTGATGAGCTTGCCCGATTGAGAGTCACCGACTGGACCGTCCTATTGTCCTGCGCGGCGCGCTATTCATAGGTGACTCGGCGGATGGGGCCGGGGACCCGGTCTGCTGCAGGTGCCTGGTCCATTGCCAGGAGCTGTCAATGGCCAGGTGCTTCCGTTTGTTCTTTTCTTGGACTAGCCAGAAATTTCCTGTCTAGGACGAAGGTTTTGAAGAAGAAAAATTAACGTTCTACCGCTCGCAGAAAGTAGTGGTGATGATGAAATTCCTTGATTGCCATGACTGCCCAGAAGGCGAGTGCTGCATTACTTTTGAACTAAACTACTCTTTTACCTTGTGAGCCCAACCCGCGATGTAGACAAACGTCCCATAAGAGGCTTCTTGCGCCTAAAAAAATCTAGATTCTCAAATTTCCCGTAGAAACAAAATGACCAAATTCCTCCCCGTCGGGCGAGTTCACCAGTTGATCGTCCGCAAGGCGACTTTGTACTCTCAATATCGAGTCTTTAGATCTCCTCTTCCTTGTTCTCCTCCTTCAAGTCCTCAGGGGGGTCTGTAATAGCACCGTTAGCATACTGTATTCTTATCGCATGTTGTCTTTGGTTGGCCGTACCGGACAGGGACGACTCGGACTCGGCCTTGACATCCGCTTCGTCTTCGTCCCCCTCCTCCTTCTTGACCGGGGTTTTCTTGCCACGGGGCGTAGCGGGCTTGACCTTCTTCGGAGTCGGGGTCTTGGGGGTGGCAGGGGCCTTGCGCTTCTTGGGTGTCGGCTTGGCCTCGGACTCTTCCCCGTCCTCGTCCTCGTCTGCAGCGGTCGACTTGCCAACGGCGCCGGGCATGAAGCCGTGCGACTTGAGGAGACGCTCATATCGCTTGGATCTAGGTGGGTTGTTAGTAGGATCTGTAGAGTGAGATATGTCGTTTGGGGAGGATGCGAGAATGGCAGAAGGAGGAGAGGTACGTACGCAGCGCCCTTGCTCACAATGTCCAACTCCTTGGCGACAGCATCAAAGTTGGGCTGCGCGGTAATCAGATGTTAGTATGCGACAAGCAACAAGGCTGGTCAAGAGTCGGCGCACCTTTCCATTGGTGCTATTGCCGATGCACACAATAAGGAAGCGAATGTTGTCCTTGGGGTCGATAGGCGCCATGATGTTGCTTGCAGTTGTACTGATGGCTCTGCCAAAAAGTAGTAGCTTTCGGGAAGGAAGGAAAGGTTTGAATGTCCAAGGAAGGGCCGAATGAAGCTTCAAAGATATGGAGTGGCCTCTGGATGGAAGAGGTCAAGTGCTTCTGGGGTCCGCGCGAAGGGTCGTGGAGGTTAAGCCAGTATTTGCCAGGTAGTCACGAAAGTGAAATGATGGAAGAAAACGAGGAGGTTGGCGGTGGTGTGCCTAAATAGGTTGTGAATGCATTTCAGATTCTGAAAATAAATGCGAGGCCGGGGAGCCACAGTAACAGGCAAGTGACGGTGAAAGTGAACTGAGGAGTGTGCTGCGCAAACGGGCCAAGCTATGCCCAGCTCGGTTTACATTACGATCTTTTCTCAATTAAGTAGTTGGAGTAGCTCTTTTTTTCAAGCGCAGTTTGCTCTGCAAGTTTCTTGTGCAGCCAGCGCAACAAGGTTGGGCCAAACAGCGTTCTGCCAGCTGCAAGCGAGAAGCATTAACTGCAGCCAACAACAGGACGCTGACACTTTGCTGCCTGGAAATCTCCAAAACCAACATTGCCCATTCCTTGCATTTATTTCTCTTCTTTCCTCTCTTAAAACAAGTTCTCACTTGCAATCGCAACTACACCCAGCCCAAACCTCCACCCTTCACATAGCCGTCCCGCAACCTCCATCATCACATCTTTGAAAGACCAGCTCTCCTACCACAATTGCAAGTAGCATTTCATTCATTCCTACCATTTTGATTTCAACAATTTCTAAAGACTAACCCCTGCCCCGTCCAGAACAAAACACCCCCACTCTCGGCTCACAATGGCCAACGACGACAAGATCACCATCACCGACGGCGAGATGCGCGTCCTCAAGGTCATGTTTGCCAACATGAAAAGCAAGCCCGATGTCGACTGGGACGCCGCCGCCGTCGACGCCGAGCTCGGCAGCGCCAAGTCTATCAAGGAGCGTCACCGCCAGATTTGCGTGCGTCTGGGCTGGAACAACAAGAGCGGCAGCGGCGGTGCGGCTGCTGCTACCGCGACCAAGCAAGGGACTACCAAGAAGACCAAAGCCGCTCTTTCCAAGGTCGTCAAGCGAACCGCTGGAGGAGGTAGGAAGAAGAAGGTGGCCGCTGCTGAAGAGGACGATGTCAAGATGGAGGAGGAGGAGGAGGAGGAGGAGGAGGAGACGAAGCGGGCGGTGGCCCCTGTCCAGAATGAGACGGGCGAGTTTTAATTGGTCTTTGAGCGATGGGAGTCTAGTGGCAGAAAAGAATAACGGATGATATTGGAAGATATTGAGATAATTTGCTGTATTTGGAGGACGAGTGTGGCCATGAGGGCATCTACAGAGTAAAGGAGCTACTAAGACAGAGCAACCGACAATCAAGACACGACATTCATGACCAGTCTACATCACCAGCCAAGGGTGCGAAATACGTGACAATGTTTTCAATTGGACTGAAACTAAGTCAAATTCAACTCCAAGCTATGCTCGTTAAAATCCGAAGCCATCTCAAGTGCATCCCATTGCTGCCGTCAAACTGGCCAGCTTTTTTCCATTATCTCTCTTTCCAACCAAAATATTCTCAAAAATACGTAAAGCCATCGTCAGCAGTCGCTTTCTTCTCCTCCTCCGTCTTGATGTCAGTCTCCCTTTTCATCGGAAACGGCTCCTCCCTCTTCACCGTCGCCGGCACAGCCTCTTCCTCTCCCGCCGCCTCGTCCTCCTCGTCGGACTCCTCCTTCTTGGCGACGCGGCCGCTGCCGCGGGCCTTGCGCGTCTTCGTCACCTTAGTCGGCGTGGTGGGTGGGAGATCGCCCGGGTGCGCGGCGCGGCCATTTTTCTTGTTGGGGCTCTTGCCGGCGGGGCTGTCGCCGTCGAGGCCGTATTTGCGCTTGATCTGGCCGAAGCGGACCTGTTTTTTGTAATACAGTATTAGTTCTTTGTTTCTCGGTGTGTATCTCCAGCGGGGAAAGGGGAAAGGGAGAAAGGGAAGGGGTGGGAGCGTACTCGGGCTACACCGGCATTCTTGAAACCGGCACTCTCGGCGACGGCGTCCCAGTCAATGTCGCCCTTGTTCTTCATGTGCTGCACGATTTTGAAGAAGAACATGGCTTCAGAGGGAGTAGGCCCGTTGGTTGGGGCTGCGTCGGCCATGATTGCTTGACGAGGGGATTGCGGCGACGCTTTTGTGAAAAGTATGTGTGTTAGTGGTGTGGTGATAGATGGAGGAAGCCAAAAGACGGCAAAGCACAGCAAGTGTGAATTTTCAATCAGACAGAATCGAAGTGCAGGTACTCACCGCAATGAAAAATGTTTCGTAATAAGAAGCAGCTAAAGAAGCAGAAAGTGGTGTGCTCGTGTGCGATGCAAATGTGGAAGAAGAATTGTTGTAAGAATGGGAAGAATGCAGTGTGTTTGGAGGTGGCAGAAGAAGAAGAGGAGAGAGCCAATGTGGAAATGGAAAAGAAAGAGAACGTTTGGTGAAAGGCTGGGTAACAAGAAAAAGTCGAGAGGGACGGCAGTGAATTGAATGTCTCGTCTGCAGATGAGAGTGCTGCGCCCAGGTGCTGTGGAGGTGAACGAGAGGTGAGATGAATCTCGCCGCGCTCGTTGCACAGTTTTGCGCAAGGCGATCCAAGATTCGGCCTTGACGCTTGGTAGTTTTTGCCTAGACTGCAACATGTCACTTTATTTTTACTCGTCGTCTTTCTTTTCTTTTATATTTTACAAAATTACATTACAGCGGAACGGTAGAGAACAAATTGCCGTCTACAACAGCCGCCAGTTTGGAAGCGGCGCCCAGCTGTAAAGACTGTTTCATCACGTCATACGGAAAATGTGAGAGGAAGTGCACAAGATAGTAGTCTCAAATTTGAAGCAGAAGTAAAGAATAGAATTGAATATTGTACATTTCTTTTGTTTCCGCTCGAGCCAAAAAAGCAACATCCTAAAAAACGCCAATTTTCCGTGAATAAATAACGCCGCGTAACCAGAAAGATGCAATGCCTCCCAGCGCCGGGCGCTTCATCGAAAGAGATGAAGACGCCTCGACACACAGGCGAGGACCTCGCACCTGGGCATGTTTTTGTGGTTTTGTCATTAGGTCGTAAAAAGAAAAAATAGCCTGAAGAGAAAGCTCAACGAACGAACTGTCTACGCAGCAACAGCAGCAAGCAGCAAGCACATTTTTCCCTCTTTATATTACATCAAATCTCCGTAGCTCGTTCCTCTTTTGTATAGATTGTCGTAGTGAGAGAAGTGTCATCGCTTCACCTCATCGCATTATTTGTAATCGAAGGGATTGTTGGGGTATCATCAAAAGTGTCCGTCTTGGAACTGGTCGTTCCAGAGGGACTGGGTGGCACCGAGATCGTTCTGGCTGGAGAGGTCAAAGGTGCCGCCGGGTCCAAAGTTGCTCATATCCAGGGCGGCTTCGAACGCGGAAAAGTCGGGTGAGCCCTCGAGGCCCGGCTCCTGCTTGAGGAACGACGGGCTGCCGTCGAGGCTGTACCCAGGGTGCTGGGGGATCTGGTGGATCGAGGAGGGGTTGAGGGACAGCGGCTGGGTCATGTCGTCGCTGCAGGGGGTCATGAAGCGAGGGTTGTCAAAGTCGTCACCGAGATCGCCCATGTAGGGGGAGACATCCGGGGTAAACTGCAAAAACAACGGTTGGCAAGACTGCTCACGAAGACTGCGCTGACGGCTCGCCCAAACATACCTGTGGATACGACGCCAAGCTGACGCTAGACTCTGACTTGATGATGGTGTCCTTCTTGGCGTGGGAGTCTCGTCGGGACGAAGACTTGGTGACCTTGGACTTGTCGCCCGAGGAGCGTCTCTTGCTGGGCTCGTGGCCGGTGATGGTGGAGCGGAAACGAGAGTATCTCATTCTGGCAGCATGGCCGTTCGGGATGGGCTGCAGCAGAATGGGGTCGCTGGCAACTAGGTTCCAATCAATCTGAGGAGCGTTAGCAAAGAAGACGGGATGGCTCGGTTGGTGGCAAGCAACTCACATCCTTGAGATTCTTTTGCTTGAGAATGGCAAAGAGGAATCGAGCCATGGCATTGTCTGCGTTGGTGCTCATGATGGGCGAGAAGTGTAGAATGGTATAGATGTCGAGGGCAAAAAAAGCCGGGCGAGTTGACGTTGATATGTGATCGAGGTTGTGTGCAGCAACTGAGACGGTGGAGACTGGGTCAGGCGAGAGATGCAAGATGGCAAGCGTGCCTGAAGGACCGAGACAAGACGAGAAGCGGGAGATGTAAAACTAGCTCAGGTCCCGAGAGACGAAGTGGTTGCGTGAGGCAGAAGCAGAAATTGTCCAAGGGAGACAATGTGGAGGAGAGCGTGAATGCTGGTGGCGAGGCGCAATGTTGGGAAGTTGTGCCGAAGCGGACCAAGCGGTTCAGGCTTGCGTCGACAAGTTCAAGCACCGGATTGGGAATGCGAGTTTTATAAAGGTGGCAACATGTGAGGTTATGATTGAATTGGAGAGGTGATGAATTTTTTCTATGCAAGGTACGAAGAAGGGGAAGAGGAAGAGACGAGAGAGCATCGAAGCGGCAAGGCACCAAGGCCAGACGAGAAGCATTTATATAGGACCATGGCATGGCGTAGGTGTACGACAAGGCTGGTGGGCCGGGAAGTGTTTCCCATGTTGGTAAGGATGTTTTGGCACTAGGCAAGGGCCCAGTTTGGATTTTGGCTTTTTCTTTGAGCACGCCCCCTGGCCTGGCTTGCTTGAGGCTACCATACAAATCGACAATGTGGTGAGAGAAGAGAGAGAGGGTGTGGGTGTGACACACAAACTAAAGCGGGGAGGGCGTTGTTGCCTGGCGCTGATGGAGGAGGGCAGTTGCTTGTTTTGGGAGTGCTGAGAAGAGTGGCTCCACAGGCTTGGGCGCTGGCTTTTTTTGCTGAGAAATGCGCTGCAGCGCTGTGAGAGGCGTTCCCCAACAGGGCCTAGAGCCGCCTGGAGTGTGGGCAGCTGCAAGGCTCGGCGAGCTCGTGGGTGGGGCCACTTAAACCCCCAGAAACTCGCTCGGCGCAGCGCGCGTAAAGTGGTTGCTCGGACAGAATGATGAAAGACATACCAGAGAGAAACCCGTCAGAAACTCTATCAAACCGCTGCTGTCCTCGTGAGGATAGTAAAGATTCCACCGTCGCAATTGGCCACGTATTTGGTGCGTTTTCGCTACCATGAACGGTGGCAGGCTGTCGTCGCAATCGTCAACCTCGTCATCACCGGACAAAGCAACGAGTATCAATTAATTTTTTTTGTTGCCCTTGTTACCCTGGTCATTCAGTTCCTCCGTATTATTCGCTGATTGCCTGAAACCAAGTGTGACTCATTGCTCAGAATCCCCATCAAATCGGCAGAAGCTAAGACCGGTGGAGTGGCGGAGGGGGGGTGTGTGTGTGCTTGAAGCCCACCCGTCCATTCCGTCAGCCTCAGCCATGATCTCTCCCCTCAACAGCGCAGGCCAGTTTTTGTACCTCGCCCGCCAGAAAAAGCTGTGTCGGTGACTTTTCTCCGCGAGATCAGTGATGGAATAAATAGAAACTGTCGAGATCTGATAAAGAAAACCCGTTGGTGACGTCGCTCCGCTCGCAAAGCGTTGGCCGTGCGGAAGAATCGCACACTCGTTCTGACCATCCCTAGTGTCCAATTAATTTCTTTTGTGATTGCGTCGTGCGTCGTCGCCTGGAGCTTGTTTCCTCATTTCTGATCAGCGCCATGGTGTGTGTGTGTGGTGTGTGTCCTCCTAGTGCCGTGGACCCATGCGTTGCTGCGCAGCCGAGTGCGCAAGCAAAGAGGGGTACCCAAGCCGTAAAAAAATCATCACCAGATTTTCTCTCGTAGAGTTTTATCACCAATCACCACTCCCACGGCCAAAAAAGACGAGAAAAATGCGAGACGATGTAGAATGGCCAATTTCAAGCCATTGCCGACTTTTTTTGGCACCTCTATGGTCGTCGACGTGGTCCAGCGGCCCTGCGCGGCGGGGATGGTCCAGCGGCCGACCGTCGGGAGACGCGACGGGGCGCGCACTCCTGTGACCCTCCCAGTGTCCGAGTCACCGCCAGGTTGCCACGAAAACACGTGATGACGCTAGTCCGCTTCGGGTAGGCTTCGCGGCGCGGCGAGCGAGAACGAGACAAGCGGCGGGCGCTGACGAGGGAGAGAGTGGTCAGTCGGCTGCCTCGTATCATGCTTCCCAATAGTTGCGCCGCATCCAGGTTTCGTCCCGTTCCATTCGTGTCCACCGTGGGTGATTGCGTCCGTGAATTACGCATTCCATCACCTAGACTTTTTTGTGAGAAGAAAGAAAAAAGAAAAGAAAGAAAGGGAGATGTCGTCTGCACATGCTGCCTGAAGCTGATTCTGTCGTGCAAGCCAACTTACAACGCTGTGAAGCTGGGTCGGCAGGCAGTCCAGGTCACAAGTGGCCGGCTAAACTGCGTCTGAACCCCGGCTATGCCATAGCATCATCCGTAGTCTTCTCATGAACATGCCTTTGCAACAGCACCAGCCGTCAACCAGAGATAAAAAAAGGGCTTGATATTCGACTAGAATCTCATGCGTCCTCGTGGATCCTTTTATCAAATTTCAGCCTGTCCCTTCCCCCCAAGGCCACCACGGTCGCCCATCCAGGCCGCAGCCTCGCCCCATGAAGCCCATCGTCTCTCGGGTACCGCTTACAGCCTCTCGACGGCCGCGCACGGGCCAACGTGCAGCCGGTCCCCTCCCCGCCCTGGTTCGTTCGTACTCGCCCTGCGCACCAAACCACCAGCTCTCTCCTGTCACGCACTACCAATTTTCCCTCCCGGCCAGCGCCGTCCCCTAACAGCCTCTAACTGACCTGACGCCCTTCCTTTGCCCACCACCCAAATTGCCCAATTGCGCATTACCACCAAGACAAGGAGTGCTACTCTGTACACCACCAGACCTCGTGCTTCCCTCCTCCTCCTTCCTTGTACCTTTTGTTACGCTGGCAGAGGCCGTTTTTGACCCACCCTCGTCTGGCTCGTTTCAGGGTACTCTCTCCAGCCGGCCATGAATAACAAGAATTGGAATGATCGTGCCGACAAGGACCTGTTCTTTACCATTTTGTCAGTAAAGAACATTGGCGTTATTAGTGGCGCCGAATGGACCACCATTGGCAACCACATGCGCACCATGGGCTATGGCTTCACAAACGAAGGTTGTCGGTAAGTATCTCATCTCAACTCCGCTTACACCTTTGCGCTTTTCTATCTACATGCTTCTTTCCAGCCCATCTCATCCTGCATTATGTATTTACCTTGCCCTGCCTTTCAAATATTCTCGCAACATATACCAAAGCTGCTTCATGCATGATTCCCGCTTCTCCCGTTGTCCTCAATCGCCGCCACCGCAGGCCATATATGCAATGCAACCTCATGCCAACAGCATCAACTCATCTCGATTCGCCTGCCCGCTAACACCGCACGACCAGACAACACTTTCAGGGTTTGCGACGCGCTCTCAATAAGGTCGAGGTGCCCGCTGCTCCGGCAGACACGGCCACACCCACGCGTCGAGTCGACCCGACTTTGAATCCCATCACCAGGCGCCCCGGCCCTGGCCGCGGCCGCCCTCGCAAGTCCCAGCCCGGCGGCGAGGGAGGCGGCTCCGTGGGATCCGAGTCGGCGGACAACAGCACCATGACGCCTCTGGATCCCAACATGAGCGTCTCGCCAGGCGCCACCGCCGGGCCCGCCCCGCCTCACGACCCAGCGATGCAGTCGCAGGCGATGGAGACGGAGGAGGACGGCGCCGGTGGCGGTGACCTGGACCAGCAACGGCAGCAACAGGCGGCCGTAGAAGACGAACAGGCCCTCGCCGCGTCGGCCGGCGGTGGCGGCCCTTATCCGGTTTCGTCTGCGCGCGCGCTGCACCAGGCGGCCGACGAGCAGCACCCGTCGAAACGGCAGCGGATCGACAGCGACGCCATGGACCACGAGACGGCGCTGGACGACGAGGCTGTGCTGGCCCTGGCCGCGCACAACGGCACGACACCAGCCGACTACGCAGAGTAAGTAGGCGTCCGGCTGGACTTGTTCGTGCAACGATACTGACGATGTGATGGCAGATTTGGCTATGGCGATGCGTAGGCCGTCTTCGGTCAAGACACATGCGACGAGAATACGAGCAATTTCAGATCATCGGCGTTTTATTCTTCTTTCAATTTCTCTCTCTGGATACAACACGGCGCACTCTTTTACACAGAACTGGGAAGGTCGTACTCTGACGGCCATGTACGCATTTACGAAATCTTTCTTCTTTCTTTCAAAGTTTCCATTTCTCTTGTCTATACATTAGAAACCCAAGATTTTTTATTACCAGATAGGGCGGCCGGTCGCGGATACTTTTTTGTTGCCTTCTCTGTACTTGCAGATATAGACTTTTGGCTTATGCGACTGGGAATGAATACACATTGGCCATTTATGGTGACCAGAGGAGTCACGACATGTCAGAATGGCGAGCACGGTGCAGAACGAAACAATAATCAGAAATTAGAGGCCAAGTGTTTTATTTGGTGCTCTTCGTGAGCCCTACCTGCCTCTGCTCCCTCTACCCAATGCCGTCTCAAGTGGTGTAGTTTCCATCCAAGTTTATCCCTGTATCAAATCGTCCCGTAGCCTCATGTCCGTAAAATTTCGTATCTAGCAAAGCAAATGGACTTTTTTCGTATTTCATAACCCGTAATTCGTTTTAATCATCAACCTGTACCACTGTAGCCTTTGTCAGCACCGCGCGCCGGCAGCTAGACTTAGATTTGGCCGTCGGCGAAAGCGGCTGCCTTCCAGCCAGGAGCCTCAGATGAAAGCCTGCTCACAGACATCAGTCAGTAAAAAAATGCAGTATGGGAAGTAAAAGAGCGTGTAGGCGAAACCTACTCATTCTTGACACGCTTGGAGGGAGTAACCTTGGTATCATACTCGTCCTCGTCCTTGAGATCGAGTCCAAGCTCGTCGGCATCTTCGTCAATCTCGACCTTGCGCTTGCGAGCAGAGGTCGGAGTCTTGGGCTTACGCGGGGTGACGGGTGCCTTGGCGCCGTCGCCGGAGTTGTCGAGAGCAGCGGTGTCGCGCGCCTTGCGAAGCTTCTGGATGTGCTGGCTGGAGATGAAAACTTGGTTAGCTGGGATGTCCAACGGCAAAAAGGCCGACGCCGTGGCAGCAGAAAGAGAGTGGGTAGAAGAACGAGAAGAAGGGAGGAAAAGGTAGATGAGTACTTGACGCCGTGAAAAGTAAACATGTGTCCCATGTCATTCATGCGCTTTGTGATCGCGGTGACCTTCTCCTTGTTTGGCTTGAACTCTTCAAGCATGGCAAAGAGCATAGCCTCATGGGAGTTGGCGTCCCAGACACGCGAAGACTTTCCAGACATGGCGGAATAGGATAGAATGTTTCGAAAAATAAAAATAAAAAATTGTTTGTGGTTGCTGAAAGCAGAAAGGGAAGATGTAGTGAAGTTGGGGGGTGGTTGAGATGATTGATGTTGGTGTGATGTGCTGGTGAAGAGGGAAGTGGAGGAAAAGCGAGTGAGGAAACGCCCACGGGGAGATGTGGTTCGAGGTCCATATGACCCGGGTACGTGCAGAATGATCATAGCAAAACAATACAGAATGTTGAAAACCAAGAAAAATTGTCTCTCCAAAACGGAGAAAAAGAAAACAAGAGAGTCAAGTAGCGGACCAGAGCAGTGTCATTGATAGGAAACCTCATACCGGAAAGCATTCTCCGTAAATGTGTAGCCCTTTTCATGCATATCGGCAAGCACTTTGACCAGGTTGGGGCCGCTCACTTCGCAGTGCTTCATGACGCAGATGAGCATGTCCTCGTGAGCTGCAGCGTCCCATTTCATCGCAGAACGTCCCATGACGACGGAGGCTTGGCAGGGAAGGAAGCTGAAAGAGGGGGGAATTGGAAAAGGAAGAGGAAGATGATGGATGTTGTTGTTGTTTTGGCAAGGAGGATTTGCAAAGATGAGAACAAGAAAGCCAAAACGGTGGGTTAAGAGCGGGAGGATGCCGGAGAGGAAGAGAGGCTTGGTTCCTAGGCAGCGCGATGAAGTGACAGAAACCACGGCTCAACTCACCGCCTGATGAGAAAACATGCAAAAAACGCAGCCTGTGCATGCAAACGAGCTGAGAGAAAATTGATAACAGAAAGAGAGAGTTGTGCCGGTAGTTTTGATTTTGGGCAGAGAAAGAAAAAAAGGAACAGCGTAATCGTACCGGACAGACTCCCAGGACTGATCGTGACCCTGGAGCTTGAGATAGCTCTCGACGGCCGTCTTGGCCTGCACGCTCAGCGCGCCGCCGTTGCTGGCAACCTGGAACAGCGCGAGGGAAAGCTCCCGCAGGAAGTCGGCGTTTTCCCAGACGCCGGCTTTGGAAGGCATGACTTGCGATTTGTTGGAGAGACAGGGGAAGGAAGAGCAAATGAGCTTGTAGATGATGGTGAGAGTTGAAAAAATGGTTTGTGTTTGGGAGGGGACGAGGTGAACTGCGAGATGCGGTGTTCGAGTTGTTGTTGGTGTGCAAACGCAAAAGGCAGGGCGTCTGTTTGCAGCGGACAACGGGCTGTCTTGTTTTAGGCAGACATTCACTTTCGGTGGTAGACTCGACTCTAGATTCCCTTGTTCTGTTAGTAGTTGTTTTCTACGTAATTTTTTTTTAATAATCGGTAATTCGGGCAGCAGAAGGGACGGCGCCATCCACAACCGCGTCGCGCCTGCGGGCGGACCGGCACGCCTCATCACCAGCGCCTTGCTACATGATATTCAGCCCATATCTTACGTGCTTCTTTAATTTCAATTGCTATGTTCCCTTTGCTTTCTTTGATAGCAGTGGCATCACCACCCGGCGCGTGTGCAGACACGAGCGGCCCTGGACGCGTTTTGTTGTAGGAGGGAGATTTTTTGTCAGCCTCATTTATGTAGCGCAACAACGCTGAAAATGCCCTTGTAGCGTGATTTCTAAGAGCTCATGTTGGATCTTTGCACTCGGAGCTGTGGTCTGCTTTTTATTCGGTCTTGGCTGGCGATGCTCGACGGCGGTGATGCTTCTGTCACTCATCAAGGATATCTGTGTAAGCGGCAGTTGTGATAAGCCAACGCCTTCCACACAAAAAGAACAAAACGTCGGAAAACCTACCAACAGAACAGGCCAAACGATAAAAGTAGCTGCAAAGTCCCTGAAAAAGATATCAACCACGTACCAGGGTCTCTAGGACGCGTACAGCGACATCAAAATCTTCCGCAGTTTGGTCCCGGGTAGGCGCAGTCGCAGCCGAACCAATCATCGACACGGGAGCCATAATTGTACTTTCTCATAGTTGTAAATAACCAGACCCTCAGTATCAGCTTGGGCTAATGGTCTAGGGGTATGATTTTCGTTTTGCATACACAGGGATACCGATGACCTCCGCACCGTCAGGTAGCAGGATTAGGTCCCCAGTAGTTCACTACGAAAGGTCCGGGGTTCAAATCCCCGTTGGTCCATCTTAACTTCATTTTTTTTGCCATCAATTGCTACACTCTTGCGCAAGTGTTTATTTTTACACATTGATACCCTTTTTTTATCCCAACGTAAATATAATCCGTGTATTTCTGGCATCGTTTTGCAGTCGCATGCAGGTTGTTTTGCCAGCGGCGCATCGCTTTGTAGGCGGGAACGGATGGCCGTGTAAGTGAACATCCAGCCAGTCCTGCCAAGCTGGACAGAAACAATCTGCTCGAGAAACAAAGGAAGAGGAGAAAAGAAATAAGAGTTGTGGTTTCGTACAACGTAAGTAATTATTGCTCTACTCACCAGCTAACAATCCTCTCAACAATGCGCGAGCTATTTGCCCCAGCCAGCTGAAAACGCAGTCTTGCTTGCCCATAACTTTTCTGCACGTGCACTTTCATGAGAACCACCCTCTGGTCTTCCGGAATGTGCGCTGCATCTTCTACCTCCCCAAGCCCAGTCTCCTCCACACCCATCCAGCTTTCCGCAATGACTGCTGCTGGACCACTCTGCCAGGCGCCCTCATGTCGTGGATAGGCACGCAGAACGGCCAGGGCGCGACGTCGGATGCTCGGGTCGCGGCAGCGTATGGCTACAAAGAACGTAGGGATCAGGTATCCGAGGTCGAGGCTAAATGAAGCGTTGCTTGTTTCCTGAAACAACGCGGAAGAGAGATTTTCAGAAAATTCCACCACGTCTCGAAAGCTCGCGATGGCCTTGTCGTAGCGCGTCTCGGGTCCGCTGCAGCCAGTCTCAATGAGCGTCTTTGCACAAGCATACCAAAGTCGAACATTGAGCATGGATACCGAATTGGAGGAATAATCATTTGCAGCACAAAACCTTTCCCAATGCGTTGCCCATTCCCCCAGTCGTCGTGAATACTCGTCAACAGCGTGCCGTCGCCGACTCTGGTCTCCTTCTCCTTCCACGTCCGGGGCAGTCTCAATTCCCAATCGAAGCAGCCACCTTGTTATCTCCATCAGATGTGAGTTTGCCTCTCGCAGGCTCTGAAAATCTCCAAAAGCCAGTTTCGGATCAAATTCGGGGTATTCGTCGGCGGGGGACTGATATGGTGCTGAATCGTCAGAGAAGGAAATGGCAGAAATGTCCATCCTCGCGAGCACCTGCATAATCTCATGAAAGACACCCGAGGAAGATGCACTTTTGCGAATTTGGCGCTGAAACCTCATGGCCAATGCGCGACCACCATCCATGTGCCGCTGGCAAGCTTGGTAGTCGCCTTGCACACCCTCCCAGGCAATGAACAACAGACAGACCATGAGAACGCGATGCATTTGAGAAGGAGACGCTTTCAGAGCCAGCTGTCTAGTTTCTCCCAAAGCAATGGTATACTGTTCTTTTGCATAGAAAATATGCTGCCTGGCTGCGTACTCGTCTTTCTGGTCAAGCATGCCACTATGCATGGCGGCCAGCGCCAAAACGGCATGCTTCACTGCGGGTTCCGCATGGAAAGCCTGCAGAATAACTCGATCCCAGAACGGAGAATCGACCTGAAAAAAAGAAGATAAATTAGTAAAAGCGTTCAAGCCAAGTGTCATAGCGTACTCACTGTTAAATTGGTGCAAGCCACTGTACAGGTCCGAAAAAACTGAAAATATCGTTGCTCCAACTTGCCCCGGAACGCCCCGTCCGTCAGCATCACGTACGTCAAGCTGCTCCCGCCGGCGGCGAGCTTCGATCCGTGGCCCTGAAGCCGGCTGCCCTCCAGGAGCTCCGTCCGACTAAACGGCAGGACGGAATAGCCATCGCATGCGCGGCCGGTGGAGCGACACTTGTGGCAGGCTGGCTTGGCCTCATCGCACTTGACCTTGCGGATGCGACACGTCAGGCAGCCCCCCGTCCCGACGAGGCTGCGCCTAGGACGCGTCGTCACTTGAGCTTCCTGCATCCGGACTTTGTCTCTTTTGTCATAACCAATTTCCCTTTGCTCACAATCTCTCAAAAATTCTTGTTCTTTCTTCACTGAGTTTATTTTTGGGTGCCTGGCTGACGGCGGGATTGACATGGGTTGAAGGCTTACAATTGGATGGTTCGCCAGCCGTTGCCAAGCTTGCGGCTTACGGCAGCCCACAAGGCTGCGACAGAGGCCCCGCGGTCAGCGCATTAACATCCGCACGTACGGTAGAATCCGACAACAAATCTGGGCGGAGCCTGATAACCACTTCTGATTCGGCGGCTCGCCGGATTCTGTTGGCCTTACGTTGCTGTCCTGGGTATTGAAGGAGGCATTGCTAGACTCGGGTGGTATAAGTAGAGGTTCGTGGAACAGAAAATCCTAGATTAAAACTACAAACTACACCTCAACTACAATTGATTCATTAATAGAGAAGATGAAGCTGCAGCAATCCTTGTTTTTATTTTCGTCGCTGCTCTCGTTGAGCGCCGCCAGCTTCCCACAGGATGCGCCAGGGATTATTACCAAGTCCATCATAGGACAGCCCGGAGTCTCCATCACTTACAAAGAGACAAAAATTTGCGAAACAAAAGCCAAGGCTTGGTCTGGATATGTGCACATGCCTTCTTGGTATCTGAGCGAAATCCAGACCGCAGATCCTTACAATGTCTCCATGTTCTTCTGGTATTTTGAGGCCCGAAATTCGCCAGAAAATGCAACAACGGGCATCTACCTAGCCGGAGGTCCTGGCGCACCGTCCATCAGCGATCTTGTTTCAGGGACAGGCTCGTGCTATGTCAAACGCGACTCGAACAGCACCGAAGACAACCCGTGGTCTTGGAACAACGACATGAACATGCTCTACATCGACCAGCCAGTCAGTACCGGCTACTCATACACCGAGCGAATTCGGTCAACTCTCAACCTTTTATTTCTTGGAAATCCGGTGACAGAGACTGGAATTACGCCTTTGGAGGCATACGGCGGATCCGTGCCTCCCGAGAACACCACCTTCCTCCATGGCACCTTTTCCGAACAGAACCCCGACAAGACTGTTAACAGCACACTTTCGGCAGCCAAGACTCTATGGCATTTCTCCCAGATTTGGTTTGCCAACTTTCCTCAATACCGCACGAACGACAAGCGCGTGAGCATCTGGGGTAACTCGTACGGCGGCTTCTACGTGCCCACCACGGCAACCTACACGATGCAGCAGAACACCAAGATTCAGCAGGGAAAGCTCAACGGAACCATCATTCCAATCGACGCCGTGGGCTGGACAAATGGATGTGTTGATATGCTTTACCAGGGCGAATGGTTTCCGGAGCAGGCTTACAACAACACGTATGGCCTGCAAGTCATTACCAAGGATGTGTACGAGGAAGCGCTGCAAAACTTTACCAAACCTGGCGGGTGTCGTGACCAAATCACCGAATGTCGCCGTCTCGGAGATTTGTACGACCCTGATCAGCTCAACATGAATTCAAATGTGACGGATGCCTGCATTGGAGCCACGCTTTACTGCTTCGGCTACGTCATGGGTGCCTACGAGGCGGCGAGCAACCGCAGCAACTTTGACATGGCCCATCTCAAACCGGATCCTTTCCCACCCTCTTACGCCAACACATTCTTCAACCAAGCGTGGGTGCAGGAAGAGCTCGGTGTGTCCGTCAACTACACCTCGTCCCTCCTCTCGAATAATGTGCTCTTGTACGGCACCGGCGACCCCGTGCGCACCAGCGGCCTCGAGATGCTGCAGTATCTTCTCGAAAACGGCGTCAAGGTGGTCATGATGTACGGCGACCGCGACTACCGCTGTCCGTGGAATGGCGCAGAGAAGCTGAGCCTGCAGCTGCAGTGGTCCGGCGCGGCGGCGTTTCGGAAAGCAGGCTACGCGCACGTCAAGACGAGCGGGTGCTCCAGCAAGGGCGTCGTTAGGCAGCATGGCAACTTGTCGTTTGCTCGAATTTTTGACGCTGGTCACGATGGTAAGTGAATAAACCACTACGACGAGGGGAAAATACCAAACTGACTTTTATTTCTAGCCCAAGGTTACCAGCCCGAGATCGTTTCACAGCTCGTCAGCCGCGCCATCACGGGCAAGGACCTCGCCACAGGCAAACACAAAACAACCGGAAGCGGTGCTAATTACACTACTCATGGACCACTCAGCAGCTTTGGAATCAAGAACAAGCTACCGGAACCACCAGCCTTTGAGTGCAGTCTGTGGAATGTGCCGTCGTCGTGCACCCGGGAGCAGTACGAAGCCCTGATGGCTGGAAACGCAGAGGTGGAAAATTACATGGTGGTCAAGCCTGAAGGCGGAAGCCCAGGATCAATTATTCAAGTATTGTAATGTCGCCTTTTAAGTGACGATGGGTGAATTTTAGCAGCACTTCATTCATATTCCACAAGTTATATTATATTGAGATATTAAGGATAATTTAAAAAATCTCTGTGAAAAATAAAAAACTTTGTGAAATTGCATTGGAGCTAGTTGCCGCGGCTATCAGAGGTTTCTCTCTCTTGTGGCTATCGGTGTTGCGATGTCCAGCAGAAACCGGATGGGCGCGTTTACACACAGGAAACCATGAAGTGAAATACTCGCCAGAAATTGCCAGATTCGGTAAAGTATGAAATGTGCACTGCGGTGGAGAACCAAAAGGCGTGTAAGAAAAGCAGGGAACTGCGTCGACTACTTTCACTTCTAAAGTGAAATGGAGCTGATAACGGCAGCTTTCTCAGCCAGCTCTCAGTTAGAAGACTTCTGTAACTTCAACTCAGATTTTCTTTCCACTCGGGAAAGTCAGTTTATTTTCAAAGCAGTACATCACTACTTAAACCGTCCACCGCTGCCTTCGATTTGAGCTGTTCCTCTTCCTTCACCACCACACCACCACACTCTTCAACCACACAACCTGCTCCCAGCAACCTTCCTTTTTACTATTTGCCTCTCTTCTTTGCACAATCTTTATAACCCGCATTCTCTTGCAAATTATTCGCAATGGCCAGCACTAAGCCCGACACTGATGCCCCCAAGGCTAACGGCACCAAGAAGTGGGACAACAATGCCGAGCGCGATCTCTGCCTTTGTATCATCATGGGCAACATTGAAGGCGACAAGCCTCGCACCGACTGGAGCACCACTCACGCCATGATGACTGCTCTTGGCTATGATTTCAGCAAGGACGCCATGTGGTACGTGTCACTCACATCTCCTTCCCAAGCATCAACTTGCAACTGACCTGCCCTGCTTTCTAGCCAGCGATGGAGCAAGACTCTCATGAAGGACTTCAAGAGCCGCCACGGCGACAAGGAGATTGTGGCCGCCCCCGTTACTCCCAAGAAGACCCCGACCAAGCGCAAGAAGGCCCCCGCCGCCGCCGCTGCCGAGGAGGAGGAGGCTTCCACCGAGGAGACCGCCGCAGCCGTCGCCACTCCCCCAGAGACTCCCACCACTAAGGGCCGCAAGCGCGCTCCCGCCAAGCCCAAGGCTGCTGGCACTGGCACCAGCAAGCCTCGCGGTCGCAAGCCCAAGGCTGCTGCTGCCGCCGAGGACGCCCAAGAGGACGGTGAGCCGGCTCCTGAGACCGCTGCCGCTGTCAAGAAGACTGCGACTGCGGCGAAGGAGGGAGACGAAGCCGAAACCAAGGGTAAGCAAAACACCACCCCATAGTTCTACACAAGATATGCAGTAGAAGACCTAACTTGCTCGTGATGTAGCGGAGGAGACCAAGAAGGCTGAGCAGGAGCAGCCCAGCCCTTCCAAGAAGGTCAAGACCGAAGGCAAGGACGAGGACATTGAGATGGCTGATGAGGTCTAATTCCTCCAGCGCTCGTGTTTTATGCCCGGGTAGCCTTTTGTGTTTGCTCGGTATTCACAGGCTGCTTCTTAAAGAAGCATCAATTTTGGCTGATTTTATTTGACTATTGATCCGCGAAGAGCGAGATTGCAATTTGGGTTGCCGATAAATGGTATTGCAGGCGCTTTTTAAGCCAGATTAGGATTGCGATATTTCATTTTCCTTGGTAGCTATTTTTCAGAATCTCAAGAGAATTATGACATTTTCTATCATCGTGATCTATAAGCACCAGTGATGCACAGTGATAAATGTAGTAGTTGTCATTTATTTACCATTGGCCTTGACCATCTATCTCATCTGACCCAAAAGTAGTTCCCTAAAACGCCGCCGTGATATTCTCAAATTACAGCAAAAGACTAAACTATCGCGGGCGTTTGCCATCCAGACGCTGGCCCTCGCTGGGTCCCTTCTTCTCCGGAGCCTTGTCCTTGCCATCATCTTCACCCTTGCGCTTGACCGTGCCTCGCAGGCTCTGCCCTTGGCCCGCGAAATGAGGCTTGTTCGAATTCTCCTTTTCTTTTTCCTTATCGGCGTCCGTCTTGACGGGTGTGATTTCGTAGCCGAAGAAGAGCTTGTTCGGCGCCAGTCGCAGAGGCGCGGGCGCTCCAGTCTGTCGTCGTGGAACGGCGGTGGTGTCGACAGGCACGGGTGTGGCTGGCTTGGGAGTTGCAGTCTTGCTTCCCTTCTTGCCCATTCTCTGTCCCTCACCGAGGAAATTTGTCGGCTGGCTTGTGACGGAGGGCGCGATGGAGCTGTAGTTGATGGACTGGGCCATGGTGCCTTGGCTATGCAAAACGCCACCTGCGGGAACACCGGGCCTTGTGCTCGGCGTGCTGGTGCCGCTCTGTCGCTCCGGCTCAACGTATCCGACTGGAGGTGCAAACTCGACCGAGACATCGGTCTCGATCATGCTGACACCCATCTTGTCCGTCTCTGGCTTCACGTCCAACACAGCCACGTCGTACACCTCGTCGTTGTATTCGAAATTGAAGACGTCGCCCTTGGTCAGCGTCGCGAAATTTCGGAAGGCTCGCTCGAGTACCGCCTTGGGATCGCTAATCTCAAGAAAGTTGGTGGACTGCGGCTGGAGTTTGACCATCTTCGCCAACTCGAGGAGGGTCGTTCGGATCTGGATCATGTCGCCAACCTCCATGCCTAGCGTCTCCATCATCTACTTCTTGTCAGTCAAGACCCCTTGACGAAACTTTGAATCAAAACTTACCCATTGTGGGATATAGGCTCTGCCCTCCTCAGCGATAAACTCGAGGACACCGGCGTGGGAGTGGCGTTGCTTCTCGCCGTTGATCAGCTCCATGAGCAGAGGCCACTGGACGTGCAGCTTCGACACCTTATCAAGCGCAGAGGGCGGGAGAAGGATCTTGGAGCCGTAATTGAGCTCTGGTCGCTCGTTTCCGGGAGCCATGATGACGGGGTAGCATCTGTAGTATTCGTCGAATCGCTGGATGATCGGTCGTCGGCCGTGGCGCGCCATGTTGTAGAGGTGATCGGCGTTGCTGGGATCGAAGTTCCCTCCAAATCCGGGTTGAAACTTGAAATGCCAGTTAGAAAGCTATCATAGCAATAAAGGGCAGGGCATGCAGGCATACCATCTTGCCGGTGTGAATGCGCCTGCTGCGCTAGGTAACTTGTGGCGGGGTGCTGCAGAGGCTCAATGTGGTTTTTTCACCGATACTTTCGCCTCAGGACAAGCTACGTGATGCCGGGTTTTGTTATCTCGTTCTAAACCGAGGCTCTCAGCGCGTCGGATATTCTTTTCTGTGGCAGTGTTGGTGCGTGGCGTAAGATGCTGTTTGTTCGAGCCAAGTCGTCGCCTCGCTCACTCGAGGCAGCTATCGGAATGACGCAGGAGCTAAACCGCTTTAGTCATCCAGGTACGGGGAGTGCAAGTAAAGTCTACCACACCAGAGTTGAACGAAGCAAAAGCGTATAATATCTTGGATGTTCAACTATCTAGAATTTGAATTATTTTTTGGTAAAAATTAGACTTCGGAAAATTTCCTCAAGATGTCGGCCAAATCTGGCCATAACTCTTTGAGAACTTAAACAAGCCACACCACACCCACCTACTCACCAGGCTGGTTTACTAGCCGTGATAATTTTGCGACAACTGTTTAGAAAATCGAAGCGTAATTATTAGCGAAGAACGGCCCGAGCCGTCGGTAGATATAGTAGAGATAGACTGGCGCTGTGCGGGACATCACCCTCGAGCCCAGCACCAGCTGGGAGAGGTCGAGATGATTATGCCGACACTCCGCCGGGGGCCTAGCAGCTGGAGGGAAATATTGACTAAAACACATGGGACGGAAGTTATGTACCGGCCTGCAAGCTTGTATGCATATGTTAGGAGATGAAGCTGAAATTAATATAAAGAGGATGGTGTGGCCTCGGCATTTCATTGGCTGTCGGGAGCATCGCCAGCTAGCCCGCATTGACCGTGCTTGCATCAACGCCGATCAAAACATGTGGTTCTCACCGTCGTCATGCAGTCTCTATACACTCTATCTAGTCTTCTATTTGCCGACTAGAAAATGATGGGAGTGCGGGGTGAAAGCGCCATTGCTGAGCATCTCGTAAGGACACACGTTATTGGCTTAGCGCCGCTGGTACCCAAGGCGGAGCTTTGTATCCCCCCGACGAGCAATATATTCGAATTATGCAGAACTTACGGCAGATGGGTACGTTGCATGAGTGATCAGTATAATGGTACATCTTCAGGCGGCGAAGCTGAGGGAAGAGCTGCATGAAGATGTCATGCCGCAGCGGTGACTTCTTGGCCTGGTTCAGCCGTTTAGTATATAAGCAGAAGATCCCTCGGGGTCAGGGAAATCTGCTTGGTTCACAGCAGATATACACTCAAATCGTATTCCACCAAAATGATGGTCAAAATTGCTGTCTTCTGGTTGTTAGCCATCAGCGGCGTTCCGGTGCTGGCCCAGGATGCTAAGGCCTGGTATGAAGCCCATCCCGGTATCGCCCACGTCAAGAACGTGAACCAAGCCACCCACCAAATTGTTGATGAATTTGGACGCACTCGTTTCTTTCATGGGACAAATGTGGTTATGAAAGCAGCTCCATGGTATCGGCCGCTGGAATGGACGCCTGGAGTTTCATCCTTTGGCAAGCAAGATGCCCAGAACCTCCGTGACTTGGGCGTCAATATTGTTCGCCTTGGACATCACTGGGCCGGCGCTGAGCCTGAGCGGGGCAAATATAACGATACTTTCTTGGAAATTTTGAAGCAACAGACGAAACTGGCTGAAGAGCAAGGCATCTACGTGCTTGTGGATGTCCACCAAGATGTACTTGCCAAGCAACTTTGCGGCCACGGCGTTCCTGATGTTAGTCAACCTCCAAAAAGTACTCTGATCAACCTACTGACGAAATATGTGATAGTGGTTTGTCAAAAAAGACTGGACAACGGGCTTCAGGGGATTCCCATTTCCCCTCAAACTCACTGCATTCACCAAAGATGGCAACGGCCTCATCTCACCCGAATCGCAATGCAACACCATTGACTGGTCTCTGAGTTACACTTCAGTTGCCGTTGGAAACGCTTTTGGAAGATTATACAACAATTACGATGGCCTTGGTGACTCTTTCGCAGCGTATTGGAAGAAACTGGCGTCGGGATATGCCAATACCGCCAACATCGTGGGGTATAATCTTTTAAACGAACCATGGGCTGGCGATACATACGCGGATCCCTCGCTCTTGGTACCGGGTGTCGCCGACAGAAAGGTCCTCGAAGGGCTCTGGAACCGCGCAGCGAAGCAGATCCGCACTGTCGATCCCGACACACTGATTTGGTTTGAAGGTACCACTATTGACGTGCTGTCTGGATTTAACAACGTCCCGCTTGGCGATGGCTCCAAATCGGTTCACTCGTTCCACTACTACAACCCGCCGCAGCTCGGTTCCATCTCCGACACGCTCAGCAACCGCCGCAAGGACAACGAGCGGCTAAAGACGGCCGGTGTGCTGACGGAGCTGACGTTTTGGATGGGCGATGACAAGCAGATGAGCAACATGGCGGACGCCATGAAGGCCACAGACGAAAACATGTTTTCTTGGATTGGCTGGGCGTACGAGAACCTTTATGACGGAACCTCGGGCAAGCCGCATCCTGAGCTCCAAAAGCACTACAGCCGAGCATACCCGGCTGCAGTGGCTGGTACACCGAAATCCTTTACATTCGACGAGAGTTCGGGTGCATTCAAGCTAGAGTTTACAAGCGACTCGACGATTGATGCACCGACTGAGATTATCTTGCCCACGTCAACGTTTCCCAACGGCTACAACGTTCAAGTTTCTCCCAGCAACAGTCTGGTGCAATTCACACCAGACAATCGCACCCTAGCTCTGTTTACGTCCAAGACACTTGCAACTGGCACATCAATCTCCCTCGCTATTACCAGGAAATAGTACACCACCTGTTAGGCTACTGCATGCAGTTTTTGGCGGAATGAATTTAGCTAGAATTTATTACAGTTTTGATATTGAACAAAACGGAAAAATCTGATACGAAAATAAATACACAAATAAGTCATGAAAATGACCTTGACTGTTGTAAGTGCGCGCTGCTCAAGGCACCAACTTACAGCTCAGCCAATAAGTGGGCCAGAGCGGACATCTTCAAAGCTCCAAATCGAGCAACGTAGCTTGACTCTTCCACTCATGCGCCGCACGAATTGAGCTCTGGAAAGCTACGAAAAGCTCTCGACATTGAATTCTACTTTTTCAAAGTCCACTTAAGCTACCTCGATCCGATCCCCGCCGGCTTAGCCCACAATGTCATCTCGCCACGGAGCCGGTCGCCCTCGTCGCGATGGCGAGACGTTTGCCAGAACACACCACCACGACAACGAGCAGGAAGACGATGCGCGAGTGAAGTTTGACGTGCGAAATCCCTCTACGCTAGCTCCTGATGCGCGTGAAGATGACGCCATCCTCGATGCGGACGTCATCGGTGGCAGCGCAGCTACGAAGCGCGGCGCGGTCAATCTCGACGGCTACGATAGCGACTCCGACAACGACACCTTCAACGCCCGGGCTGAAGGCCGGAAAAAGGGCAAGGTGGACATCAATGAACAACTAGACAACTACGATAGCAAAGCTGGGCACGCCGGCGCACCGGCAGCGAATAATGACGATGACGACGATGACGACATGTTCGCAGCGGCCGACGGCGAGGATAGAGAGGATGACGAGGAGGGCCCCGAGGCATCCGCGGACAAGAAGAAAAAGGTTCAATTTATGGAAGCGAACGACATCGAGGGTCAAGACCTGAAGAGCAAGAGTGGTGGCACGATACATTTGGATGAAGAGGATAGTAGTGATGCGGAATCCGAAAAAGAGCTCGCTGCCCAGGAAGAAGGCGTGGATGAAGAGGTTGGCGCTGGAGGTCTGAAGCGCAATGCACCAAAAGTGGAAGCGTTTAATCTGAATGCGGAGATGGAGGACGGACGATTCGACGACCAAGGCAACTACGTCCGCAAAGCGGGCGACCCAGACGCCGTACACGACAGCTGGCTCAACGGGCTGAGCAAAAAAGAAATGAAAAAGGCGGCAGAGGCACACGAAAAGCGAGAGTCGGAAGCCAGAAAGCGCCGCCTAGAAGATGACGGGTTGCTAAGCTCAGAGCTTCTGAAGACTCTCATCACACATCTGGAAAGGGCGGAGACACCGTTGGAAGCGCTAGCACGTCTAGGAAAGGGCCAGAAGAAGACGAAGAAGATTCCGGCGTGGAAGCTCAAAAAGATGAACAAGGGCATGGACGTGGATAAGGAAGCGGAGCAGCCCGACCCGGAACAGGTCCGGATCAAGGCCGCGATTGACGGCATTACCGAGGCGGCGGACAAGCTGCTCAGCCGCGGCCTGGAAGAGGTGTATGACCAGGAGCGCGAGATCCTGGTCCGCGAGTACCGCAAGGAGTCTGGCGAGGACTGGGTCGAGCCTGCGCGGGCGGAGGAGGAGGAGCCGGCGTCCGGGACGGCCGCAGGGGCATCGGGCCAGTGGGAGTTTCGCTGGGTCGACGGCCGCGACGACGGCTCGACACAGGGACCGTTTGACGGGCCGGCAATGAAGGCGTGGCAGGACGCAGGCTACTTTGGGCAGGGGATCGAGTTTCGGCCCGCCGGGGGCTCGGCCGAGTGGTCCAAAGACGCACCGTCCTTTATCTGATGTCAGGCACCTGGCACACGGGAACACCACGGCTATACAAGGCTAGAAGTATGGCGAGCACAAAGATGGAGGCACGGTTGCATGGGGCCAAGCGTGTGTTCGCTTGACACATGGTATTTGTCCAGACCGGAGTCGAGCCCGGCAGGTACGAAAAAAGCATGCGTGGGGTAGAGAAATCGAGACCACCGCCTCTTGCTTGCGCCGCCCCGGGTTCTTCCTCTGCCCCCATCCCGTCCAGGACTGCGGCCCCAAGGATCCAGGAACCCACGCTCTGGCTCTGCCGAGTGAGGCCGGGGCAAGACGGCTTTGGGCGGCTATGTGGGCAAGGGCTGGCCGGGGACGAAAATGCTCTACGTTGGAGCGAGAGTGCACCCGTTCTGCTCCGGCCCTGGGGTAGAAGAAGTGGAACAAAACGGGCAGCGCATATCGTGATGCGCCCGAACCTTGCCGCGTCTAAGTGGGACAGGAGCGTATAATTATATAATAGTAACAGGAAAAGCAAACCAACCCAAAAATACCACAGAGTAGCCCAGCGAGGCTGACCCCGCCACGACGAAAATCGTTCCGATGCTTGTGTAAAGGGTAAAATCAAGTATGTTTGCGCAGGACGCCGTGCTCCCCTCCCCACACGAGGCAGTAGCTGGCCGGTATATGCAATTACCAGAAATACCAGCCCTTTCCCACCCCTCGTCTGATTATGCGTGATTTTTTTACACTGACAATAACTGGCGCTCGTAATTTTCTTCAGGTTGCCCTTATCGGCGGCTGCAAAGCTGCACCCAGCGGAGTGTACTGTAGGGGTCTAGCGCTTTCGCTGATAGCAGGACGAGAGTAATAAAGGTACTTGCAAGGTACCGGACTCAGTGTCTGCCAACGGTGGCCGACCGGGTTGATTCGGAGGGACCAGACAAGTACTCTGCAAGTTCCCCCACCGCCGGACCGGCTTTGCAAGAAGGGATGGAGGGCCAGTTAATTTGTGCTACTATTAGTCGAAGCCGTGAAAAAGTGGCGGTATTTGCTGGAACCGCCCCACCTCCGAAAAAGGCGCAGAGCTTAGTAGCTGGTGTGAGCTGTTGCGGGCTACGATGAGAAGGCCGTGTGCCAACAGGGTGCGTTGACGCTGGCGCATGCTGCACGCTGCCAACATGACTAGCTGGAGCAGTATTCGGGCCTTGTCTGCCAGTCTGCCAGTTTTTGCTATCTTATCGGTCCCTGAGGCAAATTAGAGTGGTGAATGTGTAATGGATGGAGTCAGCCGGCGCCGGATCGGAGGGCGAAGCATGGTGAATGGCCACAGGATGCTGTCTTTTCCGGGACAACCGAAACATGGGCAATTGAAAAGCATGGAATCATGTATTATTAGCCATGGGTTTGAAGATTACAGGAGCTCGTTTTCATCTAGGTCGGTGGCCAATTCGTCCATTGTGGCAATTCCGCCTGGCCACATGGCACGCAGAGCCTTTCTGCTGCACCGGGTAGCTATCAATGCAGAGCTGGTCATGATTATTGATAATCATTCGTGTCAAGATGAGATGATGCGCGTAAAAGGCTGGCCGTTTACAGTAATCAGGTAAAACTGGGATACTAATGGCAGTCAAAGTTTGCGCAGGACAGGATTCTTGCAGCTCAACACGGAGCCGTAGGTACTAGACGTCAGTAAAGTGGGGGAGGGGAAGCAACCAGAAAGACGAGACTAGACGGAAACTGGCGAGTGCAGAGGCGCGAGCGTATTATCGACTGACAACTGTCTGGCCATTTCTGAATAGAGTCCAAGAACCCGTGTGGTCACCATGCGACCGAGCTAGCCGTCGATGCCCAAGATCCGTGTCAGTCCGTGATGCTGCTGTGACGACCAGGCCACATGGAGGGGCAGAGGGGGGACCTGCAGGAGCTTCGTTGGCGCTAAAGATGATGCTGGAGACTTTCGATACAGTGGACATCGTTGAAGCTACAGGACCTCATCCACTAAAATGGCCCCAGGTTGTTGCTCTGCCAGCTGGAGCCGTCACTGCAGCTTTCCCCAACGCAAGCCAAGCCAGAATCCGTGCCCACGACTACAAAACCATTTGCTGCCCCTCCTCCTCGCTGCGACACTTTTTTCTCCCCTCTCTTCCTCATTCACCTCATCTTCAATCGAAGGACTTGACAAGTAAGCTTTCCTTTTCTTTTCCCTTCCTCTGCTTGGCTTCATCACGCCGAGCTTCATCAGCTCCCATCAACACCACCAGCTTTACCCCTCCACTGCCAGCTGCTCTCCAGCTCGCCCGTTTTCCCCTCGTCCCAACGACCCCGCCATCCCGCCGCCGAAAAAAACTGCCCCTCGCTAACCACCAACCGTCTCAACAGGTTTTTCTTTTCACCTCAACCTCTTTCAATCAATAACAATGGCTCCCGTCAAGGTTGGCATCAACGGTTTCGGCCGCATTGGTCGCATCGTCTTCCGCAACGCCGTCGAGCACCCCGACATCGAGGTTGTCGCCGTCAACGACCCCTTCATTGAGGTCCAGTACGCTGTGAGTTTCACCTCCCGCAGCCGAAGCAAACAAAGCAAAGCTCGCCAGATCCAACCGTCAACAAGTTGCTAACCTGCCCATCGCACAGGCCTACATGCTCAAGTATGACTCGTCCCACGGTGTCTTCAAGGGCGACATCGCCATCGACGGCAAGGACCTCGTCGTCAACGGCAAGAAGGTTACCTTCTACGGCGAGCGCGACCCCTCGGCCATCCCCTGGAAGGAGACTGCCGCCGAGTACGTTGTTGAGTCCACTGGTGTCTTCACCACCACCGAGAAGGCCAAGGCTCACTTGGCTGGCGGTGCCAAGAAGGTCATCATCTCTGCTCCCTCTGCCGATGCCCCCATGTACGTGATGGGTGTCAACGAGAAGAGCTACGACGGCAAGGCCGACGTCATCTCCAACGCTTCTTGCACCACCAACTGCCTGGCTCCCCTCGCCAAGGTCATCCACGACAAGTTCGGCATTGTCGAGGGTCTCATGACCACCATCCACTCCTACACTGCCACCCAGAAGACCGTCGACGGTCCCTCCGCCAAGGACTGGCGCGGTGGCCGTGGTGCTGCTCAGAACATCATCCCCTCCAGCACCGGTGCCGCCAAGGCTGTCGGCAAGGTCATCCCTGAGCTCAACGGCAAGCTCACTGGCATGTCCATGCGTGTCCCTACCGCCAACGTTTCCGTTGTCGATCTGACTGCCCGTCTTGAGAAGGGCGCCAGCTACGACGCCATCAAGGCCGCCATCAAGGAGGCTGCTGAGGGTCCCCTCAAGGGTACGTCTACTATCTGCAATTATATTCCATTTGACGTATACTAATTCCTCACAGGCATTCTCGGCTACACCGAGGACGAGATCGTCTCCACTGACCTTAACGGCAACACCAACTCGTCCATCTTCGACGCCAAGGCCGGTATCTCCCTCAACGACAACTTCGTCAAGCTGGTCTCCTGGTACGACAACGAGTGGGGTTACTCCCGCCGTGTTCTCGATCTCATCTCCTACGTCGCCAAGGTCGACGCTGGCAAATAGGATGAGGACTCCTCAGCTAAGCCGAGGCTATGATGCATCACTGTGGGCTGAACAGTGTGGCTAGCTGGGGCGGGGTGGGGACGAGCAACTAGTAAAATATGAGTTAATGAAGAATAAAAAAAATTACATCAACACATTTTCCCTTCTGTGATGTTTGTTTGGACTTGATATTTGCCGTCTGCCATTGGATTGTAAATCAGTTTTGAAGTCACTTGTGGTTGATAAAGTCATGATGTAAATTATTTGCATTGGCTAGTGATCAAATATGCAATACGACCTGCATCAACCGAAGTCTGCCGTCATTGACTTGAACCAGTAAATCCCAATATAAAAACGCGAACCCGAAATCGAAGAAACCGTCATCTGCAGGAGTCAAATCTGCCACCTTCCATCGCCGTTATAAGCAAAGAAGGCGAAAACAAACAAAACACCAGCCTCTCTCCTCTTCAAAATGTACAGCCGCTGGGATCCCCAAAGCCAAAGCAGATCCCGCGAAAAAAAGGAAAGGAAAACACGAACAAAACATACAAACAAAACGCCTTTTTCCAGAAACCAGGACAGAGAGATGCGAGATGGCGGATAATGTCGATCCTGTTGATCTGAAACATTTCAGTGCCTGACCTCCTCTCTTTCCTGGCCTGTATATCCGCCACTCCTATATAAAAAGCAACCAAAACACAAGTCAAATCGCAAAAAATTCTTCATCTCATCTCTTCCTCAGAAAAATTCCGCTTCCCAGATTCCGCCCGCTCGCTCATCCCATCTTTGCAAAATACATGTAAAAAGAAGAAAAACATGTTGAAAAACGCCGCCGTTGTAAAAAGGGTTTCATGAACGGAGAGAGCATTCCGTCCATTCTGGGTATAAAGAAGACAAAAAAAGCACAGAGGTTTTCCTTTTTTAAAAAACACAAACGCTCATCGTAGTTATGTGCCTGCCCTCCCAAAGAAGCCGCCCCATTCCTCATTTTTTATGACCGAGGAAATAAATTCAATCGTCCTCCGCAAGACTCAAACACCGAACCATCCGCAGTCGCGAGACTCAAACATCAACCCACCCGCAGTAGCGAGACTCAGCCAAGACCGTCCGCAAGTCGCGAGAAGCACATGCCAACATCCGCTATCCCAAGGCACAGCCAGCATCCAATTTGTCCCGCCGAGGCCGCCGCTTTTGACTACCGTCCGTAGTCGCGGGGGCTCAGCTCCGGGCTCCAGTGGAGGTCCTCCTCCGCGCACCAGCGCCGCATGACGCGCAGCGTCGCCTCGGTGACGTCGTCGAGCGTCGACCAGGGCGCCGCGTCGGCGCGCAGCCGCGGGTTGTCAATGTGCGCGTGCGCGTCGCGGATCTGCGCGAGGGCGCGCTGGCGGAGGCGCTCGTACTTGACCACCTCGATGGCGGGGCCGGGGCCGGGCTCCTGCGCAAGGTTGCAGCGGATGACTTCATCCGCGGCAAAGACCTGCAGGAGTAGGAGGAGCGCGCACGGCGCGCGGTTCCGCCGCGACTCGTGCCGCTGGAGCTCGCTGAGGATGTAGTCGGACAGCGGGAACAGGCTGAGCCAGCCGGTGACGTCGGGCCGCTTGCCGTGCATGGTGCGCAGCGTCGTCTGCGCCTGGAACCCCTGCATGAAGCACAGGATGCTCTCGATGCCCAGCAGGTAGCCGAGCTTGGGGTTGGGCGCGGCGGCGGCGCCGTGGTCGTCGCTGGCGGATCGTGGCCGGCTGCCGCTGCCGTCCTTGCTGTTGGCAGCAGACGGGCTGCGACGCCCCTTGAGGGCATTGTCGGCGCTGTGCTTGAGCCGCGTGCCCACCTTGCGCATGTGCGACTCCTTTTCGCGAAGACCGTTGGCGTCCAGCTTCCCTGGGGCAACAACACCGTTGGGCCGCTTGTCGGCGGTCCCAGAAAACGATGGGGTTCGGTTCATCGTTTCGCCTGGAGTGTGGGCCGTCGAGTTGTTCGAGTTGACTCGGGACATGGCCGTGTGACTCTTGCGCGGCGGCGGTGTTGTTGGCCGATCTCTGGAGCCAGGAATGTCGGAGGATCTCGACTTCTTCATGGCTACAGAGTCTGGCTCCGGTGCGGCGGGAATAGGACGCTTTCGAGCGGATTGCCGCTCGTCGTCCGTAGAACGCTCCCGCTCCGGTCTGGAGGCCTCGCGATCTCGGTCGCGGTCGCGGCTGGGTGGCATGGCCAAGATACGGTGAACCGACTTGCGTAGCCTCTTAGGAATACGGATGTGCGCCATCATGCGACGCGCAGGTTTCCTAGCCACCTCCTCATCGCTCTCGTCGGTAGAGGAGGTCTTCTTGTGCTTGGAAACCGCTTCCTTCCGTTCCCTAGGTCGCTCGTCCGGTTCAGGTGAGCCCTGCTGCTTTCTCCGTCGGAGCGCTGCCTCGATTATGGGCGGCAGCGTAGGCGATAGAAGAGGTGGCAGAGGCCTTACTGGCTTGCGCCTCTTCTCTTCTGCCTGGTTTTCCGACTTCCTCGATCGGGGAGGCGTGTCGTCGGATCTCCTTCTATCGTGCTTCGATGGGGAGTCCTCGTCGTATCCCAATCGTAGCGGCGACAGTAACGGCGGAACCACAGGCTTGACGGGGCTTTCTTGCTTAATAGGCGTAGACTTGCCACCTTCTCTAGCATGGGTTCCGTTTGAAGAATCGCCACGAGGGCGAACAGCAGGGGATGCGCTCTTGGCCGAGGTAGAGCTATTCTTAATAGAGCTCTTGCCATTCAGCAGTGGAGAGTCTCTATGGCTCGCACCGTGGAGGGACGAATCTCTTTTCCGCACAGGCTCATCACGATCACGATCACGATCGCGGTGCGATGTACGGTCGTCGTTTGGTCGCGCGCCCTCCGGTCGACTCCTCTTTTGCGGTCGAGCGTCGTCATCGTGGTCTGCAACGCGCTTCTTGGTGCTTGGCGAGGGTGGTCGAGGCGGTAGGGCGTACTTGACAGGCGGCTTGGGTGGTAAGCTGGAAAACTAATTAGCGAATGCTACTCAAAATGATGCCGCCCAAGTAGTTGGGGCAAGCCATACCTCATGTCTGCCACGTAGTCCTTGGAGCGCGACTTTCCATCTCCGGAATCCCTGGGACGCTCTTTTCGCGCATCGCTGGGCCGCGCATCAAGCGATCGTCTAGAATCGGAATTGGCACGGGCATCAGACGAAGGACGCGCCCCAGAACCTGCCGGGGACGACGATGTGGATGCGCCAGCGCGTTCTGATTCTCGGAGTTTGGAGATGGCTGGTTCGGGCGGCGAAGCTGACGCGGTGACTGTCTTTTTGTTCTTGTAGTCACTGAGCGACAGCTTCTTCTTTTCACCGCCGGCCCGGGATAGCGAGTTAATGTCTCGCGAGACGGGCTTAGGCGGTTCCTCCCGCATGTCGTAATCGGGGCGGGTGAGGAGGACGCCGCGATCGGCCTCCGCAAGGAGGGTCGAGTACTGAAGGCGGGTGCTGTGCCACTCTTCAGGGCGCGTGTGGTCGTCGGGGCGGGGGCGATATCGCCAGTCGGGGGAGTTGGAGAGGTAGTAGGGTGTATCGGGTAATGTGCGCTGCGTCAACAGCTCGACCGTCTTCGCCGCAGCTTCCATTGCGCGAGGGCCCAATTCATACCGGAGAGGCACGAAGGGGGACAGCGGCAAGACCCTGGGGGGGAGGACGGGGCCGAAGTCAGCTCGGCCCCGAGGCAGGGTAGATGATGGAGGCGGCAAAGGCGGGATGAAGTCGACGGCTGATGGCAATGGGCCCGATACACACGCGAATGGCGGGTTTGCGATGGTCGGCACGCAGAGCGCGGCGGACACGAGACGGGGGAGAGACGACGTGGATTGAGGCGAGGCAAAGACCCCGTGGTGGTGTTTTGTCGCCAAGTGTCCGGTCGGGAGGTCGTGAGGTGATGCAGCGCCGGAAAAAAAAGTCTTGCTTTGGCTTGGGGGGGAAACAAAGCAATGACCCGGCGTGATGGCGCACGTTGAACGAGGCTCCAGAGCCAGACGAGGCGAGCAGGGCGTGATTCAGGGCACCTTGGAGATGGGGGGGGGGCCTCTGAGTGATGGTTCCAGAGTGGGACCGTTTGTAGCAGCGCGGCGCCGGGCAAGGCCAGCAGTGGTTAGCCAGCCGTAGTAAGGCAGGCTGTTTTGGCGGAGACACCACGCGCGGCTGACGATGGACCCAGGCCAAACTGGGTGAGAGCGCGTGTGGGTTTTATATTATTGAGTCCAAGCTGGTAATGAGAAGACTCCAGCAAGGCAAAAGTAGCAGAATGTGCAATATAAAACTTTCACTTGCTCTGGTAAAGGTTAGGGACAGAGAAAGACGTGGGATAAAGGAACTGGCAATGGCAAGCCTTTTGAAGAAAACTGAGCAGACCAGCACAAAGGGAAGCGGGAGAGGTACAATGTACCCTCCTGCCTGCTCCAGGCCGGCTGTGTGGTACAAAAGGCGAAGAGGTAGTACTTTGCACAAACACCACAGCGCGCGCCGCGCACAAGGCGTGGCCATTGGTTGGCCAGTGGCTCTCGACTAGGCGGACCGCCAGCGCACAGGTCTGTCGCTGCTTATAGTCTCGTAAGCACACTATCACAAGTAACACACAATTGATATTGGGGTTTTTCTTTTGGTAAAGTGGTTCACCCTCAAAAACCACTATGAAAAAAGGGTTGCCCATTTCCTGGGGCAAGCTAAAGGTATCCATGCCCAGCACGACTTTGGGCCGCTAATCAGACGGGAAGCCCGCTGTGGGGGTTTTGTGTGGGCGTCGCAGCTACGTACCAATGTATCTTTCAACTTCATTCTCACCAGTTTCATGGCGACAAGCAAGTTGCTTCTTTCGTCTTAAAGCGGCAACCTATAAACCTGTGAAAAGTTTTTCATTTGCCAATCTATGGTGATTCATGATTGCACACTGTCCTACACCAGCCTCATCATTTCCCCCAATCTATCTAGCACTGCCTAAGGCTTACGTTCTAGACTCTGCTGTACAACCGAGGCCGATTTTTCATTCGAAGCGATGCGACATGTATTTATTGGATTCTCGTATTCGATAGCTAGGGGCGTCCAATAGATGGATGCTTACCCTTGAACGGACAGAATCGGACATCTTTCGAAACCTCTTTGAATCTCTCGGTGGCATCTGCCCACTCTCCATGTTCGAAGCTTTTCCATTGCTCTGCTGACAATATGTCGAATTCGTGTCCGATCCACTGACCCTTGAAGAAGTCTGTGCCATCGTCGTATACCTTTCTAGAATACATTGTCATAAAGACAAGTCCAACGTCCAGCGACAGCCAGGGTGCAGATTCGACAGTGGCAACAGTTGGCCTGGGGGCAGCTTCCTGGTCCTGCGCTGCGACATCGGCCTGTAACGCGTCGTCATCGAAGCACCGTTCTTTACCATCTTTGCTCTCTGGATTCTGTTCCAGCGTTGCCTCCAAGCGCACGTATTCTTTGGTGTGGAGGTTGCGCAAGAACCACTTCTCGCCGACCTCGCCTGGGCCGTGGGCTTGTGTAGCCAGGCACAGGCTGCGCTCGAGCTGCTGCATCGTAGCAGGTCCAATTCCATGATCTTTGACAGAACCCAAGATAGACACCCAGTTGTTAAGTACGCCTTCCTCTAATAGCGATTCGCTGTCGTATGTCATACCCTGTAGCCATCTCCTTGCGGCAGCGGTCCAGTAGCGGATCGGTAGGCCAGGCCGTTGACGTGGGCGCTTCTCGTCCTTGAGCTCAGGGAATAGTTCGCACGCTCTCTTAGGAAAATGCGTAAGATAATTTCCAATACAAAAGAAAGGCGTTCGGCTGAGAGCCCCCATGTTGCTTTTCCCTTGGCACGCGGACAGAAAGTGCAACCAGAGGTGCGTCGAGGACAGTCCGAGAGCCGCCATGTCGCGATGCTCCAGTTCCTCGTTGGTGAAAATGAGGCTCAATAGCTCGCTGGGCAGACGCTCCAATGAAGAAGGCGTGGTATTTGACTTGGAGGGCACGATAGGAGACGCTGCGTCGCGACCGCTCAAAGGCAGAGGCGACGTGCAGTGCAGGAGCTCGAACAAGTAGAGCCTGTCGAGACACTCGACTCCTCTAATATATTTTCGGGTTTTTGGCGTGAGAATATGCCATTTTTGGGGACTTCGCTCGGTCTGATCAACACCTGGTGGGCACATTTTGACGAATTTCCGTGATGATGTTGGAATTTTACTCGTGGATTACGCGTGGCCTTTATACAGGTCGAGTGATCTGCGCTGTCAGGCTGGGCGAACTAACTGCCTACATCCAAACCACCAGAACGCCTTTCCAGAATAGGCAGCACTATGTTGATGAACGAATTTACTCCCACTAATAATGCGGAAAGTACGAGTTTCTTGTAAATGTGGCAGAAAAAAAAGAAAGAAAAAAAGATGCATCAATTTGTTCATCGTACTTCTGGCACATCAGCGTCTGGCATGAAGGTGTCTTCTCCATGGGTATGGGGGGGGGGGGGTATTGGGG